>OY856409.1:1466321271-1466878771 GCA_963693085.1 Alisma plantago-aquatica | reverse complement strand
TCTCAAATCATAATAAACAGCTGCCTTATTTATGAAATGACTTTGTTTACACAAGGATAATTGACATTCTGGTCATTTTTGTTGTGTATTTTCATAAACCACAGTCCAGTATGGTATGATCATCCAAGGTTATGTCAAATTGTATAAACCAGAATGAAAAGCTATTTCAATCAGGGTTTAAAGTATGGGATAATAAAGTTAAGGAAAAACATGACAAGATCAATGAACATGAATCATTTCGTATGTGTCATGTAATAATGGTCATATTAACATTGAATATTAATCCTATGTATGGTCTTAAAATATTTAAGCCAGGAAGTCACTTTTCACAAAAAAGAAGTAAAAGAACCTTAGGTGAATATATGACATTGGCTGGTAAAACCTAAACAAGAAAAACCCAATCTCATCACCTTTGTCTTTTTTGTCCTCCAATTTTGTTTCTTTATCCTTGCCATTAATTCATATCCCCCATTATTCTCACTCTGCTTTATATTTACGTTATCCAGTATCTGAGTGGAATAAAGGGAAAGGGGAAAGGGTAACCCTCAACTAGAAACAATGAAAACCACCCCACAAGTTGCATCCTCCACCAACTTCTCACATCAAAAAGTGTGATAACCAAGCATAGGTGTAACATGAAAAAGAAACCCAACACCTACGTTGGTTTCACCATTTATTTACAATCAATAAACCCATTCACCCCCAACCTCTCTTGTCTATATTCCAATCACAACAAGTAGTGTTGTCTTTAGTAAAAAGCTACCACTTTCCTCCCAATCAACCAAAGTGCCTAGAGAAAGTCATGATTAACATATCTGCAGTCAAGAAAATCTATCATCATCTCCACCAATAGTCTAACCCTCCAAGCTATCTATTATCATTTATTGGACAAAAATACACAATCAATTCAGGCGTACACCTATAAAGAGATCAACGAACAACAATTTTTCCACAATGGCAAGGGGGACAAACCACCCTTAGTAAAGATCAATGATCAAGCTACCACACCCCCATGAAGTATGTATCCATCGTCTCAAGTGCTAAAGAGCTTCTTTGTACACCATATCTACATGGGCTCAAAAAACTCTACTATATCATTCCTCACCAGTGCAACTATCATGCCACTTGATCAAAAGATCATCTTTTGTCCAAGCTATCTCTGATTGTAATCTACCACAAAGATGAATATGGAACTTGTGAAAGTGGCAGTGCCCAAAAGCCATGCCATCATCTCATCCTCAAAGCCTGTTAGATCTCCTAGGTTGATCTTCTTATATAGAATGATCACCCATACCATCCAAACACCTAGGGGGAAGGATTCCCCTCCGGCCTCCATAGACCGATAGTGTGGCGTGTGTAGCCAAGTTTTGGGTTTTGATCAAAGCAGGTCCTCTACAACTACTAGTTCTATTTTTGTAGTGCCAAAAGCATGCCTACCCTAACATCCACTCTTAAAATTGATTTCATAGAGTACAATAAAGATAAACAAGAGATGCTTGCACCGAAAACTCTAATTCCCACTTGATATCGATCAGTTACAGACTCTTATCTACCATGAAGAGTGTCTCCAACTAGGAAAACTTGACAAAAGTTCTCCAATTTTCGATGGTAAGCACATACATTGAGAAAGGTTGAGGAACTTATTGAAGGATTGGGTGATCTTAAATAAGGAATCTTCATCCATATATGTGAGGATACCTTTGTACAAGGATGAGATGCTTACTAAAAAGACCAAGATAGAGACATTCAAATACTAAGATTATGGACCTTCACTATGGCAAAGGGGGGCATACCCTTAGTTATCAAGGTCCACGTAGGTGCCCTAGGAAAGGTGCCTCACACAAGGTGCCCAGCCGATTAAGTCTGTTAAGTGTGTTCTTAATGCCTTTTAGGCCAAAATTAAGCCATTTAAAGGCTAATTAGAAGGAACTAAGGTCAGGATTTGGTCAAACGAGATTAGCTTGAGTCATTTCGTGGTTGAAATAGGTTTAATTTAGGCCAAATAAGGTCAAATTTGGACTAAATAGCCTAATTTGGGGGAAACATGTTTGGTCTGGGGGGAAATATGTTTGAGTTTAGGAAATTTGTTTTGATTTGGCCAAATTGAGTGACATTTAACTTCATATAGGGTAAATTTGGGGAAGTAAGGTGTGCTTAGTTCATCTTATACAAAATTAGGTCTAATTTAGTCCAAGCCAGATCAAATTTGGGGAAATTAGGTCTAATCTGGGGAACATAAGTTTAATTTGAGGGAAATACATTTCAAATGGGGAAATTAGGTAAAATTTTATAAAACTTGGGTCTCATTTAGGTTAATACATGATAAATTAGGGGTAAGGTTTTTTAGATCACCTTATGCAAAACTAGGTCAAATTTAATTTGTTAGACTAGTCCCACACCGCTGAGCTCAGGGATGGTCCTGAGCTTATCAGTGTGTGGTCCTTTCACCCATTGCCAAATGGTTTTGGGTTGAATACCACACATTCTAATATGAGTGGCCCCTACAAGACAAGTGTGAGGACCACACCCTACCTAAAATGACAAGTGCAAGCACACCAAAGTTCTTGCTCTTAAGGGGAAATGTTGGAATAGTCCCACACTACTGAGCTCAAGGATGGTCCTGGGCTTATAAGGTGTGTGGTCCCTTCACCCATTACCAATTGGTTTTCGGTTAAATACCACACATTCTAATATTATTTAAGCCAAATAAGGTTCAATTTGAGCAAATTAAGTCTTATTTGGGGGGGGGGAACATGTCTGATTTAGGGAAATTTGGTCTAATTTGGACAAATCTGATCTCATTTAGGTAAATATAGGGTAAATTAGCCAAAGTTTGTGTCTAAGATGTTTTTTCTATGGAAAATTAGATTAGAATTAGATTTAGGTCATATTAGTGCAATATTGATCAAGAAAGGTCATATTAGGGCCAATTAGGTCTAGCACAAGTCATGTCACGTGTGATTTTGGTTGATATAATTGTTACAACTTAGATATAACATTAGAAATACACAATGTATCTATTTGAATATATAGATAATATATATATAATATATATATATATATATATATATATATATATATATATAAATGTTATTATATATGTAAAAAATAAGAAGTAGCAAAAACACCTGCAAATGCCTCAGCTCCTGCCCAAGCACCTAGGCTCCTCTTGGGAAAAGGGTACCTCCTAGATGCCAAGACATATATGGGCATACCCTCAGCCATTAGCCACGTCTCCTAGGGAAATTGAAAGAGGATCTTGGATTTGTTTTTTGTCATTGTGTATCCTAGGAAGTAGTTTAAAAAGCATGGCATGTTTTGTTCTTCCCAAGAGCATTCATCCACCTAGTGCACATATATAGACGATAAGATCAACTCGAATGCCACTCACTACATTTGGATAAATCTCTAATTGAATGAAGTTCTCCTTTGTGGTATGATGGGGTGCAACCAAGGTCTTAAAGTGTGCAAGGCATATTGAGGCATTTTTTCCTTTCTCGGTGAGGCATAAGCCTTGAGGCAGTCGACCCCGTTACACCTTTTAGAAAATGAGGAGCATGCCACACTATAGCAAATAGAGGCATACACCTCAAGGTGCAATTGGGGATTGTAAAGGAACTAGAAGCATATTGTATTGATTTCATACCACTTTGACCATAAGGTAGAACAACTAAAATTGAGTGATTATTTTTAGTTGAAAACCTCTCTAGGTGGCAAGATGATAAGTTGTTGAGCATCACCTTCATGTACTTTGCAAGTCAAATTCAAGATCAAAACATATGAATCATCAATGATGCTAAAAAATAGGATATAATGAATGTGTACAATTAAAATAGAATCCAAACTCAATAGGAACCTACAACCCATGATATAATTGAAAACAAATCAAAAGTTTGTTTTTCTAATAATGGTTGGGTTTTAGAGAGAGCAATTGAAGCAATCAAAAGTTTGTTTTGCTAGTAATGGTTGAATTTTAGAGATTGCGAGTATTACTTGTGTGATTAGAGTTACGAATCAACACCCATGCTATGTTGGTTCAAATGATAAAAATCAAAGTTTGAGAAGACTGGCAACTTAGAAGCTATGCTTTACTTTGAATTAGTAATATCATATATTTAGAAGATCCAAATAAAATTATACATGTAATATATTCAAATTTTGAAAGATATTTATATTTAAACTGTAGATAATTTTAGAAAATCCAAATCATACTAAAATTGAACATTTAGCTACTTGTCAAAATTTGTATGCACATTAGTTTACCTGACTAGAGGAAAAACTTGGGTAGCCTTCTCAATAGAAAAGCACAAAACTAGTAGAACTTCTTCCTATAGATCATTAATTCATAAGCTCAACATTCGTCATGTTTTAAATTATGTATTGTTTAGTCCATTAGAATGTTTCATGTATAGATACATGTTTCACATAATACCACAATTGCTACTAACAAAATCACCCAACCACAATGCTAACAAGTACTATAACCTACAACAACATTATACATTGCTCACTATTGAGTATTCTAGTAAAATGAGTTAACAGTGGACTTTCCTCTTTACATATAAAATTAAGAGATTGTATTGGTGAAGATTGTGAAACGATGCATAGGCACTCATCCCAACCATTGCTCCATTCAAGGAAGTGACCACATCTCTATTTTATGTGCCTTAGGTAGCTAGTTATCAGTCACATCTAAATATAAAAATTTATGATATCACATCCAAGTGACAGTGTTCAATATTTATGACATGCATGTCGTTCTTGAGATATGAAAACTTTGTGTTGGTATTCAAATATGACCTTCAATTTCCCGATAAAGTTATTATACATACATATTGATTTGTTTCTAAATAGAGACATAACCTCTATCATAGACATAGTACAAGCTTATAGAGTGTGAAATGCCTAGATTTTGTCTGAGTCTTCACAGATTACTAACTATGCCAATATGTTAAATCAATATTTTAAGAATTGAATCGGTGTTAACTCAGACTGGATTGAACCGGGTTCAACCAGAGTAGTTGAACGGGTTGGAGCGGAAATGAGTCAGCATGATGTTAAAAAAAAAAAACTAGTTTTTTAGACCTTCAGACCAGTCTGCCACCAATTTACCGATCTGATCGGTCAGACCGGTCGGTCCGGTTCAATTTCAAAAAATAATATGTTACTTAAGTAAAGGATAAAACACAATACAAAGTCCCATATGAGATTCCCAAAAAAATGAACATAAAACCTATTTGGATTGCAGATACAATGAAAAAAATCTTAGTCGCAAACCCAATCATGTCATTGGCATGTATAATATAAAAAAACTATACATTGATAAGAAAAAGTTCAACCCTATCTTTTATGCATTCCTTTTCTTGGGAAATATATTTCTCTACTTTACTTTGTGAAGTAAACCATGACTGAATGACAAATGAATCTCAACTTTTTGTGCATATATTGAACTCATACTAAGGAATAAGATAATTAGCATAAATACAATATACTAGTCATGTGAATACAAAAGAAGAATGGAAAAATACATACTTATAAACAACCTTTAACCAAAGAATTCGGATTCATATTAACCTTGTACCATACTTGTCAAGGTGACTAACTACACATTGACTAGTCAGCTAGTCGACCTAATGGGACCACCTAGCCAAACACCTAGAAATGGCCTATGACTAGCTACATGCCTTGGTCAATTGAGCGACTAGTCAGCTACCTAGCATGCCTAGTCGACCCTTATAGGGCTAAGGGGGCACATATTTTGGCTTGGCTTGTGTATATAAGTTAATTTTTTTTTGAATTTTTTCTTTCTATTCCCCCATCTCTGACTCTGTGACACATGCACCTCATTGACTTCCCATGTGTATTAGTGGATTTATATAATGTATAAAGAAGATAAAATTAGAAGGCTTCCTGATTGTATCCTGTATCATGCTCAATTGTAGGCCTGAAATAGACACAATTAGTTTAGTCATGATGGGAGTTCTACGATAGATAATCCAAGTAGATACCCAAAAAATAAAAGTATTTTGTGACCGAATCCAACAATATAATTATAGATGCTAGAATTTATGTATCAAAAATAGTGTAGTATCACTAAATTCACGAACAAAAATCAATTGATATGAAATGGAATTAAGTAATAACAATATATTGCAAGTGGTTGTATGATAACATTTAAATTGTAAATACATTTGAAGTAGCGAAGCAAATATCTACCATCTGGTTACTCCTTTAAAATTGGCATGTTAATACTTTAATGATTTATTATGTTTGTAAGAGAATATTGGATGGATAATTATAATACGATTGACACACATTAGTAACACTTCTAGTAGCCTTACATCATTTTGTATTTTTCTACCATTATGATAAAAATAAAATGTGAAAATTATCATTTTAAGGATGAGGCTTCTTTTCTAGAATGACTACGATTAAATGAACATGCTTTTATAAATTGAATCACAACCAATAGTTAGACATGATGGTGTATTCTTCACATCATATACTTGCCTAATTAGAACAATTTTCCATATAAATAACTTATATATATATATATATATATTATATTTTTACATTTGTGTATTGTTTGACTTTAAATGTTTATTGCAACACGTAACCTTTGCATGGTAACGATTTGTTTGTATTCACTATCACTGCGAACAGTATAGGTAGGGCTACATGTCCCCACATGCTTGCCTATAAGAAACATTGGGGATCTCCTCCCCTAAATAAATGCTAATCAACAGTACTAAGCAACCTTTACACCTAGAATAGGGAAAAAACAATGAAAGAGTTAACATACCTTAGCAATTTGAAGTTGGTCATTATGTAGAAGAGTGAAAAGATTAGGACTTTGAGGAGCCACTCCCGGCCATGATTCATCCATTAAGATGTTGGGAGAAGGAAACAAGAGGTTTCCATTCAAGTCGATGAACAGAGTGTACCAATGATATAAAAGATGCATAAAAATTAGAATAAAGAAGAGATGAGTGAAAAATGTTTAGCCTACGAAAAAGGTCAAATCATGGCACTTAGAAAAAAATAAGTATGGTATTCTAAATAGTACTCATCGTGGTCTCCTCAACTCGATTCTGAACTTTAACCTGACTAAATGCAGAATTGATGGGTAAAGGGGTTTTTGCATCTCTAGTACATCAGCTATGACAAGAAAGAAGCAACTATGGTAGAGCATGATTCTGTTAAAGAAAGATGTCGGGACTGTACGAACAAACTTTAGTATTTTTCTTTGTTTTTGGCGTAGCAGAGCGACATTAACCATCCTCTAGATCCATTCATCTGGACCAAAATAGGTGGCCATGTTTTTTCGATAGGTGGAAGCAACGAGATTTGGGCATGCCCGTGAACTATTGGAGATTAGAGGAGAGGGAAAGAACAAGACAACGCCGGCGGTAACAATTGGGGGTCATGGGAGAGAATAGAAATAGGGTAGTGTGGGAGGCAAATGAGGAAGTATTAATCCAGTGTTTTTTTTTGGCAGACAAAATAGAGGTGGATACGGAGGCTAAAAATTAGCGCCTATGCGGTTATTGGATAAAGTGGTAAAGTAGTTTGTTTTACAGACACCTGATAATCAAACGCTGGAATATTATGCCGGTAAAACCTAGAGTTGTTTTGATGTCACCTCTTGGTTGCTTGGTTGGAATCTTGAAACGGTCATCTAGTCTCCTCCAGCTGGATGGTTGGGCCACCAGTTGATCGGTTTTCCTCATGTTGTCTAGCATCCGATGGGGTTCGGAATGTTACACCATCAAATCCTGAGGAAGGATAATCTTCCTAGGTTTTAACCTCAAGCCAGTGTATAAGACCCCACTCTGAAGGAGCGGAAGCCTTATTGTAGTATGCTTAAGGATTGATCCAGGGGACAAGTCGTTTGCGTTTAAGTAATCTATCTAAGAACAATATTTAGTTAACTGAGTAATTTGATTGAGGTATGCAAATGGAACAGATCAAAGGATGAGGAAAATAGATGAATAAAAGACTGGGGCATGGGTGTTCGCACACCATAGCACCATTACTACCGTAACCTGTGTTATATTATCTCGATCAAATGCTGAATTAGAGACATGACACTGCATCAACTGCAGGGCTAAGAATATATCAACTCCTTCATCCTTGCCTATCCCCAAGATACAAGATCATAGTTAACCAATGGTGATTCCCTTAACATCGACATACCCGACAGTTAAGATCATTATCATTGAGACAAGCTCTGTTAATACCAGCATCCCTAGAAATCAAGTTCATTACTAGTGGATTGGACTCCTCGATCTATTTGGCATCCCCCAAAGGTGACCAACTCACCATCCAACCTTCTCATCACCTTGCATTGAACACCAACCATTATCGGTAGTTCATAAGATGATAATGGTCATCTATTGTTCTTATTATGCTTACAAAAACCTGCATACCCATAATGTTAACATTGCACACTAACACAACTATGAATTGTAATAGTAGTTAATGGATCAGATGACCAAAGTACCAATATATGATCGAGATAATGTTTAACATAGACTATAATAGCAATGGGCTCATGGGGCTAGTCCCCATGCTAGGGTACAAGCATCTACTCACTCATGGCGAGAGACATCAATGGAGAAGATGTGTTGCTAAGAAATCCCATGGTCGCCTCTTCTTCACCCTTAATTTCCACCTCTGGCTTTTTCTTCGCGTCTCCTCCTCCACAGATGCTTTGTAAACGACGATGAGGGTTCCCTTTTATAGGCTAACTTCTAGAACCCTAACCTAGGGTTAGACGTCCGAAGACATCATGCATGAACCGTACTTGATCTGACGACCGACTCCTATCGGGTTGAACACTTCAGATCAAGCCCAAGACCCTCTATTATCTCGACGTGAATAGACTCAGGGTAAATTCATGCCTCAACATCCGATCACGATCAAGGGTTGGGATGTCCCCAAGCAATGGCGGTTCGGAATAGCACCTAACAAGGGTTGGTTGCTAGAAAGTCTCAAATACCTTCCTTCTTTGGGGACTCCTCATCATGCCTCGGGATGACAACGTCATTATCTCCTCAATTATCATCAATATGTGTGAGAAAATATAACTGAGTATCATTTACCTTCAAAGGAGTTAACTTGAGACAAATTATATAATTACTTATCCTAATGAGGAATAAAATCAGACAAAATACTTCCTAAAACAATGTAAAAATGTATAGAAAAGAATTGCTCATAAAACTACCCCAAACTTAAACCTTTGCTCGTCCTAAGTAAAGAAGAAAACAAAAGGCAATTGGTACTCAAATCCTTGCATCCTAGAATAGTGATTTGAATCCTTGCTCCTCTATCCACCATGCCAACTAAGTAACCCATAACCCTTGAGGATCACAAAACTAAGGCTTGGTTATCCCCTGATTGGGTTTTGCTTTCACAAAATCTAGACTTGCAAACTTGCAAAACTGATTTCACCAAAGAAATAACCTTGATCCAATCCATGCAAATCAGGGGGTATTTCTAGCCAAGGGTTTACATGGAAAACAAAGGGCATATGTAGCGACCCCTTGCGAGTCGTAGGTATAAAAAGGAAGAAAGGGGAGAATAGCAATGAAGCAAACCTATTTTCCAAATATCTGCCCTTTTCGACTTGAGATTTAATAGGGATTAAGTTATATTTATGTCTCTCCACTCAAAGCCTTGAGACTGATTGAAGGGTTGCGTAAGCAATTTTCTTACCCGTTTGGCCAATTGGCATCTTTTATTTGCACATGCTTTTGGAAGATTTTGCAAGATCTCCTTAAGAAGAAATTTTTTTTTCTTTCAAGAGGATTATCCTGAACATAGGCTTTTGCCTATGGGAATTTTATGGCTAGAAAGATTATTTTCCTTTTCATTGAATATTGGCGATGGTAAGTGTAACATCCCTGACCTGGGTTATGCTTTAACCCTAGGTGTTTTGCTTAATAAAAGTGATCATATGCTTTCTCTTATCTTATGAAAAGTAATTAAGGCTCAAGAGGAACTTATATTTCAAATTTTAGTCCTTTTTTAACAATGTTGAAATAATGTTGTGCCTGTGTTGGACTAAAGTGCAATTTACCCAAGTTGAGGGGCTAATTTGCAAATGTTTCATGATCAATGTTCCTAATGTGTTGAAGCATCATGAGAATGAAGATTATGCAGAGGTATGGCTTGGGGAAAGTTTGAGTACCAAGAAAGAGTTGATAAAGCAATGTTTGTGTATTAAAACCTAGTTTTTGTGTAATGTGCAATTTACCCAAAACCTAGGGTTCAATATGCAAATTTCCAATTCAATAAGGTCTCTAATATTTCTTGGCATGTTGTAGAGGCAAGAAAATATGAGGGGCATCTCATTTGAGCTACTTTGAAGGAGAGAGAATCTTGATATTAAAATAATCAAGATTCAAGCATAATTGAAACCCTAATTCAATTTAATGCAAAAATAAATAAAATAATTGAAGTCCCTTCAACCAAAAACGAGATGGTTGAATTTGCTCAAGTGTGAACACCCTTGTGCCTTGCAAAGGCACGAAAATATCCTAAGGAGGTGAAAATCCCACTCACATTAAGAAAAGAAAAAGAATTATCCATTAACTTATGGATATTAATATAATATGATTTAAGGTGCTTAATTTGCTTTTCTTTAAAACATGGATAATTGAGTGTAATAAGAGGCAAAGAGGATAGCCTCTTATCTAAGGAAGAGAAGGGGTCAAGTGGAAAGAATACAGAAGAGATAATTTCTACTTTCTCTCTCCTAATTGAATTTTTAATAAAAATTGCATATAAGCTCATTTATCCATAGTGTGAAAGGGGAATTTCGAATTAACTTTCATTTCTTGCTTGAAAAACGACCAAGAGAGCTTTGAAGGACCAAGAGGACGATCCCCAACCTCTTTCATCTTGATTTCATGGTGGAAATCATAAATCAATGCATAAATTCTTCTCCTTTTCACTCCATCTTCAATCCTAGCCAAACTTTTCACTCCAAAGCTTGAGGACGAGTCTTGGGAGAGTTGCAAAAGCTTCTTACGCCATTGTTGATGTGTAGCAAGAATCTTTGAAGCTCAATTGATGGCGGGTTATATAACTTGAACCCTTAACTATTGTTATTGAACTCAATTTCTCAATTCAATTGATTCAATTGCACTTTTTGCAATACCTTTGATTAGTTGATGCAATTGCCATGGAGATGGCAGTAGAATTCATAGGGATAAAGGTTGATGATGATGACATCATCACAAGCACACACCTCAATCAATAATAGGGGCAAACAGTTTGCATAACCACATGAACTAATTCAGTTTCAAAATCGTATGGGAAATTCAATTTCAAAACTGAATGGTCAATCAAAGTCAAGACTGAATATGTATTTCACCCAAGACCAAATGGGTAAAAATACAAATGACAAAATGGGTAATTATAACCAAGACCGGTTGGATAATTCATTTCAAAACCGAATGGGTTTTAGTCTTCAACATCGATTGGGTAATTGAGTCCAAAACCGAATGGGTAATGGATCTCAAAACCGTTTGAGGTCAAGCACCTCAAGACCATTTGGATGGTCAAAGGTGAAGATTGAAGAATTATAGATCCAAGGGTCAATCAATGTTGAACTTCAACAATTCAATCGATTGAAGGCTTCAATGTAACAAATCGTGTTCAATTGATGGATGACTTGATCAAAGGAACCCTTGTGGTTTTGAGACAGATTAGGCCCAAATGATCTTGAGACCGTTTGATCCCAAACGGTCTTGAAACCATTTGGGATCAAACGGTTTCAAAACCATTTAGAGACCAATCGGGTTTCAAAACCGTTTGGTGTTGAAACCTCAAAATCAATTGGTGATCAATTGTGATTCAATCACTTGGAAATTGAAGGTGGTGATTGTTCCATTAATCCAATGATTGATAGTAATATCAATCAGAGTTAGGTACAAAGTTTGAATCGTTAAAATACCTAGGTGATTAGTATCTTTAAAGAAATAAACCTTAATTGCTTATGAAAGCAATGATTCAGTACACTATGTCAATCATAGTTGTATGCACTTGATTGAAGGGATGATGTAACCTAATCAAGTTGAGAGGATGATGGAGAGGAAATCATACATGAATATGATTCATGTGGTGATTAAGGGCATGAGCCTCAACAAAGAGATCATAAAACCCTAATCTTGAGTATGAACCTCAAATGAGAAGGTTAATGAACTCTAACTCTAATTCAGGGTAATTTCAAGTGTAACCCTAATCCAGGGTAAGGATGTAATCCGATACTAGAGTGATGACTTGAATAACCCTAATTCAGGGTAATGTGATGCAAAACCCTAAATTGAATGAATAGTAAACCCTGATTATGGGTAATTGAATAGAAACCCTTATTGGGATGAATACTAAACTCGAATTGGATATAATTGCACATCAATCCTAATTATGGGTAATTGATTGTGAAATCCTAATTTGGATGAATAGTAAACCCTAATTGTGGGTTATTGAGTGAAAACCCTAATCTAGGGTGATTTCATGTGGAACCCTAATTTAGGGTGATATGATGTGAAACCCTGATGTGTTGATGTGATATGGAACTCAAACACAGGGTGATGCTATGAAATGCTATATGAAACCCTAATCTTGGGCAATATGGTAATAATCCATAACCCTGATCTGGGTGATGAGATCAATATCCCTAATTGAAAAGAAATGGGAAACCCTAATCTGAGTAAGGGAATAGTGATATTACCCTTGAATAGTGATGTTATAATTGTTTTGCATGGCTTTATGTAATTGATGTAATTATTATCATTTGTGCTAACCATGCATGTACCATGAGCTGATGAGCATAGCCAGGTATGAGCTATGATGCTTTATTTATTAAAAAGTGTTCAATAGGCCTTGTGAGCCATTATATGTATTGTTACCTAGTGAGAGGTGACATGATGGCTTGAAAGCCATGAGTCATGCTTGTGTAACAAGTGCCATGTTTACCTGGGTCAGATGACCTGAAGGTATTAGTTACCTGAAAAAGTGGTAACAATGTTTAGTGATAAGTTAAGGGTTTGAATACCCACATTTGGTAATCATGTTGAGATGGTGAGGGATGAGAATTCCCAGAGATGAGATAAGGGACTGAGATCCCAATGTTCTATTAAGCTTTGAAAAGTACTTGATGGAAGTATTCCACATTCCTTGTAGCATTTGTTATATTAATTTATGCTTGAAAACATGACTGATGCTAAAAGAATATGATAATTGACTTAAATAATCAAGTGAAATCTATTCATGTACTACTCTAACCATAGACCCATCATCGTCAGAAGTTGGTGATGGTGAAATAGGTTTTTCCTATGTGATCTCTAGGAGTTCGCATATTTTGAATATGTGGCGGTAGATGGGAGAAAATATCCTTACGTCCGGTGAAGATATTTATGGAAGGTAAACATTAAACCTCTCAATCCTTCATGTGTCGGGATGGATGTATCACAAGTCTCCCGATGGATGGGATGGATGTATCACTAGTCTCCCAATGATATTCAATGTCGGGTCGATGGAGATAAACATTAAATCTCTCGATTGCCGATGAGATTGCAGTTGACACTGTAACTCTGTAGCGAAGTTTCCAGTATACCCTGGAACGCTATGTTGAGCAGTTAACATAAGTCCTACTTGTTGTCTCGCACTAACCGAGATGTGAGAGGTCATGGAACCCGATTCTTCCTTTGACCTTGTATGGTACCAGTTTCGACTTCACAGTGGTTGGTTGGAGGATGAGCGATATACCTCATCTCCTCAGAGCATAAGTATGATTGTAAAATGTAATCAGCCATGTAGCATATTTGCTAAGGTCAAAATGCGAGAATCATTGGTTGAAGTTACATTGCTTAGTATATCATAGAAGAATAAATGATATACATGTTTCTTCAATATCTTGTTGAAAAGTGACATGTTGCTCTATCAAGTTATAGTTGAATTGCTCTAAATAAACATATTGCTTTAATCAGCTTAGATATTGATTTATCTGCTACTGGATATATATATGATTCCTCTTCTGAATTTACTTTTATTAAACTACAATAACAATGTTTTGGCAGAGAGTTATATATCTCGCTGGGGAAATTTGCACATTGTCTCACCCCCATGGGATCCAACATTTTTAGGTGGACGCGAACGAGGTAGAGGCAGAAATTCCATAGCTAGGAAAGAGCAACAACACCATCAACAGGAATAGCAGTAACACTTCAGGTGTAAATACTGGATGTTAAGTTTTGTGTAGATAGTCCTATGTGTCGTCTTTGTACTCTTAGGTCCTAGGAGTTAGTGTTTTTAATAAGTTGATCTGAGGTTTTGGCTTTTAGCCTTGAGGTTTTTATATTGTCTGCGTACAACTAAGTTAGGGCAGTTGATGTTGACATTCCTCAAGAAGGGATGATACATGATATGTATGTATGAACCATTACGTAAATGTATTAGTTTGGTTCTGAATGGAAGAGTTTCCCTTTAAATGGATCACTTGATAAACGGTTTTAATTTTTAGTGATTTCTAGTAATCTGGTGTTAATGATTCATTTCTGCGTGTTTTATTATTGTTGATGGTGTTTGTCATCACAGTAAGTAAGATAGAGTAAGAAAGGAAACAAAAGTTGGCTATTATACTCTCCTTCATTTAATTGTTGTATCGGAAATGGATCATCATATTACCAAGGTTAGATCAATAAATGTGAGATAAGAAAGTTTTTACTTCTTTGATTGCAATCCATATCAAGGGCGTGCATGGTTTGATCCTTAGGGTTTCCTTCGGCTCATCATCTCTTCCTAGAGGGGATTAGATCATTGGTCATCATTGGTACATAGATCTTTTCAAAACATTCCCCCAATCCTTCATTGCACAAAAATAGCAGATCAAGTGAAAAATAGTTCAAATCATATTCTTTACAAACTAGCCCAAGCTAGATAAGAGCCAAACTAAATAGAAGTTAATTAAAGGAAATCGTACAACTACAAAAAAATGAAACTATGACTAAATAGCCAAAAAAATGAGAAAAGGAAAGGAATGGGTTGCCTCCCATGAGTGTCTGGGTTTTACGTCACTTGACTCGACGACATTACTAGTAGGCTAAGGCAGAGGGTCATTTCTTGGCTTGTATTCATCACATGATTTTCGACACAATATTCTTCAATTGGGCTAGAGATCTTCTCCAAATCGGATAGAACCCTGTACTCCAGGTTCTTTGATCCTGGACGCAACACTAACTTGCCGACTTCAACATCAACTAGCACCCTGGCGGTGGCTAGGAATGGTCGACCTAGAATGAGAGGGAACTGATCATCCTCATTTATGCGCATAACCACAAAGTCGTAAGGAACATATGTATCCTTGCCCAATTTCACGGGGACATTTTCAATTATACCAAGAGGCTTGGTAGTTGATGCATCGACAAGTTGGATAGTCATGCTTGTGGGAGCAAGATCAGTAAATCCCAGCAGTTGAAAGAGCAAAAATGACATGATCGATATGCTTGCTCCAAGATTCGCCAGCCCTCTCCTACATGTGTCATCCCCCAAGTAGCAGTCTATCCCGAACAACCTAGGATCCTTTTGTTTCTGCAGCATCTAGTTCTGTAAAATTGTTGATGCAATTTGACATAGCTTGGCCGTTTCTATGCCTTCGGTTCAATATTTTTGTTAAAGTAGAGTTTTGAAATATTTGTGCCATGTGGGCATCTCTGCAAGAACATCCAAGAACGGGATGCCTACATGTAGCTTCCTCAGAGTATCCTTAAACTTGTTTAACCGCTCATCCATATTAGTCTGTTTGAGGCATTTAGGATATGGTAGAGGGTGGTGTTCTTCCTCTCTTGCCCTTGAGACTTCATTACAATTTAGCTCCTGGCATGCTTGCTCCTTGCCGTCACGATTCTCTTTACTTGGTGACTCCGTTGTGTGGTTGTTCTTCTCATGTCCTTCATAAATGTTCCCTGATCATGTAGCAATTTCCTTGAGATGCTCAGGTGGTGGCAAAATAGCTTCTTGCTTCTCGGCATCCACTGTCGTAGGACCACCAGTAACAACGCGAGAGATTTGTGACTCCAACAACCTAGTATGTGTGACCCGATTTGAGATCAAAGCCTCGCTGGCCTCCTGCTTCTTCTGAAGTTGTTTCAAAATATCCTTTAGGGACAACTGCTCATTTTGCTGAGATACAGGTTGATGCGGGCTCTGGAACTGTTGTCCCTAGGGATAAACTCGATTAGGGTATACTGGGTGATAATTACTGCCACCTCTATTTTATCCCTGCCTCAGTTGACTATCAACACTTGGGTCATAATACCCCAGCCCTGAAGCTGGCTATGCGACATTAGCATCCACGGTATGGGGCGTACCATATTGCACTTCATCAGGAAATCTCCTGATTGCTGCAAACAATTGCTAACATTGGATTGTCATGTGATCAGCAACTTGACAATATTTGCTTGTTTGTCTTAGTTGTGTCCCCGTGCTCCCCTTGTCAAGATATTTTTCTAGGCTTTCTTGTTTTGACGAAAGGTTCTTTAACATCTATATAATGGATTTGATTTCAGACCTATCCTCGACCATGGCAACCTTAAGGACTCATTTTCCTAAAGGTCGCGTCCAATGGGGTTGGTTTTCTGTGACCACATTAACTACATTGAGGACACTGGAGAAACTCTGCCGCATAAAGTTGTCATTGGAAGAGGAATCTAGGAATTTGTTTGTATCATCATCCACCCCTCGATAGAAGAATTCTATGATTTGATTTTTGAGAATGCCATGGTGCGGGCATTTCCTTAGTAGCTCGTTGAATCTCTCCCACACCTCATATAGGGATTCGTCATCGACTTGATTAAAGGGAGTGATTTGGACCCTTGTAGAATAAGTCATGGAAGGGGGGTAGAACTTCTCTAAGAATTTATTCTCCAGTTCTTCCTAGGTGGTGATTGGATCTCCCCTCAAGGCACTATACCAGGCTCAAGCTTTATCTGATAGAGAATACGTGAACAATTGCAAGTGCATCGCATCATCAGAGGCCCCGTGCGGCTTCATCATCATGCAGAGATCGAAAAACTTCAAGAGATGCTCCCGACAGTCGTCTCTGATCCTCCCAGTGAATGGAGAATTCTGCAATAAGCTAATCCATTGCACCCTAATGTCCAGGGGCTCACCCAACACTTCTATAGGATGAGTCAAGTCTGCACCTTTAGGTATGGAGAAGTCTCTCAATTCACAGGTGCAGTCAACATTCTGGGCGGCCTCTTGGGTCTCTCTTAGATCATCTACAACCAGTTCCTTGGCTTCTTTTAGTAATGTGGATCGTTGAGATTCGATCTCCGCATTAATCTGAGCATGGATTTCATGCTTGTTAGCATCCGCATTAGCCACAACTAGCTCTTGACAGATTTTCCTTAGGGTCCGTTTGATCTCAGGATTATAGAGCAGTGATCCATCTGTGCTTTTTGACCTGCACATACAAACTATTTGAAAATAGAAACAAAAGGTAATGTTTAATTATTTCAAAAAGAAAATAAAAGGAAAGAAAAAATAAAATAAAAAACAAATTATTCTAAGAAGAAAAGAAAATGCAAAACTGTTGTCCCTGGCAACGGTGCCAATTTGATGGAGTTCGGAATGTTACACACGTAAATCCTGAGGAAGGATAATTTTCCTAGGTTTTTACCTCAAACCAGTGTATAAGACCCCACTTCGACGGATCATAAGCCTTATTGTAGTATGCTTAAGAATCGATCCACGGAACAAGCTGTTTGCATTTAACTAATCTATCTAAGAACAATATTTAGTTAACTGAGTAATTTGATTGAGGGTTGCTAATGCAACAAATCAAAGGATGAGGAAAACAGATGAATAAAAGACTGGGGCATGGGTGTTCGCACACCATAGAACCACTACTACCGTAACCTGTGTTATACTATCACGATCAAATGCTGAATTAGAGACACACCACTGCATCAACTGTAGGGCTAAGAATAGATCAACTCCTTCGGCCTTGTCCATCCCCAAGATCCAAGATCATACTTAATCAATGATGATTCCCTTAACATCTACATACCCGATAGTTAAGATCATTATCAATGAGACTATCTACCTTTATACTAGCATCCCTAGCAATCAAATTCATTACTAGTGGATTGGACTCCTCGATCAATTCAGGATCCCCAAAATGTGACCAACTCACCATCCAACTGTCTCATCATCTTGCATTGAACACTGACCATTCTCGGTAGTCCATAAGATGATAATGGTCATCTGTTGTTCTTATTACGCTTACAGAAACTTGCATACCCATAATGTTAGCATTGCACACTAAAACAAGTATGAATTGTAATAGTAGTTAATGGAGCAGATGAACAAAGAATCAATATATGATCGAGAAAATGTTTAACACCGACTATAGTAGCAACAGGCTAATGGGGCTAGTCCTCATGCCCGAGTCCAAGCGTCTACTTGCTCGTGGTGAGATACATCAAGGGAGAAGATGTGTTGCTAAGAAACTCCATGGTTGCCGCTTCTTCGCCCTTTATTTGCACCTCATATCCTACTCCTTGGTGCTTTATAAATGATGATGAGGGTTCCCTTTTATAGGGTGGAATCTAGATCCCTATGCATTGGGTTAGACGTCTGGAGACATCATGCGTAAACCATACTTGATCCAACGGACGATTCCAATTAGGTTGAACACTTCAGATCATGCCCCTGGCCATCTATTAGCTCAATGTGAATGGACTTTGGGTGAAGTCGTGCCTCAACATCCAATCACGATCAAGGGTCGGGATGACCCCAAGCAATGGTGGTTCTGAATAGCGTGCGAGAAAATATAACCGAGTATCATTTATCATCAAAGGAGTTAACTTGAGACAAATTACATAATTAAACTTATCCTAATGAGGAATAAAACCAGACACAATACTTCCTAAAATGATGTGAAAATGTATAGCAAAGAATCGCTCATCAACATCCTCGGTCCTCCAAATGATCGATTCATCTCACGAGCCGATCAGTTCATCTAGTGCAGAACAACTTCTCAGAACGATGGATAAATTAAACTATCATATTTCTTTACATTATAAAAAGTTAACCTCGAGTTACATTCAAGGGGAAATAGGAAGAAGAGAATTTATTTACATTTAGAAAGGAGAGAAAGGATCAGTACATAGATCTATTAACAATAGGAATAAACCAAAACCATACACACACAGATCTAGGGTTTCAGCCATAACCACGCTAACATCCACCATCAAAACATTTTAATGGTGAGACGTATGGATTTCATACAATATATATATATATATATATATATATATATATATATATATATATATATATAATATCCATTTTGATCGTATGTGGTATTTAGTCAAATATGCACATTAGTCATTTTAACATTCACATCATATGCAATATAAATGAAAAAGTAAATATGATCACATTGATTCAGATCCCAGATACACCACACACTGACGGGGCTCTAATACCACTGTTGCGAAATTGAGTGCATATATAGGCATTGGAAACAAAAATATTATTTTCTTGTTTCACAGAAACCAATAAAATCTTATCAACAACAATGTATCTAGGAAGGAAGGGTTGCAAAGTTATACTTGATCCTGGAGCAATTCCAGTAGCGTCACCCTATAATTATTATCTTGGATGGTATTTGTACAACTCTTGATCTTCACTATGACAATAGACTCGAATAGCTCCTACAACGGCTAGTGTGGATCCGTCATGGATTGTAGGCTGATGTTGTCCTTCTAGAAGCAGCTAAAAGACTTCTTCCTCTAGTGTAGTCCACGTAGACCACTGAAAACTTCACATTGTAGTTGTAGAGACAATGGGAAGGAGTTATCCCCTTTTATCAGTGTACTAGTCACCAACATGCTCTTCCACAATTGACCCTCAGTTGCTCTCCTTTTGATATCCATCCCTTTTACGGCTAGGAATTACTAGGGTTCTCTATTGGTTACCGCAAATAGAGAGGACAACAACTGTCAGGTCTACTAATACCAATTGTGTGTCTTGGGAAGCCCCCAATACCCCTCTATATATAGGAGGGGTTAGGGTTAGGGTTCCCAGTCAGTGTGGGAGTAGAAGGGTTCAAAAACATGAATGTTTTGAAATTTGCAAACCGTGAGATGGTCATATCATGACAAAAATGGTCATGCCGCATGGCGAGATGGTCGTCTCACACTACGAGATGCTCATTTTGTAGTTTCATGTTTGTACACGAAATTAGCAATTTGTTTCTAATGAATGTTAAACATTGATTTTCTTTCACGACAAGTATTTTGAAATCCATACAAATTTGGGAAAGTATCTTGTACCTTCCTCGGCCTAACAGAGTGATGTAGCACATGCGAGACGATTGTCTCACTCACCTACACAATCACCTAGTGATCTGAGCCAAACCAAATGGGTCGGTTCATCCTCAGTTTGGTCACCCAACTTCGTTCCAACCATCTTGACAAACCAGAGGCCCGTCTCAACACTTGAGAGGGACATTTGGCACTCTAGACGATCATCCCAAGACTCGAGATGACTATTTGGAAGTGCAGCCAGATATTTGTGTGTGAATTGCATACCTAAACACTTTTAGTAATCAATATGATCAACTTAACACTCCAATCAGTTAGTCAAACACTTGAACTTGACGATTTTGAGTCCAGTCAATTGATCTATTGTTAAACTTAAACACCTTTACCAATCATTAAAACATCATTCATGAATATACTCCTTTAATCCAAGTATTTCATATGCTTGTGACCCTATAGGTCAAGAATTACGTTGAAAGTGAATGTCCAATTTAAAACTTATGACATCACAAGCAAAGAGTGGTGTCTAGTCGCACATCATTGCTACCCAAGTATTTCAAAAAGTTGGGGAACATCTTCAACCTATAATCCATGAATAGTGTAATTTTGATTGTATAGTTCCTTTGTTAGTAATATCTTGATCGAACTTGAGGCATGGATCGTCATCCTCTCAACATTCAATCCATGTTCCTTGAACTAGAGTAGACTTTAAGAGATGCATCTGAGTTCACACATCGTATATTGAATCACATGGGTATGGACATACATTCTCAGTCTCGCTTATCAAGGGGCCTTGGGTATCAATCTCCAGTAGGAGGGACAAATCCCATCTCTATTACTTACAATCTATCCCCATGTGTAAAAGTCATCCAATCATCACCATTATAACAACCCATGTTTCAAGACTACGTTTGATGATGTCAAAGTGTACCCAATGACATGTAATAAGTTTAGTGATTTTAGGTCTAAGAACCACAATCACCACCATCACTATGAGAGATGATTCTGACTACCATTCCATGGTTTCCATGTATCACTCATCATCGGTCTATCCGTTAAACTATTCATTAACATGTATTTGTGTGCTTGACTTGATATCACATATCATGACTAATGAGACTCTGTCATCAGTCAACACATACTCTATTCTTATGTATTATTGTTGTCTATTTCGCTTCCACATTAATATCTTACTAGGGACATAACAAGAGTGTACATACTCTTATCATACATATGATCCCATCGTTCAGGTCCTCGACTTGAGGCATATGTTATCGAGTAACATCATTCTTTAGACATCTACTTATGTCTGTGTCGTCATCTCATGACTAAGATAAACATAATACACAAAATTACCTTTATGATTATCAAATAAAGTATTTAATGCCACACTCCAATCATCATATTATTGGCCCTCTGGGCTTACATACCAACATCATCTTGATTGGGTCTTTTGTGTGATATAGTTTCACTTGGTTAGAATTGAATTTTCTTGAGCTCAACATCAATTAATCTTGTAGCTTGATTTCTCAGTCATTGTTTAGGGTTGCTTAAGATCTTGCTAGTCAATATGGGAGCTTAATTGCTCTCTTAAACTTTGATCCTTGGTACTTTTCTGGTTGGTCAAGCTCTGAACTCAATTACTTTTGATGTTCGATAGTTTTCCCAATCGATCATCCTTATAATTTGAATTTTGAAATCAAGACCTTGATTTAATAAATGCTCAAATGTTTTAAATGTTGAAGATAATCGACCTTAAGGTCCATTGGTTTGACCTAACTTGGACACTTGATGTAAATACCTATATTTTTTAAGGTAAAGTTATTAGCGGGACTCACAAACATTAGATGTGAGTCCAAGAATGGAGACATGCCTAGGTCATCAGACTTTAGAAATTTATAATACCCAAAAATGTAAGACTCCTGCAACTAGCATAGGGTCGAACACATGGATAGGATGAATGGTGCTTCAAAACTCAAGTTTCACTTATCTATGCATTTTGAAAAGTTGAAGGATAAGGTTTTTGATGCAATGAGAAAGTATCATAAAGAATCAAACAAAAAGCCTATCTCCAAGGGGGGTTACAAGAAGGATTTTGATTTTAGGGTTTTAGCAGTTTTTATGGATGGTTTTTTATATTGGAAACCGAGGAGATGAAACTATCATCAGAGTAAAGCATGAAGGAAAAAACTTGAATGTAACAAGCGGCAATGGTGTAAATCCTACACCTGGCCTCTTCTCTCAAACAGGGCACCACTAGTCATGCACTAATTCCCTCTCTCAAAGGAGTTAGGCATAGGCTGGAGCAGAAATATATGATGGGGAAACCCTAATTCTGGGTACTCCCGTACACCCAAATCAGACAAAACTCTAGAGTTATGACATCCCTGTCTCAAAAGAGTCAAATTGAGAAACACGATTCGATACCCAGTCAAAATTATGATTCAAACAGAAGAGACCAGAGCTCATATGCTATAAAGAAATCATCCAACAAAATGGAACCATACACAAAAAAACATGATATAAACTCCATAGACTCCAATAAGCATAAAGAGGTAAAAATGGTTTAGTTACAATGCAGTAGGAAAAAAAAGTAAAGTTCTGAAAAAGGGAAGATAGGTATCGGCCTCCTTGATGTAGGAGTTTGATATACATAGTAGAAGACCCCTCTGATAATGCTAACCTAGTACAAGACAAGAGCTCTATCAGGATATGACTGTGTCAGGTTCTTGACCGTGTTGGGTCGTGAACCGTGATGGGTAAAGGTTTTATCGGGGAAGGACTCCATACCCGATATGGCCGTGTTGGGCTGCCGGCCCTATCGGGTTGCAGCCATGATAGGTATGCCATATTGGGTTTGGTATTGTGTCATGTTAGGACATGTGTCGGGTTAGCTTTTTCTTAGGTTCTAGAGTTCCTCATGTCAGGTATAAATGGGTGAGACGTCTCGAGTTGAAGCCCAACTAGAGACCCGACATGTTTGAAGTAGCCTTGAAGGTCGTGTCGCGCTACTGCTGCTATTGGGTCAGGTTCTAATTGAACTCCTCCCATCCCTCTCGGGTTGGGGGTGTGCTCACCTAGTATCACCCGAAAAGCTCTAGAACTCGATGCACTAGCTCCTTTTTCTCTAAGAGTTAGCTCTCGTAGGGTTCTGACCCGTCCCATCGTAGGCCTATAGCTGCTATTTATAGGAAGTGGGTTGGTGGGAGTTGCGGCTTTGGTTGAGCCATGTATCCTCTGTCTGCTCTATTTACATGGCTTTGAAAGGGGGACAACACATCTATTGCCCGACATACTTGGCGGGGGCTGTCGCGTGTCAGTTTGTGAGTAAATAAAAATGATCGTGTGATGGAGTGGACATTTGGAATCCTAAATGCCCAATGAAATAAGTGAATTCATATATGTTGAGTTGTTTTGAGAGTCCCAAGTGTTTTGTCAAAGTTGGATGTCAAATTATATTTATATCATGATTAAGATCCCTATAGTTGATGTCCTTTGAGGAATTTATTTGACAAGTCAAATAGTCAAAGTTTTGGCACCAAAATGGAATTCAATGTAGCTTGAGTTATGATGGAGCTATAGTTAAAATTTGGTGGCAATTGGAGGTTCCTAGAAGGAGATATCTAGGTTTGAATATGGTGAAATAAGTAGTATTTTAATTGCTTATGGAGAAAAGTTAATATTCCCACCCTTGGTTAGCTATGTTACGCATTGCACAGGCAGGTAAGCCAGAGATTCATATCGTGGCAACCTGGTGGCCGTTGGATGGCTTGTGTTGGACAACTAGATGTTTTGCCCTACCTCCAATTGAACTGGAGATCGTGGGTAAGACTGGAGGCAGTGACTCCGGCCACCACCTCATCATGGGTGTGGGATAAGAAGGGAACCGACTGAGAAGTTATCTTTGCCTCACTAAGACGAATAGAACGACCCCTCACAAAAGTCATTCTGTGACCAGTGCTGGGAGCAACACCCTCTTCCCTATACTGCCTCTCCACCAGTATGTACATATTGCAGAAATAAAAAGTTAGAGAATGGGATTGGGTGAAGTTGAGATAGGAGGAGATTCATGAAGTTGAAGAATAAAAATCGATGATGATGGTCTGGCAGTGAGAACCACACAACGATGTGGACTTTTGTGGTGTTTCTCCTAGATGATGATCCCCAATTTCTGACGATGAAGGCTGAGTTGGGAGCAGATTGATGGACCTCCCCTGTGTGGTTGGAGGGCTGCACAGAGTAGACAAAGTTGTTTTGAAGCTTTCTCAAGCTTCAAACTGGTACGAGGATGAACATAAGCAAACTTCCACTTTGCTCAGCCGCATCTGAATCCATGTGACATCGACTTACATAGGATAGGGGTTTTGGAGTGGTACCATGAGATCGGATCAGCCGAGTAGGTCCTATTTGCCTTGCCGAAGCCTGAGGAGGCACTTTCATATGTCTAGGACTATGGTGCTCTCTAGATATTCCTCACCGGAGCTCAGCCTGTGCGACGACGCCCTTACCGAACAGAGATGACAGGTGGCTCTACTGTCAGGAGAAAGGAAACAATGTCGGGTGTGGATGAGAGAGAGGCTGAATCTCAATAGAGATCTTCTCTTTTATGAGGAACACTGGAGAGCACTAGATTTTTGGTCGTAGGAAGCAGGCTAGGTGGTGGCGAAGCAGAGTCCGTAGTGGCTGCATTGCGCCCTAGAGCATCAGGTGTTCACTCGAGAATGATAACTGAATAGCGGGAAGTCCAGAAAACCTGAACCAGCCAAATCCCAACGTGAACCGGTGGGTCACCCCAAGCCAGAAGACAGTGGAGGAGTTCCACACCAAATGGACGAATCAGAGGCCGCCACATCGGCCTATCCTTGACCAGAAAAAGGTAATTTCCAAGAAAATTCTCAAATCTTATATTATTCATAGAAATTAACTCGATTATTAGAAAAATGCAAATAAACTACCAAATTGATCAGAAAAATGCCTAGAACACAATAGAACTATAATATCATGCTTTTGATGATTAAATCTCAATGCTATCATGTAAGATGAGTAATGCTTGTTTGATGCATGATAAATAGTAAACGATGACTAAAATTATGATAACATGTCAGTAAGTCTATAATCATGTTTATAATGCATATGATGTTAGATATGGTCATGGTGATGTATGAAAGCATGTAATTTGATTAATGATGCTAATTAGGACTAATAACCCTAATTAATGTGCAATAAATACATGCATGCTCAAAAATGTTAAAACTTACATAGTAATCTCATATCCATATTTTAAACCTCAGATTTAATGATGAAATCATGATGGTGCATATAATTCATGTTATATGAAGTTGACCTTTAATACATAGTTTAAAACCCTAATCTTGGTTAATAGTGTAACCTAGGGTTAATTAACGTGCACAAAAATGCTATGGAAGATAATGTTCAGATAATGAATCATAATCTAGAAAATGACATCAGTGAGATAATCATAAGATAAGAATACAAGTAATGATACACATATCCTAATGAACTATGAGATAAACCCTAAAACGGACATAACTAGCGTTATGATGATGAGAACTTGATGGTGATATGTGGTCTTGTCTTAATCAGGGTTGACCAGGATGTAGATGATATGAGGATATGATGATTAGGTTTTTCCTTGATCAAGGTATGCCATTACCTCTTACATGGCTTAGTATACAATATGCTTGTGTTATATGTGTAGTAAAATACTTGGCATATGATATTGGATGATATGATTGTTCTTGTATGATATCTTGCTTGATTTTCCATACTTATGGCTATGAACACATGAAACATAAAATATTCTGATCCATCATATGATAGCACTAAACTCTGTGGTAGTACAATGCATTGACAAAATATCAAAGCCCTTGGTGGCAGAAGTAACATCAAAGCCCTAGGGGCAGAAGTACGATTTGTTTGACAAGGCCTCAAAGCCCTAGGGGCAGATGTACAAGATATATGATGGAAATAAGTTTAAAATTTGTGTTCTCTTTTGTTAATAAACATTCTTGTTCAAGTACACCTTTCTTATATTCTTCTATTACTGCCAAGTATTAGTTTTATCTTATTGCCAAGATATTATGAGAGGTATATAAAAGACACATAGGCATACTCAGTACAATATTGAATATTGTGCTGGCGTGTACCACATGTAATCTTTTGTTTAGGTTGTGTTTATGCTCTTAAAGATCCAGGATAGTTGAGAGTTGTATGGCGAGCTGATGTACAGGTGGACCTATTGTCTTAAGATCCTATAGTTTAGTGGTAGTACATGTATATGTTTAGTTTGCTGATCAATATGTAATATCAAATGTTGTAACAATTCATTATGTAATTATATGTTGATTGGTGAAGATGTGTTTTGGTTTGTTTATTGTTCATGTGCATGTGCTATTGATTATTTCCTTATGACTTCCTCTGATTTTCATCTTCTTAGCCGTAAATTGGTATTCTCGCTGAGGTGAGGGTTTCAATTTGGACGTCACACATCACATTAAGTTTTAGAAAATCCAGGGACATCACAGGTGGTATCAAAGAATGAACAATAGCAAATCTTGACATTTGCTCATCATGAAACTCAAAACTAAAGAACCTTGAACTTCATAATCTTTTAGGGTTAGATTAGTTGTCTTTTAGAGGCTGGATCTGACCTAGCCTCTAGGTTAGCACCTAGATATCTGAGAACTAGGTCTAGACTATTCCTTGTTGAGTAGCAAGTCCTTAGATCTCGTTCTTTCCTTGTAGTGCAGCGGTATGGGACGTTGCACTATTTGGAAATGACGTGCACCAAGGGAAGAGAAACCCTAGACATATTGCGCATGTTGTCTAGAGTAGCTACACTAATCTAACCCTTGTTCTCACCCTTTTCACTAGTTTTCATGACATTGTACTCTCTACTGTGTGTGGGACACTCTTTTCTGGATTTGGTTTTTGATTCCAAACGGATCAAACTTTGATAGTTTTCTCTGACGCTTGTTTTATCGAAGAAAAACTATATAATATTTTACTATATATATGTATTACAAAAATGTGTCCTCACACATGTATGAGTAGGAGGTGGTCCTGTAACTTAAGTGAAAGTGAATGACATCAGTCTAGATGAGAAATTAGTTCTAGATTAGATGTCTAGAGCCTTGTTCAAATATATGATAGATGGAATAGATGAAATAAGCTATGATGTAAGTCTTATATAGATAATATAAGACAGTTATGATGATCTATGTTTGTATTTAAGGATTAAAGTTCAACTTTGAGGTTTTGATATAAGTTCTGATGATGGAAGTAACTAGGCTTTTATGAGGTAAGATATGCTAAGTTAAGACAAGTTGTGAGTCAACATGAGGCTCAAGCTCTTTTACAGAGGAGGATATGTAGTGTTAGGACCAGTTTTGGGGTTAACTCCAGAGAGATTGAGACCCATTGGGAGAAGATTAGAGAACCTAAACTCCATGATATGAGAATTATGAGATATGTCCTAAACTAGAATACTCCTGAGTGATTGAGTTGAGTCGCTTTATGCATGATCGTTATAGCTTTGTTGAACCCTAGATGTCCTTGGGAGGACTAAACCCTAGAGACAGAGGTTGGTTATATATGTGCATATGTGAGTATGAATATGAGTTCCTGCCATATGGGTGAGGGAGAGAGCCCAAGACCCTAAAGGAGGTAGCTATGTTAGTTTTATACAGCCTCATGCTCGGGTTGATGGTTTCCCACATAGGAATCTAGTGGTGTATAAAAGAGAGTTTTAGGTAAGATGTTACATAGTTAGAGATCTATGAAGAGAATTTCATAACATGTTTTGGTTGGTGCTTATGTGGCTAGAGCTTGTAAAGATATCACTAGTTCCAATGAGGTAATATGAGGACCCAAGCCTGAGAGATAGGAAAGATAAAGTATGTGCATATGAGATACTCATACAGTTGAGTGAGCTCGGAGAGACCGAGCATGGAACTACCCTCATGATATGGGTCAGGAGAACCTCAATAGGGCTAGATAAATCTTTGTTATATGTTTAACAAGTCATGCACATAAGTTTGTTTAGAACAACCATGATGTAATATATGTAAGGATGTGATCTAATCTTGAGATTTGATATATGGACATGATATGATGAAAACCTAGAGATGGTTTAGTAAATATCAATGCATAGTTGGTTAACCATATACATGAATGATGGTAATGTGATATTGTTGGTTAATCTTGTGATGAAATCACTACTAAATGTTGTAATTTATTATGAGTAAAGATATAAGATCATATGAATGAAACATGTTACACGAGGTGTTAATCTTAGTGCTTAATAAAGATGAAAAATATAGTTTGACAGTTAGCACAACATAATGTTGATGACACCTTGATATAATGGGTTAACTTTAGTCAACTCCTTTAGAACATGGTAATATGATGATGGAACCCTAATTCATAGGAAAAGATAAGGATGAAACCCTAACAATGAGATATGTTATGACCTAATCAGAGTTTCTAAACCCCTGTTTGAGCCTTCTATGAATGGGTTATTCACCTTAGATGTTTAAAACATCTTGGTAGCTTGGGTAAAGTTCTGGAGCTTTGTTTTTGGATATGTTTCACATAGAGTGGTTTGCAACATGTGGATGAAGACCTTTTGGTTTTCCTTGGAGTACGAGAATGGCTTAATTTTGTGGAAAAAATTTATTTTAAGATGTATATGATGTGAAAGAATGGATTTTTGGCTTAATTTCGAGGACAAAATATCTTTTAAGGTGTGTAGGATGTGATGGAGTGGACTTTTAGAATCCTAAATGCCCAATGAAATAAGTGAATTCATACATGTTGAGTTGTTTTGAGAGTCCCAAGTGTTTTGTCAAAGTTGGATGTCAAATGATATTTATATCATGATTAAGATCCCTATAGTTGATGTCCTTTGAGGAATTTATTTGACAAGTCAAATAGTCAAAGTTTTGGCACCAAAATGTAATGCTGAGTGATGATAGAGATATAGTTAAAATTTGGTGGCAATTGGAGGTTCCTAGAAGGAGATATCTAGGTTTGAATATGGTGAAATAATTAGTATTTTGATTTCTTATGGACCAAAGTTAATATTCCCACCCTTGGTTAGCTATGTCACGCACTGCACAGGCAAGTAAGCCAGAGATTCATATCGTGGCAACCTGGTGGCCGTTGGATGGCTTGTGTTGGATGACTAGATGTTTTTCCCTACCTCCAACTGAACTGGAGATCGTGGGGAAGACTGGAGGAAGTGACACTGGCCACCAACTCATCATGGGCGTGGGCTAAGAAGGCAACCGATTGAGAAGTTATCTTTGCCTCACCAAGACAAATAGAACGACCCCTCACAAAAGTCATTCCGTGACCAGTGCTGGGAGATACACCCTCTTCCCTATATTGCCTCTCCACAAGTATGTACAGATTGTAGAAATAAACAGTTAGAGAACGGGATTGGGTGAAGTTGAGATAGGAGCAGATTCATGAAGGTGAAGAATGGAAATCCAGGATGAAGGTTTGGGAGTGAGAATGACACGAAGATGTGGACTTCTGTGGTGTTTCTCCTAGATCACGATCCCCAATATCTGACGATGAAGGCTGAGTTGGGAGCAGATGGATGGACCTCCCCAGTGTGGTTGGAGGGCCGCACAGAGTAGACAAAGCTGTTTTAAAGCTTGCTCAAGCTTCAAACTGGTACGAGGATGAACATAAGAAAACTTCCACTTTTCTCAGCCGCAGCCGAATCCAGGTGACAATGACTTACAAAGGACATGGTTTTGGAGTGGTACCATGAGATCGGATCAGCCGAGTAGGTCCTATTTTCCTTTACGAAGCATGAGGATGCACTTTCATATGTCTAGGACTATGGTGCTCTCTAGCTATTCATCGTCGGAGCTCAGCCTGTGCGGCAGCGCCCTTACGGAACATAGATGATGGGTGGGTCTACGATCAGGAGAAAGGAAACAACGTCGGGTGTGGATGCGAGAGAGGTTGAATCTTAATAGAGATCTTCTCTTTTGTGAGGAACTCTGGAGAGCACTGGATTTTTGGTCAGAGGAAGCAGGCTAGGCGGTGGTAAAGCAGAGTCTGTAGTGGCTGCATTGCGTCCTGGAGCATCAGGTGTTCACGCGAGAATGAGAAATGAAGAGTGAGCAACCCAGAAAACCTGAACCAGCCAAATCCCAGCGTGAACTGGTGGGTCACCCCAAGCCAGAAGTCAGTGGAGGAGTTCCACACCAAATGGACAAATCATAGGCCGCCACATCGGCCTAGCCTTGACCAGGAAAAGGTAATTTCCAAGAATATTCATAGAAATTAGCCCAATTATCAGAAAAATGCAAATAAACTACCAAATTGATCATAAAAATGCCTAGAACACAATAGAACTATAATATCATGATTTTAATGATTAAATCTCAGTGCTATCATGTAAGATGAGTAATGGTTGTTTGATGCATGATAAATAGTAAACGATGACTAAAATTATGATAACATGTCAGTAAGTCTATAGTCATGTTTATAATGCATATGATGTTAGATATGGTCATGTTGATGTATGAAAGCATGTAATTTGATTAATGATGCTAATTAGGACTAATAACCCTAATTAATGTGCAATAAATACAAGCATGCTCAATAATGATGAAATTTATAGAGTAAGCTCATATCCGTATTTGGAACCTCAGATTTAATGATGAAATCATGATGGTGCATATAATTCATGTTATATGAAGTTGACCTTTAATATATAGTTTAAAACCATAATCTTGGTTAATGGTGTAACCTAGAGTTAATTAACGTGCACAAAAATTCTATGGAAGATAATGTTTAGATAATGAATCATAATCTGGAAAATGACATCAGTGAGATAATCATAAGATAAGAATACAAGTAATGATACACAGATCCTAATGAACTATGAGATAATCCTAAAATAAACATAACTAGGGTTATGATGATGAGAACCTGATGGTGATATGTGGTCTTGTCTTAATCAGGGTTGACCCAGATGTAGATGATATGAGGATATGATGATTAGGTTTGTCCTTGATCAAGGTACGCCATTACCTCTTACTTGGCTTATTATACAATATGCTTGTGTCATATGTGTAGTAAAATACTTGGCATATGATATTGGATGATATGATTGTTCTTGTATGATATCTTTCTTGATTTTCTGTAGATAGAGTCCTATTGAAACCAAGAAATATAGGCCTTCCTGTTATGGCTATGAACACATAAAACATAAAATAATCTGATCTGTCATATAATAGCACTAAACTCTTTGCTAGTACAGTGCATTGACAAAAAATCAAAGCCCTTGGTGGCAGAGGTAACATCAAAGCCCTAGGCGCAGATGTACGATTTATATGACAAGGCCTAAAAACATCAATGCCCTAGGGGCAGATGTACGAGATATATGATGGAAATAAGTTTAATATATGCGTTTTCTTTTGTTAATAAACATTCTTGTTCAAGTACACTTTTCTTATATTCTTCTATTACTGCCAAGTATTAGTTTTATTTTATTGTCAAGATATTATGAGAGGTATATAAAAGACACGTAGGCGTACTCAGTACAATATTCTTTAATATTGTGCTGACGTGTACCACATGTAATCTTTTGTTTAGGTTGCGGTTATTCTCTTGAAGATCGATGATAGTTGAGAGTTGTATGGCGAGCTGATGTACAGGTGGACCTATTGTCTTAAGATCTTGTAGTTTAGTGGTAGTACATGTATATGTTTAGTTTGCTGATTAATATGTAATATCAAATTTTGTAACAATTCATTATGTAATTATATATTGAATGAGGAACTTGTGTTGTGGTTTGTTTATTATTCATGTGCATGTGCTACTGATTATTTCCTTATGACTTCCTCTGATTTTCTTCTTCTTAGCCTAGTGTGGGGCATTTAAATTGGGATTCTCACTGAGGTGAGGGTTTCAATTTGGACGTTGCACATCACATTAAGTTTTAGAAAATCCAAGGATGTCACAGACTGTGTCGGGTAAAAACTCTGGCGGGTTGCTTCACTGAGTGGTAGTCATATTGCACAATCGACTCTGTCAGGTGGCGGGCTATGGTGGGCAAGGTACCCTGCTAGGTAATAGCTTGCATTCTGTCAAATCTCTCATGTGACACACCAGCGTTGGGTCGTTGACATGATGAGTAGTGACCGTGATGGGTAAAAAGGGCATGTCTCTTCACTTTTGATGGGCCGGGATGGTTAACACATAGTGGATGGGCCGGGACGGGCCCATTAACATTCTTTTGTTGGAAAAATAAGAGAAACTCAGGAATGATAGAAAATATTATTAGGAGCATATTGGGCATTATTTCTATTCAACAAATGAAATAAAACGGAGAGGAAGTCAGGTTTGTAGGCAGTTGTGATAGTAAAATATAAGCTCTAGGAGCCATAAAATGGGTTACGAACAATGGGTTAAGTGAATTTTTGAGATGATCTGAGAAAAATTATGTCTGGCTACGAACAATGGACTTTATTTTTCCTGCCTTATTTAAACAAAAAATTCCTCTTCAGCTTTTGTGAGACTTTGGTGCATGATTTTCAAGTTAGCTTTCACACCAAACTGCTTGAGGGTAGAAAGTGAGGTTTTTGGGAGGGCAAATGGAATTTTGTGTTTTTCTTGGTTCCCATTGGTCCATCCAGGTACAGGTCCGTTAATGGGCAAGTGGTCCCTGTTGTCCAAGCCAGTTATCTTTAGAGCAGTGATTTTACATCCTACGTACCATTGCCTCATATCTACCATGCCTAAAGATGGGTACTTTTGGGAAGACAAGTGATTTTTTTTGGCACAACTCTCATGCTTTTATTCTCTCTCATAAGGATTTCCTCTCTTTTTAGGATTTTGATGGGTAGGGAAATAGGAGTTTGTTGTTTGGACAACTTTTTCCTACACATGCACATATCTTAGATGTTGTGAGATTATTTCTCCAAGCTAGCACAGAAAAGATATAGTAGTTGTCGTTTCAGACTACATTTTCAGGAGAGCATAAAAGAAATGTTCACTGCCTTAGATACGGAGAGAACAAACTGGAAGAAGTTGTACGAAATATTTACTATAAAGTGTTTTGTATAGTTTTTGAGAAATAGGTCGTTGTGTATGTATTGCTTTCTATAAATTGTTTATATGAATGTATATACAGAGTATAGTGGGAAAAGGAAAGGGCATAAAGGGATAAATTTTAAAGTACCTCCCTCACTGATGCTATGGAGTACCCCCCAAACTTATCCCACAATCTATCCCAGAGCTGTGAGATAAATAAGGAAGGATATGCATAAATCAGTGAGGGTTTAGTGAATTCTCGCTCCCTCGACAAATAAGAGCTCCATCACATATTCTCCTTATTGGCAGTGGTAGACAAGGTTGTGGAGGTTATTTAGCATCTTTTTTAGGGCCACCGAGCTATAGATCCAGTACAACATGTAGAAATCATACTCATTTGATAAGGGAGCATGTTGTGGACTGCAGTGGCAATATAGGAGCTTGAGCCAGAAAACCGCATGATCTTCAAGATAGGGATGGATCAAAGACACCACCTCGGCATACAATTTTCTTGCTAGCCAATCGAGGGATATTTCCGGCATAGATGCACACTCCGTCAGGTAGTCGTTGTTGGCGTCAGAGTTGTTTTAGAAGAAACCGACAGGTAGACAGGTGTACATTAGCAGGAGCGTCCAATAATTGTCATGCAACATAGGTAGAAATATTATGCATGGCAGACACTTCTTTACTTCAAGCTGGAACAGCTAGCACGCTGCTATTTCACCAGCAAGGTACATGTCGTTGAACAACATCAGATGGGCAATGTAGGGCTTTCCAATCTTCTTTTGTAGGATGGGGATGTAAGATGATGTCACTGTCATTGCTAGACACCCTCCTACCTTGACTAAGTCTCATAGATCATCAAGGGGGACCACTGTGTTATCTTTTTCATATATGACATCCACAATGTTAGAATCAACAAGTCGAAGAAGTATTTCATTGAGCTATTCCTGAGATAGAGAACTACACGTGGAACAGTCAAAATTGCTGATAAGAGATTCAGTGATGACGGGCGAAGCAGAATCGCCTTCAGTAGCGAGTACGGTTGGCAGATGTTCTACCTGCTTTCCTATCCTATAGATGTCAGAAGCACCCTCAACTTCATTCCATGGAGGACTGTCGAGTTGAGAAGAATAGGAGTCAGCATCCAAACCAACATCTGTCTCTAGAAGTCCATTGGAAGCTCTATGTCTCTAAAATAGTGCTTGTCTTTGATCAACAACATCGCGTATATGCTTCTCAATTGGTAGAAGTCTTGGTCCTGGAGTTGCATTATGTATCTGAAGATGTTTAGCAGCTCCATGGTGCGCTGGATGATGAAGGTGCTATTTCCAGTTCACAGGTCTTCTTGCACTGGGAAGTCTCTGATTGTGTAGAAGTTCTAGACGATGCTGATGTTGAACTCCTCACTTGATGACCTGATGAACACATAGGGTAAGAAAGCCTGAGGTGCTTATCTTCGAGGCGTACGAAGATGTGCCCTCAGTGGCGGACCTTCGTAGTGCATCAGTTGCGTAAAGTGATTTCATGGTAGTAGAGGTCGACCAAGCAGAGGAACTAGTACTTTCTGAGCTTGTAGGGGGCTAGCATCAGGCAGGGGTTGTTCACTTCAATGTGCTTCAGCATACCAACCACCTCCTTGTTTTGTACGCCCCTACTAGTAGTTGCCACGCCAAGGTCGGGGTGGCATTGTAGATTGGCTATCATCCTGTCCTGATGACAATATTCTCAAGTATCATGTCTTCCAAGACCCTAAATAAGATCTTCCCTATGACGACTTCAGAGCGGAACATGCCCTTGAGTGCTCTGTGTCAAATGGAGACGTACCTGTCACACCATACACCAACTTCTTCTTCTTCTTGTAGTCTCATGACCATGTTCAACAGTTGTTGGTCCCAGATTGTTAGGTAGCTGATGACGTGCCTCTCAAAGTCGGCCAATTAGAAGACTTGGATCTCCGACGATGCATAAAATACGTCAACCAATGAAGTCCTTTTTCTAGGGGTTTGCTCAATAATCTAGCTATACAGATCACCCCTTCTCCCTCAGATGTCTCAGATGAATCCTCTGCTAGGTCTTCAGGTATCTCTTCTGAATCTTCTGTTGGCTCTAGCAGTTGAGGGGTTGTAGATACGTCGATGCCATGAGTGCTCCCTTATACTGGCAGGGTCTCGTCGGCGGTTCTATTAGTCATCTCTTCCTTAGGCATTGTTGATGGTTCGCTGGTGCTGAATGAGGAGGATGAGCCTGAGGAGGACGGTGGTGATGATGGTGGTGAGGGTGAAGCTAATGGTGAAGGTGATCTCCTGGGATGCCTCGAGCGGTGGTGGTTGTCCCTCTCGTCGAGCTTCTACTCGATAGCATCAAGGCATTGGAGCGCCACATGTATCGTGTTGTTCAGTGCCTCTAGTTGGACAGGGAAACAAACTAGAGTTAGTAGCATCTATTGGAAGACCTGAAAATTGTGCGTTAGGGAAGCAAATGTAGTTGAGTGGTTGCTTTCTACCTCCTGTAAGTTGTCAAATTTGAAGTTGAAGGCCAGCCCCAACAAGGAGGGGACTTCAACTGCTCGGCTTCCGTCACACTCCTCACATAGGCAATGCATCACGATGAATACACATCATCTATCGGGGCCGAGTCCATCTAGAGAGTACGTGAGGGTGTGGCATCTGGGCAGGGCATTGGCACCTTTGTAGCTGCCTCTATATCCTCAGTTTGGGGTCATGGAGAAGGTTACAGAGTAGGAGGATGTTGATCGACGATCCGACTCTCGACTTTTAATACCATAGCGATCACCGACTTAGATGGTGGTGGTGTCGACGTTGGATGTACAGACCTGAGCTTCACCTCCAAGAGCTCAGTGAACACCTCTTTACTATTGCGAGGGGCATCTGACTGCACCAATCCCTCCGCCATTACCAGCAAAGATGAAGCTTCAAGTACTGCGGCTATTTCTTCTATCACAGCGGCTTCCGAGGTGACAACCATTGTAGCGGATTCGGTGGTGTCGAAAACCTCCCCAATGGTCAACATTTCTTTGGTAGCCGCGTCGGGCGTGGTTGTGGTTGTCACAACAAGTTTGGTGGTGGCAGCAACGACAACTGGAGTAGTGGTTACTGGTTCTGTGGCGATGGTGGTTGGCTCGGAGGTGGTGGTGACATGCTAGTCTGTGATAATGACTACCAATGATTTTTCCCACCGAGCGTCAAGGGGTGCGGACCTCCTTGTTGCAGTCATCCTTTCCTCGATGGCCTTTGTGGCAGCGTAAGTGGCTTCAACGATCACAACTTCGATCTCTGTTGTTGTGAAGACCAGCTTCTTTGTGTCATAGTTGATGTAGAGTGGGTGGGGCAGGAGGATATTTGTCCTCACAAACTTGTCGAAGAGGCGGTGGTCGTGCTTCTTGATTATATTCACCCTAGTGAGGAACTTGATATCGACCTTGTCGTCACCCCAGGTGCGCGATAGGCTGAGCGACTCCTTTGGCTACCCTATCCCTGCTACTATCAGGTTGGAGACCCCACCGTTGTTTTACTCCTTTTTGGCATCCTATATAAGATGGAGGCGGTTCAGCAAAAACCAACCTAGGTTGATCAGCTTGTCTTCCATCATGTACCAGATTAAGTGCATCTCTTTAGTGTAGAGATTTCTTGTTTCATACTTATTGAAGAGCAATCTTGCCACTATTTTGTGCACGGTCCTCCAGAAGTATGAGTGGACCTCCATCACTTTGCATCCTGGATTGAAGATGGATTCTCCCGTCAGCTTCCTCCATAGCGCGACGGGGTCAAAGCCATCTCCTTCGGTGATTCGAGCACTGCTAGTGAGCAACTCTCTATGAGCTTCACTGGAGGAGAATATCGCATTGAGCAGCCTCTCTGAGCTATCATTTTTAGCATTATAGAGGTACCCTTAGAGTCTGTCCATTCCGCCAAACCTTTTGCTCTCCTGTGGTGTATTTAGAACTCGGCAGAGGGAGGAGATGAACTCCTTTGTGATCTTGGTGTAGGAGGTAGAGTAGATGAAACATATCTTCTGTAGTCTGGCAACTTCTATGACATTCTACAGTCTGCCAAAGACGCCAATCGAGTGGAAAGATGCATGATGGAAGAACTGAGTTGGTCGGTAGACTTTGGCCGCTAATTTGGTGTAACATCGTCAGTGCTCCTCATCCCTGGGCACGAACCGGCCTGCCAAGTGGGCCAGGATCTCTGGTTCTACCGTCGTGGTTGGGGGTGGGGTTGCTTCTACCCTGGGCCACTTCTCGTCCTCTGAGGGCCCAACCGTCTCAGGATTGAGGCATTTGTACCCGACTGTGGCTTCATTTGTAGTCTCGGGGTTGATCCTATGGCCTTGTTCGTCAACTTGGACAATGGTCTGCTTGGTGCGTGCCATTCTCTTCAATGATTTGGATAAGAAAATTAAGTCAAAAAAAGTTGTTTGATCAAACTTTATTTGCCCGATAATGGGAAGAAGATAAAAGTAAAAGCGCCGCCCGATATGGGTTGGGCGATATGCGTAGAACCGATATCTAGTCAGGATCTTATGAAAATTTGGCGCGTGATATGTAAGTGCCTGATACCAGAAAGTTGATACGTTTTTCAAATGGTACTCAACACAAACCGATATCGGGCATATGGTAGAAACAATGGACAAGTGAGGTCGGCATCGAGGAAACGATGAGGTCTGAGTGATATGATTCAAGTGACAAACCAGTATCGGGTGACTACTCATAACTAAGTCTACACGACATGATCGGTAGAAGCGTCGCGCGACTAGGGTGAAAACACGATAACATCCTTATGCGATAAAATAAAGGATGCACGATGCACCATGCTAGGTGATAGTCATGTCGCACGACACTGATGAGAGTGCAGCGTAGCAATCTAGATGATAATGTCACCGTTGCGAGCCCAAAGTCTTTACCCAATACTGATGTGTTTGTCATCGTGTCGCGCGATATGGGTTTCGTGAGGCATAGGCATAAGACTGATGTAAAACAAAGTTGTAGGAAAGCTGACACATTTATCATGTGATAAATAGAAACTCAATACATGTTCAAAACGATATGCCTGACATGGGCAAGAACTCGATACGTTGGAGTGCGATGGGGTTGGTCGATACGGTCTCCGTGACATACAATCACACAATATGCAGGGCGTAATCTGTTTTACCTTTGTCCGACAAGAAGATCTGGAACGTGAAATGAAGGTTGATAAGCTAAGGCCAGCACGGGAGCTTGAGGTAGAGAAAGTGAGTGCTCGATACGGGTGAAAAAGTAGGTAATTTGGTAACTCGACACGGTTAATCTCGAGCTACTATATATAGCCAGTCGCGAGTGGGGTAAAAATAAGGACACGTGCCGGGCATGCACGAGAATCGTCTTCTAAAGAACGGTAAAATTAGTTTAACCACGTCGTGTCATGAAGATTTGAGAAGCTTGTGCATTGTGTGGTACACGTGTTTGGTGGAAAAGATGTGTCACCCGATATTGTTTGCCCGACGTACTCCTCATGTGACATGGGCATGCACGACACTTGCATCGCGGGATGCTCAATGCGCTGGGCCATAGGCCTTCCTGGTACATCTCTGGGAAATTGATTAATCTTTACATATGTGTAGGGGTGTAATATGTCTAGTCGACACAGCCTGGGGGACACAAAACAATTACACATCAAAGGCGATATGGCTGGGCACGTTTTTTGCTCGCCACGCCTTTGCAAAACATTGTAAAACTTGGAACAAACAATCACCTGATATGTGGGTTGGGTGACAAGTTTATCACAGAACCTGGTGCACTAAGCAAAGTAAAAAGGAAAGGTATCATGCATGCATGATATACCATCAAACAGCTTAAAGGGAATGCAAAACCAAGGACGGAAAAACTAAAAATCAGTAGGCACTCAATGGGTAAAACATGATTTCCTAAGAGTAAACTTCAGCCTCCAATACTATTACTCAGCAAGGCGATAAATCTAAGTAAGTGGCCTAGAAAATAGAGTCTGCACATGTGGCACGAGAATAGACTCATGCCTTATTACAATGAGATTGTTCATAACGTTCATTCCACAAAAAGGAAATAAAATCCTATTATAGAAAAGTAAAACATGGGTTGCCGCCTGAGGTGAGTTGTGGTTTCTATTGTTATCTCGACATCTTCAAATCCTATTATGTTTCTTTAGTAGGTGCATCTTCAGAATCACCCAGGGACATCTCAGATCTCCTCACAAAGGCTTCATCTTCGTAGAACCTCTTTACTCAGTGTCCGTTGACTAGGAAAACCTTCACTACATCATCTTTGTCATATAACTCCATCATTCCTGACGGATATATCGTCGCCACTACGAATGGTCTGAACCACCTTGTCTGCAATTTTCTTAGAAAAGGTCGAATGGAAGATTTAAACAATAAGACTTTATCACCTTCCTTGATTTCTTTCTTCTGTATGTGAGAATCGTGCCAGACTTTTGTCCTCATCTTTTAGATTCTTGCATTCTCGTAGGCGTGAATCCTAAGTTCTTCAAGTTATTAGAGTTGAGGAACGTATTCTTTCCAGCTATCAACGAATCCATGTGAAGACGTTTGATGGCGCATAATGCCTTGTGCTCCAACTCAAAACGTAGGTGGAAAGATTTCCCATATATCAGACGATAGGACATAGTGTTGAGCAACATCTTGTACACTATTTTGTATGCCCAGAGGGAATCATACAGCTTGGCTGACCAATCTTTACAAGACTTTCCAACTATTTTCTCCAGAATCTGCTTGATCTGTCAGTTAGAAACTTCAACTTGACCAGACGTCTATGGATGGTATGGCGTGACAACTTTGTGTCAAACACCATATCTGTGCAGAAGTGAATCAAATTGCCTCTCAGCAAAGTGAGATCCACTGTCACTGATAAAAGTTCTGGGAACTCCAAACCTCGGAAAGATTATCTTAGTAACGAGATTTATCACCGCCTTAGCATCACATGTGGTGGTGGGTACAACTTATACCCACTTGGAGATGTAATCCATAGCAACAATGATGTACTTGAAATTTTAGGATGAAGGGAAGGGTCTCATGTAGTCTATCCCCCACACGTCAAAATTTTCTACTTCAATCCATTTTGACATTGGCATCTCCTTCCTACGGGAGTTATTCCGAGTTCTTTGATATTCATTGTAGGACTTGACATAGAATGAGTGCTTTTAAGAGAGTCGGCCAATAAAAGCCTGACTGTAGGACCTTGGTTGTAGTTCTTTCTCCTCCCAGGTTCCCTCCATAGGAGGAGGAGTGACACTTAATCATGATCTTTGGGGCTTCGCCCTCAAATATACATCTCCTGTATAAGCCATCGGACCAAAGCCTGAACAATAGAGGGTCATCCCAGTAATAGTTCTTCATATTAGAGAAAACATTCTTCTTCTAATTGTAGGACATTTATGGGGGTAGTTGTTTGTAGGCCAGGTAGTTACAAAAGTCTGCATACCATGGCCCTTTAGGATTGGTCATCTGGACAACATAGATAGCTTCATCAACATAACATTCATTGATTGGCAGTGAGTGTTCATCCTCCACCCAAATCCTCAAAATCTGGTCAGCGACGACCACATTCTCATAACCTTTCTTGTCTATTATTTCATGATCAAACTCTTGTAACGACAACACCCAACGCAACAGCCTAGGCTTCGTGTCTTTCTTTTGCATTAAATATTTGATAGCCCCATGGTCGGTGTGAACAACCACTTTGGAACCCACAAGGTAAGATCAAAACTTATCAAAAGCATACACAATTGCCAAAATATATTTCTCAATGGTAGTATAATTCAACTGTGCTTCATCTAGAATTTTATTGGCGTAAAAGAACACATGGTGATTTTTATCTTTCTTTTGACCAAGGACCACAACTATGGAAAAATCACTGGCATCTCACATCAGATCAAAGGGGAGATTCCAGTCAGGGGACTGGATAATTGGTGCAGATACCAAAGAGTCCTTCAAGGTGGAGAACACTTTTAGGAACTAATTGTGAAATCAAATTTCACGTCTTTCATCAACATGTTTGATAGAGGCTTTGCAATCTTTTAAAAGTCCTTAATGAACCTTCGATAGTAGCCAACATCGGCTAAGAAACTTCAGACTCTAATCACAGACGAGGGTAGAGGAAGCTTGGCTATCGCCTCCACTTTAGATCGGTCAACTTCAATGCCTATACTGGACACCTTATGTCCCATAACTATCCCTTCCTGTACCATGAAATGGCACTTCTCCTAAATAAGAGTAAGTCTCTTCTCTTGGCATCTCCTCATCACTAGAGATAAGTTATTCAGGCAATCATTAAAGGAGCTTTCATAAACATTGAAGTCTTCCATAAATACTTCCATTTTATCCTCTAGATAATTTGCAAAAATGGCATTCATGTAACGCTAAAAAGTTGCAGGCACATTGTGGAGCCCAAAGGGCATTCTTCTATAAAGAAAACATTCCATAGATGCATGTAAAGATAATTTGTCTTGGTCGTCTAGATGAATGGGGATCTGGTAGAACTCCAAATACCCATCTAGCCAGTAGAAGTAAGAGTGGTGGACCAGACGCTAAAGCATCTAGTCAGTAACAAGAGAGGGAAATGGTCTTTGCAAATGGTGGTGTTGAGATTTCATTATTCTATGCACATCTGCCAGCCGGTAATGATCTTAGTGGCAACCTCGACTCCATTATCTCCATTGATCAGCATTATGCCTCCCTTATTTGGAACTACTTGAATGGGACTCAACTATGTGTTCTCACTAATGGCATAAATTATTCCTGTGTCATGAAGTTTGACAACCTCCTTGCGGACCACTTCCCTAAGATCCTCATTCAACTTCGATTGTGGTTGGGCATACAACTTGGAGTCTTGTTCCAGATGGATCTTGTGCATACACACAAAAGGACTGATCCTCCTTTGGTCTATAATTGAGTAACCTAGGGCTTTTCTCTGTAGCCTCAACTCCTCAAGCAGATGTTCTTCCTGACTATCAGTCAACTCCGATTTGATGATGACGGGGTTCATCCCTTCATTATCTAGAAAATGGTACTCCAAGCCTCTTGGAAAAACTTTCAACTCGGGTGGGGTCTCCTTCTCTTATTCTTTGGAGGGATCTTTACGGAGGGTAGCGTACATCACTGTCTCCACCGGGTCTTTTTCTTTAGATAGGTCTTCTGCTTCCTAAAATGCTAACAGTTCCTTGACCTCTGGATCCTTGACCTCATGTGCCTCGCCAGATAAAGCATGCATCAATGGATCAACCATGGCTTTTTCTTCCCTTACCTCATTGCAAAGTTGTTGATAGCTTTCAACAAAATAATAGGACTCAAAGAAGAAAGGGTCTTTTATACAATCATAGATGTTGAAGGCGATGTGCTCTCCTCCAACTTTGATTGTTATTATACATGCCTCTGCGTCAATGAGCACTCTTCCAATTGCAACGAAGGGTCGCCCGAAGATAATGGGGCAGCTAGGATCTTCCATGGTGTCAATCAAAACAATATCACATGGTATAAAGAACTGCCCAACTCTAATGGGCATGTCCTCATCTAATCCAACTGGCCAGATGCAGGTGTGATCTAGAAGTTGAATTCTCATATTGGTTCTTACCATATCGGTGAGCTTCTTTGTAAGGGACAGGGCATCAGGCTAATAGTTGCTCCCAGATCCGCCAGACCTTTGTGGGTTATGTTGTCCCCAACTTGAAAGGGGATGAAAAAAGCCCCAGGGTCTTTCTTCTTAGATGACAACTTGCCTTGATAAAACAGCTGGACATTTGTGTTGGCTTCACAGTTTCAACATCTTCTCCCCTCTTGTTTCTCAAAATAAGATCTTTCAAAAACTTTGCGCATATGGGCATCTCCTGGATAGCATCCAGGAACGGGATGTCGAGGTGTAATTTATTTACTATAGCCATGAACTTCTAGTACCTCTTCTTTAACTGGGCTTTCAACAACTTATGCAGGAAAGGTATGCGAGGTGTGTATTTGTCCAGACGCTCCTCAGAAGGAACATCGTTGACTATTTGTTTCAGCACTTTCTTTGACTTTGTGGGAATTTCTTCTTCAACTTCCTCGGGGCTAACATCCTTAGTTGGTGTTATCGCTGATGTTACTCTCTTATCATTGGTTGGTTGTACCACTGTTCCTGACCTTAAGATGACCATCTTTGTGGTCTCATTCCCATACAGATTCACCTCGGTACTGGAGGAGAAACACTCTACTTGGTGCTTGATGATACTTTGGGTCAGGCTTGCCAACTGCTGGTCAATCTATTTGTTGTGTTGCTGGAGCTATCCTATCTGAGAAGCAAAACCTCCCATCTGTTGTTGCATTAACTTGAGCAAGGTCGTGTTGTCCATGCAGATTTTATGTAGATTTTCATTCAGGTCATTCTGCTTCTTAGCAAAAGACATCAACTCTATCATCATAGACGGTCCATGTGGTTGGTTCTCCTAAAAACTCCTCTGTTGTGGGAACCCTACTTGGCGTTACTGATGCGGCGGTTCTCCCAAAGAAGTTTCGCCCACCAGCTGATGAGAATTCTCAATTGCGCTGGTGTTCCCGTAAGAAAAACCAGGATGATCAGGGCCCTGATATTGGATGTAGCTTACATTCTCTGTGTTGTCTTCATCCGATTCGCCTTGAGCGGTTGTGTGTGGGTAGAAGTCAGACATGTGGTCTGCCTCTCCACAAGTGACTCAACTTCTCACTACCTCTTGCCAGATTTTTCCTTTATATCCCTGATCCTTCAGGGTTTGAATGTCACTCACTATCTTATCCAACTTTGCCACTAGTACCTCCATCACCTTCGTTTCTCCACGAGTGGTTTGGCTCAAAGACTCTCTGTCATACTGTGATGGAGTGAAATTTTGATGTTCTTGGTTTAACATACTATAAAGACATAATAATAGTCCTTGAAGTATGTTTTGATCATATGAAGGCACTTCAACTGATTTGAAGTAAGTTGAAGGTCTTTTGATGTCGATGTTGTGATTAAGATCCCAAAGTGCATAACTTTTTGAGGTATATTAGATCAAGGTAAGATATCTTTAGCCTATGTATAGACCTTCTTTGGGATGTCACAGACCCTTTAGTTTTTTGTTAGAGTAACTGATCGCGTGTTAGTGGTTCGATCCAATCACCAGGATGACAGTAAAATGACACCAGTACGCCAATTTGCTTGGGATCATGGACCCATTACGAATGTGGGATTCCTAGTCATCGCACATCACAAGATGAGGGACAAGGCACGACACTCGGTGGGCGGTTGCTTGGTTTGCGATGAGGAGAAAGAACCCTCTTCAGAGCAGTTTTAGAAGCTACCAGAGGCTGGAACCTCACTATGACGGCTTCGTGCAGGCAAACACAACCTACGCACATAGGTGCCCAGACCTGGTGATTGACAATGGCAACCAGATCTACGGCTCGCGCTGGACTAGACGGCGATGCCGATCAGACGTGAGGAGGAGAGCCTGGCGGTCGATCCATGGATAGGCCTTCTCATCGTCAATGGAGAGCCTCTAGCGGAGGCAAGCTTGCAGGAAGCTTCCTACCGCGCCCAACCAGCAAGATCGAGAGGCTGGAGGAGCAACCGAGCAGGAGTGTGGCAACATCTCACAGGCCGACTTCAAGGAGGAGCCACGAGAGGGAAAGATGAGGGCCTGTTGGCTATCTGTCATCGTTAGAACGTAATGACGAGGAGGAGGGTCTCGTAGATCGTCCCTGGCTAGAGATCAAGTCTCGCGGCAGTGGCTCGTTCCTGGAAGAACAGACCTTGGTTGAAAACCCAATGATGAAGGAATCGCAGGTGGCGTCGAACGCGAAAAGAGGACACCGTGTTTTGTAGGGCAGAGCAGGGCCTCTACGGTACCGATGTGAAGAAGCTCGGAGGCAAGACAGAGGTTTCTTCATTAGGTGTCAAGAGTAGCAAAAGCCAAGCGATTCTTTCCTGGGATCTCACTCATGCTGCTGCTAGTGGCGGCGCTCTCACCAGGACCTCTAGGGGAGGACCTAGAGGTAGTCCACCATGTCTACGGGATGTAGAAGGGCCAAAGGATAGGAGACTCATTTCCGGAGTCATCCCCTGAGGCGGCGGCCTATACAAGGGAGCACAGTGGAAGCTCTTGCTTGCTTTGGAAGTTGTTGATGAGGAGCAACCAACGAGCACTATTGTTTCAGGACTCCATAGTGGTGGCCATTCTAGGAGATCCTGAATGCACGCAGCGTCGGGCGGAGAAGCATCGGGTGATGTTTGGGTGAACGCAAACCACAAAGCAAATAGAGGAGTGACAGTCTGACGAACCAACTCCAAACTGGGTCTAGTCTAGAGAATTGGCCGACCCACCTCAAGCAGGCTAAACAAAGGAGGAAAGCACCCCTGGCCACGTGGCGGATCGTCATTGGCTCAACAAGGTAAATAATCTAGTAATTACTAGATCTTCCAAAATTCAGAATAATTAGTACGCTTATCAGAAAAATACAAATAAGGTACAAAAATTCTCAGAAAAATGCATAGAATAATATAGAATAATAATATCAGGCTTTCTATTCACGTATATCAACAATATCATGTAAGATGTGTAATGCTTGTTTAATGGATACTAAATAGAAAATGATGACATAAAATCGTGGAAAAATATCAGTAAGTCCATAAATATGTATAGAATGCATATGATGTCAGATATTGTCATGTTGATGTACTAAATTACGTAATTTGATTAATATGTCTAATTAGGGCTAAGATGATGCAATTAATACATGCATGCTCAATAAATGATGATATTTATAGAAAATCCTCATATCTGTAAGTGGAAGATAATATATAAATCTAAGATCAATTATATACATGAAATTCATGTTATATGCAGAGCACCCTTAATACATGTGATGTAACCCTAATATGGTTAATGAAAGTGACATAATGTTAAATATGTTCACATAATAATGTGACACATGAGTATATCCAGTTGATGAACTATAATCTAGAATATGAAATCGGTAAGATAATTCTAAGACTAGAATACAAGTAATGATGGGAATATCCTAATGAACTAAGCTAAACCCTAATATGAACACGATTAGAGTTAAGATGAGATATAAGATGATGAGAACCCGATGATAGTATATGATCTTGTCTTGATCAGGTTTAATAACGTTATAGGTGACATGAGGAATATGTGCTTAGGATGTCTCTTTGGAAGGTACGCCATTACCTCTTACTTGGCTTATTATACATTATGCTTGTGTTATATGGTAGTAAACACTTGGCATATGGTATTGATTGAAATGATTGTCTTGTATGATATTTTGCTTGAATTTCCGTACATATTGCTATGAACACATCAAACATAATATATTTGTTCCATTATATGAAAGCACCAACTCTATGGTAGAGTGCTTGGAAGTGACCGAACTCTTTGGTAGTGGTCACATTGTACATATGGAAGCACCAACTCTTTGGTAGTGTGCTTGGACCCAACTCTTTGGTAGTGGTCACATTGTACATATGATCCAACTCTTTGGTAGTGATCATAAAGGTCTTAATGCATTCAACTCTCAGGTAGTAAATGCATGGATGATATAATGGAAATCATGCTTAAAATATGTGTTCTCTTTGTTAATGAACATCTTTGTGCAAGTATACACTTTTCTTATATTCTTCTATTACTGCCAAGTATTAGTTTTATCTTATTGCCAAGATATGATGATAGGTATATAAAAGACACGTAGGCGTACTCAGTACAATATTCTTGAATATTGTGCTGACGTGTACCGCATGTAATCTTTTGTTTAGGTTGTGGTTATGCTTTTGAAGATCTAGGATAGTAGAGTTGTATGGCAAGCTGATGTACAGGTGGACCTGTTGTCTTAGGATCCTGTTATTTAGTGGTAGTACATGTATATGTAGAAGTTTGTTGTTCAATATGTAGTGTCAAATGTTGTAACAATTCATGTTCTAATTATATGTCGAATGGTGAACATGTGTTGTATGGTTTTATTATTGTTCATGTACATGTGCTACTGATGTATGTTCCTTTTGACTCCCTCGATTTTCTTCTTCTTAGCCTGGTGTGGGGTGTTTAAATTGGTGTTCTCACTGAGGTGAGGGTTTCAATTTGGACGTCACACATCAGATTAAGTTTTAGAAAAATCCGGGGACGTCACAGGTGGTATCAGAGCATGAACAGTGGTAAATCGTGACATTTGCTCATTATGAAACTTAAAACTAAGGAACCTTGAACTTAATAATCTTTAGGGTTAGATTAGTCATCTTTTAGAAACTAGATCTGACCTAGCCTTTAGGTTAGCACCTAGATGTCTGAGAACTAGGTCTAGACTGGTGCTTGTTGAGTAGCAAGTCCTTAGATGTCGTTCTTTCCTTGTGGTGCAGCGGTATGGGACGTTGCACTATTTGGAAATGACGTGCATCAAGGGAAGAGAAACCCTAGACATATTACACACATTGTGTACAGTAGGTACACTAGTCTACCCCTTGTTCTCACCCTTTTCACTAGTTTTCATGACATTGTACTCTCTACGATGTGTGGGACACTCATTTTCAGGATTTGGTTTTTTATTCCAATGGGATCAAACCTTAATAGTTTTCTCAGATGCTTGTTTTATCGGAGAAAAACTATATAATATTTTACTATATATGTATTACAAAATGTGTCCCCACATAAGTACAAGTAGGAGGTGGTCATGTAACCTAAGTGAAAGTGAATGACATCAGTCTAGAAGAGAGAGTAGTTCTAGATTAGATGTCTAGAGCCTTGTTAGAATATATGATAGATGGAATAGATGAAATAAGCTATGATGTAAGTCTTACATAGCTGACATAAGATGGTTATGATGATCTATGTCTGTCTTCGAGGACCTATGTTCAGTTTTGAGGTTTTGAGATATGTTTTGATGATGCAAGTAAATCAGCTTTTATGAAATAAGATATGTTAAGCGGGCACAAGTTGTGAATCCACATGAGCCTCAATATCTTTTACAAAGGAGGGCCTCTAGTGTTAGGACCAGTTTTGGGGTTATCTCAAGAGAGAGAAAGACCCACAGAGAGAAGGTCAGAGAACCTAGACTCCATGATATGAGAAATATGAGAAATATGTGATATGATATGTCCTAAACTAAACTACTCCTGAGTGATTGTGTTGAGTTGCTTTATGTATGATTCCTATAATTATCTTGAACCCTAGATGTCTGTGGGAAGACCAAACCCTATAGTCAGAGAGAGGTTGGCTATATGTGCATATGTGAATAAGGAAATATGAGTGTCTGCCATCTGGGTGAGGGAGAGAGCCCAAGACCCTAGAGGAGGTAGCTATGTTAGTTTCTATGAACCCTCAAGATCGAGTTGGTGGTTCCCACATAGGACACTAGTGGAATGGGTGAAAGATAGTATTCTGTAAGAATAACTCATGGGTAGAGACCTATAAAGAGGATGTCATACCATGTTTTGGTTTGTGCTTATGTGGCTTGAGCTTGTAAGACATCGACTAGTGCCAATGAGGTAACACTAGAACCCTAGACTAAGAGAGGGAATATAGAGCTAGTATATGCACATGAGATACTCATAGAGTTGAGTTAACTCAAAGAGATTGGGCATGGAACTACTCTCATGATATGGGTCAGGATAACCTCAGTTGGACTAGATAAAGTTCTGATATATGTTTTAAGAAGCCACTTGTATATGTTTGTTTAGCACGACCATAATATAATACATGTACGGATCTAATCTCAAGACGTGATATATAGACACAATATGCTAGAAATCTAGAGATGGTTTAATTGATATCAATGCATAAATGGTTAACCATATACACGAATAATGATGCTAATGTGAAATTGTTGGCTAATTTTGTGATGAAATCTCTAGTAATGATGCAATTTATTATGAGCAATGAAATAAGATCATATGAAGGAAACATGTTACATGAGGTGTTAATCTTAGTGCTTAATAAAGACGAAAAATATAGTTTGATAGTTAGCACAACATAATGATGATGACACCTTGATATGATCTATATGGATAAAGTGAGTTAATTACATGTTACTCCCTCATAAGAAGTATATGTTAATGTTTAATGCTTGGGTAAAATGAGGATGAATATCCTATAATATGAAAGATGTCATGAAATAACCTAAGTTTCTAAGCCCTAGGTTAAGCCTTCTTGGATAGGTTGCATCTAGAGTGATGCCCTACATATGGATGAAGACTTTTTGGTTTACTTTCGAGGATGAATGTTTTGTTAAGATGTATATGATGTGACAAAGTGGTTTTGTAGATTAATTTCGAGGACATAATTTCATTTAAGGTGTGTAGGATGTGATGGAGTGAAATTTTGATGTTCTTAGTTTAACATATTATAATGACATAATAATAGTCCTTGAAGTGTGTTTTGATCATATGTAGCAACTTCAATTGATTTGAAGTAAGTTGAAGGTCTTTTGATGTCGATGTTGTGATTAAGATCCCTAAGTGCATAACTTTTTGAGGTATATTAGATCAAGGTAAGATATCTTTAGCCTACGTATAGACCTTCTTTGGGATGTCACAAACCCTTTAGTTCTGTTTTTAGAGTCACGGATCGCCTGTTAGTGGTTCGCTCCAATCACCAGGATGACAGTGAAATGACACCAGTACGCCAATTTGCTTGGGATCATGGACCCATTAGGAACGTTGGATTCCTGGTCATCGCACGTCACAAGATGAGGGACAAGGAATGACCCTCGGTGGGTGGTTGCTTGGTTTGTGATGAGGAGAAACAACCCTCTTTAGAGTAGTTTTAGAAGCTACCGGAGGCTGGAACCTCGCTGCGGTGGCTTCGTGCATGCAAACACAACCCACGCACATAGGTGCCCCAGCCTGGTGATTGGCAACGGCAACCAGATCTACAGCTCACGCTGGACTAGACGGCGGTGCCGATCAGACGTGAGGAAGAGAGCCTGGCGGTCGATCCATGGATAGGCCTTCTCATCGCTAGTGGAGAATCTCTAGTGGTGGCAAGCTTGCAGGAAGCTTCCAACCACGCCCAAGCAGTGAGAGCGAGAGGCCAGAGCAGCAACCGAGCAGGAGTGTGGCAACATCTCACAGGTGGGCTTAAAGGAGGAGCCACAAGAGGGAAAGATGAGGGCCCGTTGGCTATCTATCATTGTTAGAAGGTAATGATGATGAGGAGGGTCTCGTAGAGCATCCCTGGCCAGAGATCAAGTCTCACGGCAGTGGCTCGTGCCTAGAAGAATAGACCTTGGATGAAAACCCAACGACGACAGACTCGTAGGTGGCGTCAAATGCGAAAAGAGGACACCGTGTTTTGTAGGGCAGAGCAGGGCCTCTACTGTACCGCTGTGAAGAAGCTCGGAGGCAAGACGGAGGTTTCTTCATCAGGTGTCAAGAGTAGCAAAAGGAAAGCGATTCTCGCCTGGGATCTCACTCACGCTGCTGCTAGTGGAAGCTCTCTCACTAGGACCCCCAGGGGAGGACCTAGAGGTAGTCCACCATGTCTACAGGATGGAGAAGGGCCAGAGCATACGAGACTCGTTTCCAGAGTCATCCCCTGAGGCGGCAGCCTATACAAGGGAGCATAGTGGAAGCTCTTGGTTGCATTGGAAGCTGTTGATGAGGAGCAAACAACCAGTACTATTGTTTCAGGACTCCACAGCGGTGGCCATTCCAGGAGATCCTGAATGCACGCAGCGTCGGGCAGAGAAGCATCAGGTGACGTTTGGGTGAACGCAAACCACAAAGTGAATAGAGGAGTGACAGTCTACCGAACCAACTCTGAACTGGGTCTAGTCTAGAGAATCAGCCGACCCACCTCAAGCTGGCCAAACAAAGGAGGAAAGCACCCCTATCCACTTGGCGGATCGTCATTGGCTCGACAAGGTAAATAATCTAGAAATTACTATATCTTACAAAATTCATAGTAATTAGTACGCTTGTTAGAAAAATACAAATACGATATCAAAATTCTCAGAAATATGCATAGAACAATATGGAATAATAATATCAGGCTTTCTATGCACATATATCAGCAATATCATGTAAGATTTGTAATGCTTGTTTAATGGATAATAAATAGCAAATGATGACATAAAATCATGGAAAAATATTAGTAAGTCCATAAATATGTATAGAATGCATATGATGTCAGATATGGTCATGTTGATGTACTAAATTACGTAATTTGGTTAATATGTCTAATTAGGGCTAATAACACTAAAGATGATGCAATTAATACATGCATGCTCAATAAATGATCATATTTATAGAAAATCCTCATATCTATAACTGGAAGATAATATATAAATCTAAGATCAGTTATATACATAAAATTCATGTTATATGCAGAGCAACCTTAATACATGTGATGTAACCCTAATATGGTTAATGAAAGTGACATAATGTTAAATATGTTCACATAATAAGGTTACACACGAGTATATCCAGTTGATGAACTATAATCTGGAATATGAGATCAGTAAGATAATTCTAAGACTAGAATACAAGTAATGATGGGAATATCGTAATGAACTAAGCTAAACCCTAATATGAACACGATTAGAGTTAAGATGAGATATAAGAGGATGAGAACCTGATGATAGTATATGTTCTTGTCTTTATCAGGTTTATCAAAGTTATAGATGACATGAGGAATATGTGATTAGGATGTCTCTTTGGAAGGTCCGCCATTACCTCTTACTTGGATTATTATACATTATGCTTGTGTTATATGGTAGTAAAGACTTGGCATATGGTATTGATTGAAATGATTGTCTTGTATGATATGTTGCTTGAATTTCCATACGTATTGCTATGAACACATCAAACATAATATATTTGTTCCATTATATGAAAGCACCAACTCTATGACAGTGTTCTTGGAAGTGATCGAACTCTTTGGTAGTGGTCATGTTGTACATATGGAAGCACCAACTCATTGGTAGTGTGCTTGGACCCAACTCTTTGGTAGTGGTCACATTGTACATATGATCCAACTCTTTGGTAGTGATCATAAAGGGATTAATGCATTCAACTCTCAGGTAGTAAATGCATGGATGATATAATGGAATTTATGCTTAAAGTATGTGTTCTCTTTGTTAATGAACATCTTTGTGCAGGTATACGCTTTTCTTATGTTCTTCTATTACTTCCAAGTATTTGTTTAATATTATTGCCAACATATGATGAGAGGTATATAAAAGACACGTAGGCATACTCAGTACAATATTCTTGAAAATTGTGCTGACGTGTACCACATATAATCTTTAGTTTAGGTTGTGGTTATGCTTTTGAAGATACAAGATAGTTGAGTTGTGTGGCAAGCTGATGTACAGGTGGACCTGTTGTCTTATGATCCAGTTATTTAGTGGTAGTACATGTATATGTAGAAGTTTGTTGTTCAATATGTAATGTCAAATGTTGTATCAATTCATGTTGTAATTATATGTTGAATGGTGAACATGTGTTGTATGGTTTTATTATTGTTCATGTACATGTGCTACTGATGTATGTTCTTTTTGACTCCTTCAATTTTCTTCTTCTTAGCCTCGTGTGGGGTGTTAAAATTGGGATTCTCACTGATGTGAGGGTTTCAATTTGGACGTCACACATCAGATTAAGTTTTAGAAAATCCGTGGACGTCACACGTACGCACTATCTTGTTGATTCGTGGCCATATTGTCTATAATCTCTCTGTCCCTCTATGCACTGAATCCTAAGAAATCACTACCACATGTAGTGTTTAGGGATTTTCTTTCTGTGGTACACAACCCATCATAGAAAGTAGTGATCAATTTGGACTTAGAAAAACCATGGTGCGGGAACTCCCTCTGATAGGTTTATAACCTCTCCCAGGTCTCATGTAGGTTCTCTAAGGCTTTCTGTTGGTACCTCGTCATCGTATTTTGACACTTGATCATTCTTTCTATAGGGAAGAACTTGGCGATAAATGTGTTGGCTAGATGTTCTCAATCAGGAAGGCTCCCATCTTGTAGACTTGTATACCACACCAATGATTTGTCTCAAAAAAGGGAAGCATTGGATGTAGATTTGGGATATCAAAACTCTGTTGATCTTAGAGGTATTGCAATTCCTCTTCAACGTTGTAAGGTGGTTGTACAGGTTCTCTTCAATTGTGTTCTCGCCAAATGGGTTATGCAGTAGAAACTGGAGGAAAGTAGGATTCAACTCAAAGTTGGCCACATTGAGTGGCTACTCCACTACCAAATTCCTTTCTTCGTTTTCCCTCACTTGGATAAAAGAGTGTCGGGATCAAGCCTTAGGAGGTTGCTCGACCATGACTTGCCAGACACAAGGATGGATCAAAGAGGTGAAGAAGTAAATGGAAAGAAATAAAAGTGTAAAATTATTAGTGTGTTGTATAGACTATGTGCGGTAAATATTTGCAGTATTATATGCATATGTATAAGGTTTTTGGCGAAGTGCAAGTAAAACTCAAGTTCGTAGAATGGTATTCATTGCCTATCCCCAGTAATGATGCCAAAAATTTGACAATCCTTAAATGTGGGTCCTAGAATGGAGACATGCCTAGGTCATAAGACTTTAGAAATTTATAATACACAAAAGTTTAAGACTCCTGCAAGTAGCATAGGGTCAAAATAGTTTGGGGTCAAACACAATGATATGAAGAATGGAACTTAAGAACTCAAGTTTCACTTGTCTAAGCACGTCGAAAAGTCGAAGGATAAGGTTTATAATGCAATGAGAAAGAATCATAAAGACTCAAAGAAAAAGCCTATCACCAAGGGGATTTACAACAAGGATTAAGATTTTAGAGTTTTAGTAGTTTTTATGGAGGGTTTTGTATATTGGAAACCGAGGAGATGAAACTATCTTCAGAGTAAAGCATGAAGGAAGAAAACTTGGACGTAACAAGAAGCAACAACATACATCCTGCACCCTCTTCTCTCAAAGAGGGTGCCACTAGTCATGCACTAATTCCTTCTCTCAAAGGAGTCAGGCATAGGCTGGAGCGGAAAGATATTTTGGGGCAACCCTGATTCTGGGTATTCTTGTACATCTGAATCAGACCAAACTCTAGAGTTTATGACATCCCACTCTCAAAGGATTCAAATGAGAAACACAAATCGATAGCTAGTCAAAAGCGTGATTCAAATAGAAGGGACTAGAGCTCAGATGCTATAAATAAATCATCCATCAAAAACGAACCATACATAGAACAACATGAGATAAATGCCACAAATCCCAATAATCATAAAGAGGTAAAAAGGGTTTAGTTACAATGCAATAGTAAAAGAAAGTAAAGTACTAAAAAAGGGAAGATATGTATCAGCCTCATTGATGTAGGAGATCGATATACATAGCAACTGACCCCTAAGATAACGTTAACCCGGTACCAGACATGAGTCCTATCGGGATATGATAGTGTCAGGTTCTTGACTGTGTCGGTTCATCAACTATGATGGGTAAAGGGCATACCGGGAAAGGAATCCCTACCTGATATGGTCGTGTTGGGCTACAGCCATGATGGGTAGGCCATATTGTGTTTGGTAACATGCTGTGTTAGGACATGTGTCAGGTTATCTTTTTCTTAGGTTCTCTAGATCCTCATATCAGGTATAGATGGGTGAGCCATCTCGGGTTGAAGCCCAGCCAGAGACCCGACATGTTGGAAGTAGCCTTTAAGGTAGTGTCATGTAGTTGTCTCTACTGGGTCAGGTGCTAAGTGAACTCCTCCCATCCCTCTCAGGTTGGGGGTGTGCTCACCTAGTATCGCCCGACAGGCTCTGGAACTCAACACACTAGCTCCTTTTTCTCTAAGAGTTAGCTCTCGTAGGGTTCTGACCCGTCCCATCATGGGCCTGTAGCTGCTATTTATAGGCACCAGGCTGGTGGGAGTTGTGGCTCTGATTGAGCCACATGTCCTCCATATGCTCCATTCATGTGGCTTTAAAAGGGGGCCGACACGTCTGTTACCCAGCATGCCTGGCGGGGGTCATCGTGTGTCGGGTTGTGAGTAAATCACACATGATTATGTCGGGTAAAAACTCTAGAAAGCTGCTGCACTAAGGGGTAACCATATCGCGCAATTGACTTTGTCAGCTGGCGCGTTGTGGCGGGCAAGGCACCCTGCCAGGTAATAGCTTGTGGTCTGTCAAAGCTTCCACAAGACACACCTATGTCGGGTCGCTACCATGATTAGTAGTGATCGTGACGGGTAAAAAGGGTGTGTATCTTCACTATTTGATGGGCCAGTACAGTTAACTCATTGCGGATGGGCCGGGATTGTCCCATTAGCATTATTTTAGTGGAAAAATAAGAAAAATTCTGCAAAAGATAGGAAATGTTATCACGACCATAGTGGCCATTATTTCCTTATCAACAAATAATATAAAACGGAGAGGAAGTCAATTTTGGATGCAGTTTTGATAGTAAAATATAAGCTCTAGCAGTCATAAAATGAGTGTTATCAGGGACCATTTGGAAATTGTGCTTAAAACAAAAGGATCCATGAGTAAATTTTGATAGACTACATTTTATATTTTGAAATAATAAGTAACAAATATTCCTAAACATTGATGTTATCAACCCCCCAACATAGGATCTAGTTTGTCTCAAGCTAAAAATTCAAAATCATAATGTTGAAAAGAACAAGTAGGATTGTACAGTTGATAATCGATATAACAATTATGCCAAATTCTCAGATAAATTGTTACTAATTGTTAAAATGATCTTTCATCCCAAACATCATGTTTCAAATGACCATTTTTTCCTATTCATTATTAGTTACTGCTCATGCACTATCTCCTATGTATACCAATCTTTCAAAGAAGCTTTCACTTTCATCCTTATTGCATGGGGAGCGATGGATGAATAGGTAGGCTTAAAGACTTATGGATATCGATCTATTTCTTTTAGGTCATTCAACTATTGTTTGTCAGTAGGAAAGTAGTCTCTACATTCCATATGAGTTGGTAATTTAGTAGTGATTGCACACCCTATGTTCCACCATCTTGAAATGTTATACCTTTAATGAACACCATAAAAAATGGGGGGTGTATTATTGGTTTCAGACATACCCAAAAGCCATATATCTACATTTATGAGCATATCTATATACTTTGCAGGTAGTTTCTTTTCCTATAAGTATGGAACAACTCTTTTATTTTATTTACACTCTATTTTTATTCTTCACTCTTTTTGGGATTTTTTTTCATGGATGTGATTGTGAAATAGGAGATGAGGTAGCTCTTTCTTCTTCCATGAATGCACATCTTTTAGTGAATATGATTCTACCTTTTATTTTTTATAGCCTAAGCATGAATCTTTTGATGATATTCAAGGATTAGAATCAGAATATGTAATATTCTGTTGGGATAATGATATAAATGATATACTATCATCAAATGAAACCAATGGAAAGGTCCTACCTGTATGCTGATTACCCAAGTTTTGTATGAAAAATCAATTTACAGAATAGACTAAACATGTGTTTGGGAATAGTAGATAATCAATTTTATTATGTACATGAGAAAATTTGTGAAAATTTTGGTAACATTCGAAGTGAAAGAGAAAATGAACTTAGGAAAGGAAACTAATTATGATACCTATCTCATTAGATTGCAACCCCCTATTTTTTACACTCTTCATTCCCAGAAGGGAGAAGTCAAAAATATATGAAATCTTGTGATATATCATATGGCAGATCTGAAAGTGTTCTTGATTTTCTTGTGAGAACACAAGAGTTTTATAGCATAGTCTCATCATACACAATGATTATGTATATCTTGGGAATTTTCTGTGTCCCCTTTAAGCACAAAAAGAGAATACATCTAGCAAAGATGTAAAATCCATTGTCATTTGATAAGTGGCATTGTTGAGCATTGTGGTGGAAGAATTGGGGCTTGCTCCATATCATCTTCCCCTACTAAGAATCATAGACAAACACATATTTGTATATGAGGTTTAAAATCTCCTTGATTCATATTTCAACATGACATTGTAGCCCGTTGCTGAATTCAATTGGTCCTAAGATAGACTACGTTGAATAGATAATCTGAGGTGTTATAGAAAACAACTTTGTAGTCTACATTGAAGATTATGAGGAGTGTCATGTGATTGTTGTAAAGTAGAGATTAGAAGATGTGTCTTGGGATATCAACTTGTAGATTTCAAATAAGAAGCTCCCTCTCTTTTCAATTTTCTTTATCAGATAAATCATTCATGCGGTTAAGGCCTTCCATATAGATATTTTATACATTTTATCCAAGGAGAGTCCGGTATGCCACCATGAGACCAAGTGACAAGTAGCCTCCAAATATGAGTCTTTTGTGCATATCATACTTCATAAAAATAATACCATCGTGATGCTATATTGTATAATTATCTCTTTTACTATTTGAACTTCTTCATAAAAAGTTATAATTCCTCTTTAGAAAGGATGACACAAGTTCTCCTTTCAATGTTTTTAGAGTTTGTCTCTATAGTTGTAGCTAGACCTTAAATTACTGGTGTTTCTTGAGTATATTCTTCATCAAGGCGTCAATTTCTATGAGTTCATGGGCCATTCCCGTCAGTGATAGAGATTACAACATATGATCATTACTTTTTTGGACTTGGCTTTGCACATGCAAAGGTTTCTCAGCCTCTAACTATCAAGCCTTTGCTAATTATTTAAGAATCTACCTAGAAGCTCACTTTGGAGTCCTTGGAATAATGTGATAAATATCTTGTAAGGTTTCTAGAGCTCTGAGTTTGGCAAGAATCAACGATTGTGGATCACCTCCATTGTAGACCTTTTCCTTTGTTAATAAAACCATCCTTGTCTAGAGTATCACTATATATGCCCCAGTTGATGGCCTCGATGACATGGATAACCATGATGGTATTGTCACCCTTTTCAGTTGTCTACTATGCATCATAGGATCAATGGCATAACTAAACCATTTTTCTTTATAATAATCACAACTACCCCTTATTAGATGTTGTAATACAATGGGGATGCATTGAATTTTCTCCACTTCTTCATCTTGAAATGTCATTCTTGTTGAGGAAATTATGTACAACATACATTATTTGGAATAACTTGTCACCTGACAAGATACAAATGAACAAATACTATAATCCTTCATAGAAAAAATAGGGAGGGGTGATCTTTTTCATGTGCTCTTTAAGTTTGTTAGTCAACACATTTACATTCGATGCATCAAGGTGTTGCTTAAATGAGTAGTCTGCCATTATTTGAGTAGAGTTATAACAATATCATTGCTTATCACTAGGCATGAAATTTTATAAAATTTTGGAGGCTCACATAGTGAAAAGACATTTATTTACTTTTGTTGGGATTGGGAGAATATTTTTCAAAGAATTATGAGGAAGAGTTTGAAGTCTGTTGTTGTATACAATCTGTTTTCTTCAAATTATCATCTAGAATGTTATTTAAGAAAAATATATCTCTAACTTGCATCTCCTTTACACAATCAATATCCATATCCTACATGTTGTGTGGCATGCGTGGGGGAAGAGGAACTTTGGGATACATAAATATAAGATTTCAAGCCTTTAAATAGCTTCAAACCTAAGGCTAGATCTCCATTTCCTTCATTAGAAGAGACATGTAAATCAAAATTGTTGCATACTGATGGAGCTTCATCTTACGTGGAGTTGCATGCACCACTAAAAATCCTAAAGATAGTAAGTCTTTAGGTTTAGCCTTAATTATACTAGATTAGGAACTCCACCCATGTATGCTAGGATATGTGGAAGTCTTATCATAGTGTAGTTAAGGGTCGAATCCATGGGACAACGGTCTTGTTAAGATTAACAAGATAGAAAATTTTGGAATTTCACTTAACTACTTAAAGTTGGTATTTAGATCAAAGAGTTGATTTGGTTGTTTCAAACTAAGTGCAAGTAAAGTAAAATCAAGAAAGTAAAATGAAGGTTGTAAACAATGTTAAGAAACCACTAGGATGTTATCGGGTTTCACCACCACTACACATGGATTAAAACTTACAATATAACAACATGGCATGTAATAAGAGTCTAAATAGTTAGCATCCTTGTAGACTTAGCTTCCTTTTGGATAACTAACTATGAGGAACGCGGGAGTATTACAACGCCAACCATCCCCGAACGAATGGTTACTTATTTTGCATTACTCCCTCCACAAAGTGTGTTCCTCGGCCCATCAAAGTTGTACTTTCATACGTCAACTGATTCTATTTTATAGTATGAAAAACAACAATGGGGGTGATTTTACTCCACTCCATGAAAGATGTTCCTAGATACTGAAACAGATGTATGGTGGCTACATACATCAAGAACTAACATACAATCGGTAGTCAGATCTAAAAGCACAAACATAGACAATTCACACTAATAGATAAAAGATGAAACAAGTTGGTGATCAAGAAACAAGCATTAATTAAACGATTGATGTTAAACTGAAAAGATAGTGTTTATCTATTGCAAACTCATGAATTACATTGCATGAAATGAAAACATGAGTAGCGGGGCTACTCCCCGCACCCTAGTGTATGAGACTACTCGCTCATAGAAAGAACAAAGAAGGAGGTGAGAAGAGAGAGAGCATCATCTCCGCGAAGGAGGGAGAAAGGTCGACCCCTTGGAGGAGAGAGCAACGATCTTCACACTTCACAGCTTGCCTGATGAAGAATCTTCCTCTTCTCACCTTCTTTGTTGATGAGAGAGAAAGCAGCTTGGTGATGGAGTATGGATCTCAGACTGGCAGCCTCGTGGCAGTGGATGAAGGATGGAGTGGCTCTGGAGCAGTAGAGGCAGCCTCTGGGCGTCTAAGAAGTCCTCCTTTGTGAGGACCCTTTGGGTCTTATTTATAGGCTTCAAGTGAAATCCAAACGGTTTTAAGTGATTTGGGCCCAAATAGTCGTGAAGACCGTTTGGACTCTGAAACCGTTTGGACTCTCTCTCGGTTTCGAAACAGTTTGAACTCTCTCGGTTTGGAGATTGTTTGAGTCCTCTCAGTTTGAAACTGTTTGCCTTTATTCGGTCTTGGGACCGTGTAATTCCATGCGGTCTTGGGACTGGTTGTTCTCCATTTGGTCTTGGGACCGTTTGGCTTCATACGGTCTCGGGACCGTTTGGCTTTGCACGGTTTTCAGACCGGTTAATTTCCATTTGGTCTTGGGACCATTTGGCCTTCATTCGGTCTTGAGACTGTTTGGCTTTATGCGGTCTCGGGACCGTTTGGTATGCAAATGGTCTTGGGACCGTTTGGAACTTTTCTAATTTTTTGTGTTTTTCTATAAGAATAAAAAGGAGAAAAGTTAGTCTAACGGTATATTTGCAATAAAGGAGAGAGTTTAAAGATTTTTTCTAATTTATCTAAGAAAGAGTATGGAAAACTGAGAAAAACTAATAGGATAACATCACAAAATGGGACGTTATCACCCCCCTAACTTAGAGTGTAGCTTGTCCTCAAGCTAGATAGAGCTAAGGCACGTAGTGGCGAGGCGATATTATTTACTGAAGATTTCCATACTCTTGCTTAAATTATAAATCAGAAAAAATCCTAAAGTCTAATTGGTGCTTCGGCTTGCTCAAACTCTTTCAGGTGTCAAGAGTTGCATGGATCTTCGGTTTCTTCCATATCGCGTAGCTCACATTGGGACCACCTTTTCCTTGATCTTATTTTGTGCATGTCATTGGCTCTAATCATTGTTATACTTCTTTTGATAATCATGTCGGGAGCTAAAATGGGTATGGGGGTTGGATAAAGGCTGTTGTGTATCTCTCCCTTCAAGGGGGGAGGGTTTATCTATGCTTTTAGGATCTCACTACCGGGCGCGACACATCTCCTTTTATGAGGGCAGCTGAATGTACCGACCGGGCAAGTCCTTTATTAGCCTATTCATATATTTGGAGACCTTTGGGTCTCGCTACCGAGCATGACACCTCTGTCTTGGTGAGGGCAGCTAAAAGTACCGGCCAGGCGAGACCTTTATTGGTTCTTCATATAAGTCCTTATGTGTGGCACAACTCTCATGTTTTTATTCAACACTATGGATTTTATTCGTAGACTCACGGGCTTAGGATTTGGGTTTGTAGGGTTTTTGAGTGGGAGGCCAAGCCTCTGTTTATTTTTAAAGGAAGAAAATTGTTCTATGAGTTTCCTGACATGCACTTAACCAGTTCTACTTGATGGTCCACTTGTGAGGTTTCTTGATTTGGATTTCACCTAATTTCCCTCCCATCCTTGAGAGTGTTAGGCATGATTTGGCCCTACAATTGACCTGTGAAGAGTCTGATGTAGATTTGTAGCAAGGGCATGAAAATCAAGTCTGAAGGTAATTTATTAATTCACCATTACATGCCTATAAGCTATTCTTGTTATTACTTTTGAGGACTACTTGGATTCTAAATTTAGATGGGGATGACCTTTTGCAGAATGGGATGTTATTCTTATGTGCAGGATTTATTTTAACAAAGAAGTTACCTACAAAGTCTAAATGTGAAAAGAAAGATGAAATTTTTTTACAGAAAAATAGAAGTGAAAGAAAGAGTAGAGAGAGAAGGTTTGTAGAAATGATACCTCGCCCTTGTCCAGTGCACCCCACCTTATCTTATCACTCACTCTGTCCTCAAAGTGTCAAATTGATAGGTTGAGAAGTGCATGGACAAGGGCATTAGGCTTTTGTTAATGCTTTGTTAGCTCCATGCATTCGGAGAAGAATGGCTGCAAACTTTCCACATAGAGCGTGGTAATACACATCCGTCATGTCCTCTACTGGTCGTCGAAGGACCATGATGGTGTACATCTAGTAGAGGACGTGGAAGCCACATTCGTTTGATTCACGGACCTTTTGGGGACATTTGTGGCTGAAGGCAAGGCGATGAAAGTGTTCTTTACCGTATTCTCGTGTGTGCTTGCTGAGAAGGTCATGTAATTGGTCAGCACACTCCTTCGCCACCTCCTCTGTGGGCATTCTTGGTGTTGTAGTATACTGTTGCTGATCTGGATTGTACTGGCTATCAGAACTGTTATATATGATTGTTGTTCCGTCATGAAGATTTGTCTCCAGTAACATCTAGTGCTCTGAATGAAGGAAAGGAAGCATGATAAACTTCAGAGTTGTATGCTGAAGGAAAGAGATAAGCGCCTCCATGGTTCCTAAGTTCTTTATCTTTAGAAGATCGTCTTTCATGTATGTTGATGCCATGTAGACAATAGGGTGGTTCTGTCCCATGAGATATTGATAAGCAGTCATCAGGCTCACGGACAGAGATCCTTTTACTTGTAATGTTTCACGGAGTGTATCTGCCATAACCAGTATATCTCCGGTTAGAAAAACAAGATCATCTTTCTCAGCATATAGCTGAGACATGATGAGTTGGAGTTCATTTCCGGAAAGACTCATACAGGCTGTAGGGTCGAAATTGGGGAATGTTGGTTCAATGGCAGATGGGGGTACCATTTGTGATGACGATTTGTTAATGGTGGACCCTATTACTAAGTCGAAATCCCCTTTGTCTTCCGCCAAATCAAAAGTGTTCGGGTCCCATTCTCTTTTTTAGGGACCGTGGCGGGTTGTTCTTTCTCCAACTCCTTTAAAGTTTGCCAGAATGGCCATTTTTGAGGGCGTTGGATGGTGGAGAAGAGGTAGCAAGGGACGTGGTCAGGCATCATAGTTGGGTCCATGAAGAACCTCCTATCACATATCAACTCCATGGTGTAACGCCCTCATAGAAAATGGAAGTCTTCTGCAGCTAGCTCGGTGAAGGGGATTTGTTGGTTCAACGCTTGTATGTGGCGTATAGTGCAGAAAGCATGATGTGATGATTTTGAGTCACATTTATAGACCTATTTCATATGTGTTTTGTGCTCTAATTACTCATTTTCATGGATAATATGGCATAATTCACTTAATTTGGTATTTGCCATCATATTATATCAAATCCCCTTTGTTTTACTATTTTGAGCATCATTTATCATCTTATTATAAATTGTGTGGATTTACTTGGTCTTGTTGTGAAATTTCAGGAAAAACAAGTATCTGCTTCCGTCGATACCATCGACGGAAGTCGATACCATCGACCAAGCCACAGGTTGCCAGCCAAGAAGAGCAGCACAGAGTCGATACCATCGACACCCAAGTCGATGGCATCGAGATTACTTCAGACTGCTGACGAGGATGTTGTCGATACCATCGACGAAAGTCAATGCCATTGACGCAAGGAGAGCTACAGCTTCGCTAAAAGACAAAACCGACACTACAGGAGTCGATACCATCGACACCCAAGTCGATGGTATCGAGACCACCACAGGCGCTCAGAATAAAAGAAAGGAAAGCTGCCGCTAATCCGTTGGGTCGATACCATCGACCCGCGTCGATGGTATCGACGTCGGCAGATATGCGTTGGATCTGTTTTGATCTCGATCGGACGGCTGTTGTTATTTTACGACCTAATTAGGGACTTATACCTAATGACGGCCGCCCACACGAGATCATCATCTCATTTTTGATTGCACGAGTGCCGAGGAGGAGAGAAAGGAGAACGGAGGCCGAGAAGCTCATCCCGGGTGATTCAGACGCTGCCGAAGACGATTTCCACCACCGACAGGCGGGGAAGCTCGTGTTCTACGCCAAGGATCCACCGGTTCTTCTCCGTTCAGGGGTTTTCCCATTTATTTCCCGTTTTTCTTATGAATTCCCCCATTTCTACCATGTATTCGTGTGAGATGAACATGAGAGGCTAAAACCATCAATCTTTAGGACCAGGAGTAGCCCGGGGATACATTGTATGACATTTTTATATTGATAATTCATAGTTTCTCTCTCAAAGTCGTGGTATAGATTCGTTTTCTCCATTTCTATTGTTATGCTTGATCACCATAATAATAATTTAATACCCTTAATCACTTCGACAGAAGGATTAACGGTTGAAAAGAGACAAATTCTACATTAATTAATAAAACCCTTGACAAAGGAGTTGTAAAATTAATAGTGGGAACTGAGAGACCGTTCTTAATACGCTTAGTTTAGGGGAATGATTACTACGACGGTGGAATCAACCTAAACCTAAGTAGTGGATTACACCACGACAGTGGGTAGTTCTCATTTCAGGCCACTACCCGGATAGAGAGAGAAGTGTGAGGAATTATATGAAACTTAATACAATGTTGACCCGCGGTGAAACCGCCATCCTAAAGATATCCTTTTGAATTGATTAAATTAACCTTTAATCGATTGTTTTCTTTGTTTGATTTTTATTTTCTTTTTAATTTGAACAACAAAACCCTACTTTGTTAATCGGTCTAGCTGATTGCGATTAGTTAGTAAAAGTCTCCAATAATTCACGTATCCCTGAGTTCGACTCGGGCCTCACAAGGCCTATATTACTCGACGCGTATACTTGCGTTTAAGCGCGTAGTAAAATACATGTCAAGTTTTTGGCGCCGTTGCCGGGGATACGGCGAATTATTGGCACTTTGAGTGCTAAGAGCGGCCACTCTAGGCCACATTTTTTTTTATTTTAAAACAATTTCAAAATTCCTTTATTTTGTCTATAATTGTGTTGACTCGTTCAAAGCATTGTACTGAACCCCTATTTCCATATTTCAGGTAATTTGCATGGTGCACACACGTAGTCGAGACTATGTGAATTGCACACCTGAGGTTCCATCTGCGGGACCAGAGGACGAGGACTACTACGAGGAGGAACACCAAAGTGATATAAATTCTGAATCTGAGCAAGAACAAGCAGAAGAAATGGCTGAAGCACAGACAATTTGGGAGAAGATCAAGGCGTCTTCTTCCTCAGCATCAAAGGGGCCTATAAAGAAACAGGGGCTAAATATTCCAACCTGCAAGATCGATCCATCATTGATTAACCTGGTTAAATCAAACGCATTTCACAGACTGAAAAATGAAGATCCAGTGGCACACATTAGTCAGTTTGTTGAAAATTGCGATATGGTGAAGATAGATCGATTTCCACAGGATGTGATGTACCTCAAGTTATTCCCAAGTTCCTTGGCTGGAGTAGCAAGAGAGTGGCTTCATAACCTCGACGACGAGTTTGTCGAATCATGGGATCACATGGTGGAGGTTTTCTTCGAGAGGTTCTTCCCTCCTGAGAAGACCAATGATATGATCCGGAAGATCCACAATTTCACCCAACAGGCGGGTGAAACTTATTCTGAGACTTGGGAGCGATTCCAAGTCATGTTGAGGAGATGTCCACATCATGGACTGGACAAGGAGACACAGGTGAAGATTTTCTACTTTGCTCTCTCCGAGCATGATAGAAGCAACTTGGACTCGGCTGGTTCCGGATTTTTCTTAAACAACACCGATACAAGATGCTGGGAAATACTGAAGAATATGGCACGGAAGCAATCTTGGGGAGAAAGAGAACGAGGCCCAGTTGAGCAAGCAAGAGTTGCCAGTGAGTCAAAGGCAATGAGAGAGCTGAACGAGAAGATGAATCTTCTCTCAAAGAAGTTGCGGCAGAAGGAAGACAATGAGTCCGAGGACGAGGCTCAGGTTAAGTATATGAGGCAACAACAAGGGTATAGGAATAACGATTATTCATGGCGGAAGGATAAGAAATTTTCATGGAAGGATCCAAACAACTTTCTGCAGGATCCGGACGCCAAGCCTGCACCGGTCACGGAGGATAAGAGCACGGAGTTTCTCAATCAAGTCATAAAGCAAAATCAAGAGTTGATGAACACTTTTGGGCAGCAAATAAAGCAACAAGGTGAATACATGAACCAGTTTGGGAAGACATTGCAGAGCCACGGGGCTCAAATGAGAACTATAGAGACTTCCATGGTGCAGATGACAGCCGAGATTGCAAGCTTGAAGAAGCCGGCACATCCGGGTTTTCCGGGGAACACCAATGTTCCCGGGGGAAACCAACAGGCCAAGGCCATCTTGTTGAGGAGCAGTAAGAAAGTGCTAAATCCAAGGGCGGATGACACAAGCACACCGCAGGGCACAATTGAAGACGCAACCGTCAAAGAGCAGCCCGCACCTGTCATAGAGCAAACTGAGGACATAGCTGAAGATGGTAAGGAAGAACAAGCCACTGAGGAGGAACCATAGAAATTAACTCCCTATGTGCCACCTCATCAAAGGGCACATACTGTTCCGGTCCCATATCCCAATAGTGCAAAGGCAAGAAAGGTGGATGCACAGTTTAAGAAATTTCTGGACAGCTTTAGGAAGTTATCCGTGAATATTCCCTTGCTAGAGGCGATTGAGCAAATCCCGTCTTATGGGAAGTTTCTTAAAGATGTAATCACTAAGAAGAGGAAGATACCCGACACTGAGGTCGTGGTATTGAAGGAGCAAGTGAGTGCTTTTATTATGGGCACTTTGCCGCCAAAGAGACAGGATCCCGGTTGTTTCAATATTTCTTGCTTCATTGGGAAGTTCAAATTTGGCGAGGCACTTTGTGATTCCGGGGCAAGCATCAATCTGATGCCCCTTTCTACGTTCAAGAAACTTGGATTGAAGGAGTCAAGGCCAAGCAACATGACAATCCAATTGGCCGATAATTCTATGGTGAAACCGTATGGAATCTGTGAGGATGTTTTGGTCAAGGTAGACCGCTTTGTTTTTCCGACTGATTTCTTCGTCATGGAAATGTAGGATGAGCACGGCAATGAGTTGCTACTTGGTCGCCCATTCCAAGCAACAACTGATATGATCTTGGATATGGGGAGAGGTTGCTTGACCTTGGGCATTGCGGATGATCGCCTTGAGATGGTCATGCCCAATAGCAATGCATCCACTAAAGCAAAAGCACAGTGCAACATGGTGAAGCATGTGGAACACAATATCTCACTTTGTCTTGGGAAGCCATTTTTGGATATGGCTCATGTGATGAGCAGGATAGATAATGGGACCTTAGCGGTGGACCTTATGGAGCAAACGAAAGTTGTCTCTTTATTCAAGGCTGTTGGGTTTCCAAATGATGAGGCCGGGAGGAAAAGAATGTTTGAATTGAATGAATTAGATGAGCTACGCATGACGGCATATGAAAATACCCGTATCTACAAGGAGCGCACAAAGCTGATCCATGATCGCCACATTGAAATGCACACGTTCAAGAAGGGAGATAGCGTTCTATTGTTCAACTCCCGTCTCAAACTGCATCCCGGGAAGCTGAAATCCCGGTGGAGTGGACCCTTCGAGGTGGAAGAAGTGAGACCGCACGGAGCGATTCTCGTGCGTGACGGAGATGCCACGTTCTTGGTGAACGGGAAACACTTGAAGTTGTATTTTGGTGAGAATTACAAGAGGAAAGTGAATGAGGTCAAACTCATTTCACTTGAGCATGAATGAGATGAAGGGAAGACGTCTAGCCTAAGACGCTAAAGAAGGGCGCTTGTTGGGAGGCAACCCAACCATTGGTACTTTAGGATAGTTTAATTTTAGTCATAGATTGCTTTTAATTCGTTTAAATTTTAGTTTAAAAATGATACCTTGATCAGTTTGTTGAATGTGCAGGCACAGGCAGGGTCGATACCATCGACACACCCGTCGATGGTATCGACATGGGTTCAGGTTGACACCAGCAAAAATCGCACTGCGTCGATACCATCAACGGCTAAGTCGATGGTATCAACATGGTCACAGGCAGGTCGCAATAAAAATGTCGATGGTATCGACACCCCAGTCGATACCATCGAGATCTCTGGAGAAGTTCAGACGAAATTTGCTCAGTCAACTCGATACCATCGACGGCCTCGTCGATGGTATCGACATCATCACAGGTTGAATGCAACAAAACGGCGGTGTCACAATAAAAGCGAGTCGATACCATCGACACCCGTCGATGGTATCGACGAACATGTCACCAATCCGCACACAGACATCGACGATGATCGCAACAGCCACGTCAGCGATCCGGGTGCTGCGTCGATACCATCGACTTCCGTCGATGGTATCGACCCGTCAGCAATCCGGGTTTCTCGATCCAGCAAACGTCAGCCGTCGATACTCGTGAGGGAGGCGGCTACCCGCGAGACGTGTCGATACCATCGACCCGCGTCGATGGTATCGACGGGTCAACAGGGGCGCCGATCAAGCCTATTTAAGGGGACTTGCAACGTCATTTGACGTCACACCTTCAGAGCAAGTATCTTCCTTTGCGCCGAGCACTCCCCCGAGCCCTCCAAGACTGCCGAGAAGCGTCATCCAGCGAAGATCTTCACCGAGCGGCTCATCCTCGCCAACCAAGAGCAAATGCACAACCGGTTGCAGCGGATAGAGACGCAACAGGAGCCCTTCTTCGACCATTACTGGAGTCAAGACTACTTTGGAGGCTATCCACAGCCTCCGCCGAGGACCCAATATGATCCAAGCTTCCAGGGGGAGTACCCGTCTTGGGATCCTACGGCACCGCAATACCCACCACCGCCTCCGCAGGATTGATCAGGGTATCACTGTTCCACCCTTAAGTTGGTTTTTGACTATGAGGCCATAGTCGAATTCAAGCTTAGGGGGGTAGCTGGAACAGCTCTATCTTTTATCTTTTCTTTAGTTGTTTTTAGTTTTTGCTTTGTTATTTGTTCTTGCAATTTTAGTTTGTTTAGGATCCACATCTATCTAGTGTAACCGTGGATGTCTTAAAAATTGTCATCTCACAGTTTTCATGGGAAATTTAAGGGAATTTAAAAATTTCTGTGTCTTTTGGATAGCTTAACTTGGTTGTCCTTGGGGAACTTGTCCTATGAAAATGATTGATTATGTCAACTTTGAAGCAATATGTCACACCCACACCCCCATTGACTCATGAAAAGTGGATTGTAACGGTTGTTTGAGCCTAACCTAATCAAATGGTAATGAGACCTTAATTGGATATAAGAGAAAGAACCCTTTGAACTACTACACATGTCAGTAAGGAGGGACACATGATATTTTTCTAAGGTTCAGTAACTTAATCTTGTGATCATTCCACTTCATATTTTTCCATAATCCACCAAAGAATTGGAAGTAAAGTATAGTTTTAATTCCTTCTTGCGTGCATAGCATTTAGATAGGATTTGCATTGTTATTTTCATACTTTTGCATAAAATGAAAAAATTGTATAGTGATTCATGCACATTACCTTTAGGTGCATGTCATGTAGTTGCACTCATAACTTTCATGATTTTCATGCATAAGTACACCATGTACCTCAGTTTGTCTTAAAAAGTGATCTAAATTGTTCCATACCCTCGAAATAGTACAAAGATTTCCAATCATGAAGAAAATAGCCTAACACATGTATCTCTAAGCAATTATGGATATGTGGGCTAAAAGAAAGAAAAAAAAAATTCTGAAAAAAATTGAAAAAAAAGGAAGAAAAAAAAAGAGAATTTAGAAAGAAATGGAATAAGAGGGAGAAAAGAACATGATATCACTTGCATAACAAGGAAATTGAGTACATGATGTGGCCTAATTAGATTTCTATCTCTTTTTGAGGTGGAAGGCTAGTGCATGCATCATTCCACCCTATTATAGGCATTAGGGCATTTTTAATGTGCATTTACATCATTTAGGGCATTTTGTTTTATGCATTTTGAAACTGTGTAATACTTCCAAATTCTTCCATGAACCACCCATTCCATCCACCTGTTGCTCGGATTGGTAGGCCACCGTGATTTTCTCCTCACTCATGTTTATCAGGAGAACTGCTTCCACGTAGATGGTAGTTAGGGCGAGCAACGTAGTGTAGGCGATCACAAGATGCACCAGTGCTGAATCGGCGAATTTTATTATGTTAACTGCCTTATGTGATAGTGTTCATCGGTTTGAAGGATAATTTCTTTTATTGATGATTATTGTCGCCTGTAGGGTAATTACTGTTCTGTGATTAGGAAAGGCCGGTTTGAGAACGTCCAGTGGGAGTCATGTGTGATGTAGGTTGGTATGTTGATTGTTAGTTGACATCTGCAATTCTATTCTAAGGATTAGTTGCTCGAGGGCGAGCAATGTTTAAGCTTAGGGGAGTTTGATGCGATGATTTTGAGTCGCATTTATAGACCTATTTCATATGTGTTTTGTGCTCTAATTACTCATTTTCATGGATAATATGGCATAATTCACTTAATTTGGTCATTGCCATCATATTATATCAAATCCCCTTTGTTTTACTATTTTGAGCATCATTTATCATCTTATTATAAATTGTGTGGATTTACTTGGTCTTGTTGTGAAATTTCAGGAAAAACAAGTATCTGCTTCCGTCGATACCATCGACGGAAGTCGATACCATCGACCAAGCCACAGGTTGCCAGCCGAGAAGAGCAGCACAGAGTCGATACCATCGACACCCAAGTCGATGGCATCAAGATTACTTCAGACTGCTGGCGAGGATGCTGTCGATACCATCGACGAAAGTCGATGCCATCGACACAAGGAGAGCTACAGCTCGCTAAAAGACAAAACCGACGCTACAGGAGTCGATACCATCGACACCCAAGTCGATGGTATCGAGACCATCACAGGTGCTCAGAATAAAAGAAAGGAAAGCTGCCGCTAATCCGCTGGGTCGATACCATCGACCCGCGTCGATGGTATCGACGCCGGCAGATATGCGTTGGATCTGTTTTGATCTCGATCAGACGGCTGTTGTTATTTGACGACCTAATTAGGGACTTATACCTAATCACGGCCGCCCACACGAGATCATCATCTCATTTTTGATTGCACGAGTGCCGAGGAGGAGAGAAAGGAGAACGGAGGCTGAGAAGCTCATCCCGGGTGATTCGGACGCTGCCAAAGATGATTTCCACCACCGACAGGTGGGGAAGCTCGTGTTCTACGCCAAGGATCCACCTGTTCTTCTCCGTTCAGGGGTTTTCCCATTTATTTCCCATTTTTCTTATGAATTCCCCCATTTCTACCATGTATTCGTGTGAGATGAACATGAGAGGCTAAAACCCTCAATCTTTAGGACCGGGAGTAGCCCGGGGATACATTGTATGACATTTTTATATTGATAATTCATAGTTTCTCTCTCAAAGTCGTGGTATAGATTCGTTTTCTCCATTTCTATTGTTATGCTTGATCACCATAATAATAATTTAATACCCTTAATCACTTCGACAGAAGGATTAACGGTTGAAAAGAGACGAATTCTACATTAATTAATAAAACCCTTGACAAAGGAGTTGTAAAATTAATGGTGGGAACTGAGAGACCGTTCTTAATGTGCTTAGTTTAGGGGAATGATTACTACGACGGTGGAATCAACCTAAACCTAAGTATTGGATTACACCACGACAGTGGGTAGTTCTCATTTCAGGCCACTACCCGGATAGAGAGAGAAGTGTGAGGAACTATATGAAACTTAATACAATGTTGACCAGCGGTGAAACCGCCATCCTAAAGATATCCTTTTGAATTGATTAAATTAACCTTTAATCGATTGTTTTCTTTGTTTGATTTTTATTTTCTTTTTAATTTGAACAACAAAACCCTACTTTGTTAATCGGCCTAGCTGATTGCGATTAGTTAGTAAAAGTCTCCAATAATTCATGTATCCCTGAGTTCGACTCGGGCCTCACAAGGCCTATATTACTCGACGCGTATACTTGCGTTTAAGCGCGTAGTAAAATACACGTCAAAGCACAATCCCCAGATCCTGCAATAGTTTGGACTTGCGGGTTTATTATTTTGAACCAGGGTTGGCTCCATCCCTGGCGGAGAGATGGGCTTGTGGCCCAAATCAATTTCAGAAGCCGGAAAGGGATGCACCTGGCCTCCCCGACTTCAATACCAACAAAATTAATTATTCTGGCCTTTAGTTCACCAACAAAAAAATTGTATACCTTGGCGTCTCGAGCCGTGGTGTCCACGATCATTAGCAGCCAGTGGCCAGAAACCTGAATGGGCATGGTAATATAGTGTGCCTTTCTGGCAATCCCCCTCTGCAATCGCTCGATAGATTTGTTTTGTAAATATTTATATAATAGACTCATGGCCAGAGCAGGTGAAGCGTTAAGTACTGGTTGCTACCGCTTAGAGCTTCTATAGATTTTGATAGAATTTGCAAGGAGGACACAGAAGATTGCCATCTTCACCGCTGGCTATTGTCGAAGGATGGGGCGGAAATATTCACGTGTCCACTTGCACTAAGTCTTTACATTATGGTAGATAATGTCTCCCCCTTCTTTGGCATCATCTAGGGTAGAGATAGATGCCATGTCTAAATCATGCATTTTGTGAGGTACATGTGGCGGCGGGGGAAGCTCTTACGGAGGGGGGAAGAAGTCAACTCTAAGTCGTCTATAAAATGTTGTAGATCTTCATCTTTATCTGAATCAGAAGCAGAGTCGAGATCTTCATATGTATCTAAACTGACTCTTTCTAATTCTTCCTATTCTGGGGGAAGGGGTGAAGATTGCTCTTGGGCAGAGTGTTGTAGAAGGTCTGCTTGTGGTTGACTTGTGCTGGTTCCGAAAAAGCATTGTTGGAACTCAACAAAAGGTGCTTCTTTGGCAGTTTCCCGTAGAGATCCCATTGCAGAATAGTCAAGAAATTGATCCCCATATGACATGTTAACATTGTCATTGTGAGTAGGGGATTTGGGATCTTTATCACCTTCTTGGTGATCTTTTTGTTGTTCTAGCGCAACTCCTCGGATGGGGCCCTCCCCAGCATTGTCTAGGTCATCAGATTCATCGTCTGAGGAGGTGCTATTGTTGGAGTTAGCCGAGGAGTCAGAATCCTCATCTTCGTCTTCTTCTTCATCATCTTCTTCGTTTGTCGCCTTATTTGTGGTCTTCTTTGGTGGAGGCTTCTTATACTGTCGGTGGAGTGCTTGTAGTTCGTCGAAAGCCACTTGCACATGCTCATGTGTTTCAAGTAGTGTGTCGTGGGTTTCTATGAGATCTAAATAACGAGCCTTGACGGAGAGGACTCGTGTAGAGAGGTCCGTCACTTGAGCTCTTAATTGGTTGACTTCATTGTTGATGACTCCTCTTGGCAGTTATTGAGTTGTGTGAGGGTGTTGTTGATGTCATCCAAGCACATGCTTAAAGCAGTTTGGTGTTGCTTAAGTTCGTGCAGGGTTTCTGGCAATGGTTGATTTTGTGCAGAAATCATGTCGACTTGCTTGGCCAGATCGTCTTGCTGGCTTTTCACCCCAAGCACCAACTGTGGCAGTTGTTGCAGGCGGTCGTCGATGCGTTCGACTTGCGTGGCCGCTGCTTCCTTCTATTGGTGGATGCTTGAGATGATGTCTGGCAAGGCACAGTTTTGCTCGTCAATCTTGGTGACCTGTGTAGTTAGACCCTGCATATAAGAAAAAATAGATTGTAATATGTTAGAAGGGTCGGTGAGGAGGTTTTGTAGAGCATCAAATTGATGTATGAATTCCTCACCGACGTTTATAAAAGGGACCCCAGATGTGGAAGGGTGGGGTGGCTGGGGTTGGGGTGGAAGGATGGTAGTGCCTTGTGAAAGAGACACTATTAATGGTCCCGCAAACTGTGTGGTGAATGTAGATGGAGTCACCAGCGGTGTCAGGGTGGTGGTGGACGAAAAAAATGGTGACATTCCCGGTGAGAATGGTGGAACTGAGAATGTTGAGGGGAAAATGGTGGAGATGGGAGCGGAGGAGGTGAAGTTGGGTGTTGAAGTGGAGAATGTGATGCCCGAAAAGAAATAGGTTGAGGTGGAAGATGTGGGTGGAGGTGTGGACGTGGGGAAGGGAATTGTTGTTGGGATAGTTGTGGAGAATGGTGGGAGGGTGGTAAGTGGTGGAATAATGGTGGATGGTAGTGTGGTGGGGGTGGTAGTGGAGGCGAGCTCAACATTTAGGCTCATGATGAATGAGTCTAAAAATGAGGTACTGATATGCTCCTTAGGATGAGGGTATTCTGCCTCAGGATTTAGCTTTGATGTCGGCATCCTCAACAGCTGTTGTGATTGTAAACATGCCTTAGATGGTCGTTTTACAGGTATTTTTGTTACCCTAGCTGCCGGGGCGGTGATACTAAGTTCTGGCTGGCCTGCTTTGGTTTTCTTCTCTTTTACTTTGACCGAAGCTATGATTTGGTAAGCTCTTCGTCAGTTAAGAGTAGCTTTTCCTTGTCATAATCTGTAAGCTCCGAAAGAGATAGCAGAGTTCTGGAAGATTTTACTTTGGGGCAGAAAAAGTAGTATAATTTTACATCATTTTCTTTGATAATGTAAGAGTTCTTCAAGGTTTGCTCATTGGTAAGGATGTCGCCCTTGATTTGCGTACACCTAGGGAGTAGTCTTTCCATCTTGAGATATTTAAGAATGGAAGATACGTGTCCGCCAATGCAGATTTCTTTCCCTAGGGCATATGATGAAAGTTTTTGTATCATGTTCCGTCCAATGTTGACTGGCATCCCATGTAGGACGGACCAAAGAATGAAAAGATCAGAGATGATAACATTCCCCCCCTCTATTATGGGGAAGAGCGCACTAGTTAGAACTTTGTGAAGCGTGTACACTAACCCAAAATGAATATTGGAGGCCTTACAGGTCTTCGCCTCATAATTTGGGATCCCTGTTAGGGATTTCCAATAGTTGTGTCTGTTGAATTGGGAGCTCTCCGTGCCAACAACTTTGGCCTTTTTTAGCTGCTCCTGGTTGTCTATGAAGATTTCATTCAATAAATTTTCTATTATGACAACCTTGTTACCAAAAAGTTTGGTGACCAGCCTGCGGGCACCTCCATCGCTTATTCTATCCATAATATCCACAGATTCTTTGTTGAGATGTGTAAATAATTCTATTGTAGGCTCGACGTATGAGATCTCAGGGACAAAACACAGTCTTGAGAGATTTGCATTATCGAGCATGGTGATGATTCTATCGTATATCCCCATCTTTTTTAGTACACTGGAACAGACGAACTTTGTTGTCTTTAAAGTTTTGTCGATGGAAGGGAGAATGTGGATGAATAGGTTTTCTGGTGGTGGTGTTGTAGTGGTGATGGTGGAGAATATGTGGAAAGTGGTGGTAGCGAGAGTGGTAGTTTCGGTGGTGGTAATGGTTCATGGAATATATCATGTCAGGGTTTGTTCCCTAGAAGTAGTAGGGTGGACCTGTTTTCTTTCCCGTTTCTTTGTTGGTTGTACTGTGGTGGCTTCCTGGGCTTTTCTCTTCCCCTTGGACTTTGTGGTTGGGGATTCATCCTCGAAATTTGGCACGTATTATGAGCCTTCATCACTAGATGAGATTTCTTCCACTTCTTGATCAGGTTCCTCGGATAAGCACATGTTGATGCATTTGATTTCAGTTATGACTTTAAGGAAGTCAACTTTCGGTGGGACCTTTCCAGTTTTGTCACATATATCCACAACTTTATGGAGTTTTGCACGATCCTCCATCAGTTGCTCCTTTGTCCAGAAGGGAGCGTCGGCGGTTCTGGTGGCTTGTTTTGTGGGTGAGGCCATTTCTGAAAAGTAATCAAGAAATCATGTATTAGAGAACTTTGAATTTTTTATAGATAACAAGTTTATTAAAAGAAAAAGTTACATTATGTATATGTTAATGTTTTTAGGTTTTTTTGGATCCAAATAGATTTGAGACCATTTGGGTCCAAACAATTTGGAGACCGTTTGGGTCCAAACGGTTTGAATTTTTTTTTCAAACAGTTTGAGGACCGGTTGGCACCAAACGGTTTAGAGACCATTTGGGTCCAAACGGTCCCACGTCCAAACGGTTTCAGGACCGTTCGAACCATTTGGATCTAAACGGTCCCGCGTCCAAACAGTTTCAGGACCGTTTGGCACCAAACAGATTAGAGACCGTTTGGGTCCAAACGGTCCCGCGTCCAAACGGTTTTGAGACCATTTGGGAGATGAAATGTCGGGATTGCTGGATGACGGCGGAAAAGGTGAACGATGGCGGCGACGCGAGCATCGACAAAAAAGAGAACCGCGTCGGCGACGAAGGCGTCGACGATGGTGAAAAAGAAGTGTGGCGTGATGACAAAGGTGTCGACGATGGCGGTGGCACTGGTCTACCTTGCTACTGCGGGTGACGATGACAACGGCGAGGCAGCGAACGGAGGTAACAACGGTGTAGAAGTCGTGAAGACACGCCGAAGCTAAGGTGAGGTCAGTGATGGTGGCGTAACGAACCAGCGTCGCGAGTTGTGTGGGAGCGAGAAACGGAGGAAATGAAACAATGTTCACACGAGGGTTTAGAGAGCTAGAGATTCTAGAAGAAGAAAAGGGAGGGAGTGGGGTTATATTTATAGGATTCAGGGGTGACAATAAAAATTTTCAGGGTCAAACAGTTTAGAAATCATTTGGGCTCCAAACGGTTTCGAGACCATTTGGGGTCCAAACGGTTTCGAGTCCGTTTGGGGTCAAACGTTTCGAAACTGAAAGGTCTGAACGGTTTCAAAATTGATTGAGGTCCAAGCAGTTTTAAAAACCGTTTAGGAAAAGATGGTTTAGGTTTTTGATTTTTAAAATTTTAGGTTTGTTTTAGTTATTTATTTGAATTTTTATATATTCATAATAGAGAAGATAAAACTAAGGTGGATAAAATAAAAGATTAGAGCAAAGAAAGGTAAAACAAAACTAAATAAAATGAGATAGAAAGGTGATACTGAGATCTTAGGTTGCCTCCCAAGTAGCGCCTTGGTTTTACGTCGCTGGCTCGACAGAGTTCTGACTTGGTTATGGTGATGTTGTGGGATCTCTGATCTCAATAGTTTATCTCAGTATCTTGTCTACTGGTGTATAATATCTCTTCAACATGTGGCCATTGACGGTTTGTTCTCCCCCATTATTATCAAGGATGATGACTGCTCCGGTGGGGTATATGTGCTTAATTGTGAACGGTCCAGACCACTTTTTGTGGAGATTTCCAGGAAACATTTTAAGTTTGGAATTGAAGAGGAGGACCTTATCTCCGATAGCAATGTCTTTTCTTTTGATGTGGCCATCATGCCACATCTTGGTTTGTTCTTTATAGATTCTGGCACTATGGTAGGTCGTCATTCTAAACTCGTCAAGTTCTTGCAACTGAAGTTGTCTATATTCACTAGCACTTTTAAAATCAAAATTAAGTTGTTTGGTGGCCCACCAGGCCTTATGTTCCATTTCAACTGGAAGATGGAAAGATTTCCCATATACCAGATAGAATGGGGTTGTTGCAATCGGTGTTTTATAGGCTGTGTGGTAAGCCCAAAGGGCATCGGGAAGCTTGGTGGACCAGTCGGTATAATGTCTATTGACTATTTTCTCTAAGATTGAGTTCAACTGTCTATTCGAAACTTCAACCTGACCACTAGTTTGTGGATGGTAAGGTGTGGCAACTTTATGGTTGACTCCATATTTTTTAGGAGGGCTTCGAAGCTTCTTTCTAAAAAATGGGTTCTTCCGACGAATATGATAGTCTGGGGGACTCCGAATTTGGGGAAGATGATGTCTTTGAACATCTTGATGACTGGCTTTGAATCGCTGGATATTGTGGGTATAGCTTCTACCCATTTTGAGACATAATCCACAACGACCAGTATTTAAGAAAATCCATAGGATGAGGGGAAGGGACCCATGTAGTCTATGCCCCAAACATCAAATAGTTCGATTTCTTGCCACAAAGTGAGAGGCATTTCATTCTGTTTGGTTATGCCACCAGAGAGCTGACATTTATTGCATGATCTTGCAAAATCATAGGAATCTCTCGCTATTGTTGACCAGAAGAAACCCGATTGTAGAACCTTGAGAGCGGTCTTTTTCGAGCTCATGTGCCCCCAGTGGGGCCAGAATGACAGTGCTCTAAGACAGGGGTAATCTCCTCTTCACGTAAGCAACGACGGAAAAGTCCATCTTCACATAGATGAAAAAGATTAGGTTCGTCCAAGTAGTATTTCTTAACATCGTGGAGGAATTTCTTTTTATTGTGGTGAGAGGTGGAAGGGTGGATAATTCCAGTAGCCAGATAGTTCACTATGTCGGAATACCAAGGGAATCCAGTGGTGATTTTCATAAGCTGGTCGTCAGGGAGGGAGTCTCAGATAGGCATGTTGTCATCCTCCTGAGACTCGATGCGACTAAGGTGGTTGGCGACGACGTTTTCCACACCGCTCTTGTCTTTGATTTCCAGATTGAATTCTTGCGACATCAATACCCAGTGGATGAGTCTGGGTTTGCATCCTATTTTTGTATAAGATATTTAATGGAAGAGTGGTCTGTACATACTATGACCTTTGACCCGATTAGGTAAGAATGTAATTTTTCAAAGGCATAGATGAGGGCTAAGAATTCTTTATCAGTAGTGGTATAATTCTTTTGTGCCTCATCTAACATCTTTGAAGCGTAGTATATTACATATCGTTTTTTGTCGACTCTCTGCCCCAACACTGCTCCTATAGTGTAGTCGCTAGCGTCACACATTATTTCAAAAGGTTGTGACCAGTCAGGTGCTCTCAGAATGGGTGCAGAGATTAGAGCATTTTTCAAGCTTGTAAAGCTATGTAAGCATTCATGGTCAAAGTTGAAATCAGCCTCCTTGGTCAATAGATAAGGCGTAGGTTTTGCTATTTTCGAGAAGTGTTTGATAAACCTCTGGTAGAACCCGGCATGACCCAAGAAGGATCACACTCCTCTTATATCTTTGGGTGGCGAAAACTTTGAGATGACATCGATTTTTGCTTTGTCCACTTCAATCCCTCTTTCGCTCACTCGATGTCCTAGGACAATGCCCTCAGTCACCATGAAGTGACACTTCTCCCAGTTGAGGATAAGGTTTGTATCTTTACATCTTTGTAAAACTTACCAGACAGTTGTTGAAAGAGTCTCCGTATACTGAAAAATCGTCCATGAAAACTTCCATAATGGATTCAGTTAATCCCTCAAAGATTGCAGTCATGCATCTTTCGATGGTTGCGGGTGCGTTTCATAGCCCGAAGGGCATCCTTCTGAAGGCGTATGTCCCAAAAGGACAAGTAAAAGTTGTTTTTTCTTTGTCTTCCGGGTGTATATGGATTTGATAGAACCCAGAATAACCATCGAGGTAGCGGAAGTACTTTTGATGGGCTAGTCATTCGAGGACTTCATCAAGAAAGGGTAGAGGGAAGTGATCTTTTTGTGTTGCTTTGTTTAGTTTCCTGTAGTCGATACACATTCTCCACCCCATGACCATCCTTGTGGGTACTAGCTCATTTTTATCATTTAGTATGACAGTGTTCCCTCCCTTTTTTGGGACTTCATGGACAGGGCTAACCCATTGAGAGTCTATAATTGGGTAGATGATACCAGCTTTCAGAAGTTTGAGGACCTCGAGGCGAACCATCTCTTTAAGATTGGGTTTCATCTTCCTCTGGTGTTTTCTTGAGGGTTTGAATTCTTCAGCCATGGGCAGTCTATGCATGCATAGGGCTGGGTTTATACCTGTCAGATTAGTCATTTTGTATCCAATTGCTTTCTTATGTTTCTTTAATTCAACGAGAAGCCTTTATTCCTGGTCGTCCACCAAAGTGGAACTGATGATTACTGGACATAGTTTTTCTTCATCCAGGAAGACATGCTTGAGTCACGTTGGTAGGGTTTTCATTTCGGGTGCCTTAGGTGCTTCTGTTGTTTCTATCGCAGTGACAGATTTGAGTTCCTCAAAAGTGGTTGTTGGTGCTTCTTCAGCTTCCTCTAGGTGTTCCAGACATTGTTGAACTAATTTGTTAGCTGAGAATTCAACTTTTGGATTTATTAAGACATTCTCTAAGTCATCAATTGGTTCAAATATTTCCAATTGGGACATTTGATGTATTGCATCTAGGATAAAAAATTCCTCTTGAATGTTGGGGCCCTTCATGCTGTTGAGGACCCAGAACTGAATTGCTTCTTTTGCCAGTCTCAAAATAATCGTTCCAGCTTCAACATCAATGAGTGCCCTGGCTGTAGAAAGGAAAGGTCTGTCGAATATTATTGGGTATCTTAGATCCTCCTTGATATCCATAATGACAAAGTCACATGGGACATAAGAAACCTTTCCCATCCTGACTGGAATGTCTTCAATAATTCCTAGGGGTGTAGTGATAGTGGAATGAGCTAACTGAATTGTCATCGTTGTGGGTAGCAAGTTAGTAAAGCCCAATCTTTTACACATGGAGTAGGGCATGATATATATGCTAGCCCCTAAGTCAGCTAATCCCTTTTTTCTCGAAGCATTTCCAATACAACATTGAGTACTGAAGGAACCAGGGTCCTTCTTTTTCTTTGGCATTTTATTGAGAATGATGTCGGAGGTGGTCTGAGCTAGTTTCATCATCTCTTGCTCTTTCATAATATATTTCCTTGATAGAAAGGTTTTTAGATATTTAGACCAAGCCGGTACTTCAGAGAGGGCATCGAGGAGCAGAATATCGATATAAAGTTTCTTCACTGCTTCTTTGAATTTTTGGAATCTAGTGTCCATTTTAGTCTCTCTCAATCTACCTGGATATAGTATCCTAGGTTTATATTATGGAACTTCTAGTTCTTTAGGAGCTTGTTCCTTTTCTTTACCTTTTGCAGTCTCCGCAGATTTCTCAATTCCTAGATTTTGGCTTGTGTTTGGAGTAAAAGTAGGTATATCATCAGCTCGTTAGTGATTCTTGTAGCTTCATGAAGGACATGACCAGACCTTGTAGTGACGAAATTCAATTTTTCTGGTAAATTTTGATCGTGTCTTGGGTTTGACTCTGGTTGACCAGTAAACGTACATGTTGGTGGTTTCAACTCGGCATCAATTTGTGCTAGTTGAGCCTCTACAACCTTCTGTTGAGCTTGCTGATTGGCAAGCGTGGTTTGTTGTGACTATAACATCTGCCTAATCATAGTCATCTCATCTGTAGGCTTGGAGGGAGCATTTTTCTATTGAAACTGAGTGAGTTGTTGCTGCCCTTGAGGTGGCTGTTGTGGAGGTGTTGTTAACTGAGATTGTTGCGACTGTTGCACCTGAGGTTGTTGTAATTGTGGGTGTAGCGGTGGGTGAGTATATTGGTAGTAGGCGGAGGGATTCCCTGGGTAGTTGGATCTTGGAAAATTATTTCTAAGATTCCCTTGATTTTGGTTATAGTTACTTTGAAATCCAGGTGGCACTCTGTTGGAGGATCCGCTTTGTGTTTGATGTTGTGGGTTATCAGTCCCCGCAGGATTCCCATATTGAAACCCAAGGTGGTTTCTTGGTTGACTTGGATTATAGTAAGCTTGTCCTGATATGGATTGAATAGAATTTACTTGTTCTGGCATATGATCCTTAGGATGCTCAATTCTCGGCTCGTACTGTGGTTGAGGTGATTGCATATCCATCATCGTATTGTAAAGTAAACCACATGATAGTGTGGGATGATCAGATGCATGACAAGCTTCACAAGTCCCCATGGAAGCTTTAACTTGTTGGACTTGGGAGCTTTTCTTCTTATCATATTCTCCGAATGAAGTTTCAATTGCCTGTTGTTTGTGAGCTATAGTCTTCAAAGCTTCAGAAATAGCTTTCATTTCCATTGATTCTTCAACCTTATAAACTTTGAGGACTCCCTTGGTGGATGATCCTCCCCGATTGGATTGGTTCTCGGCTCCAAGCGTAACGATATTCCAGGCATCCTCGTAGTTCTTCCTCATAAAATTTCCTCCAGATGAGGAATCCATAAATTGCTTGATATCATCACTCACCCCTCTATAGAATGTCTCTATTAATTGATTTTGGGAGATACCGTGATGAGGGCACTTCCTTAGAAGTTCCTTGAATCTTTCCCATGCTTCAGCGAGTGTTTCTCTAGGAAGTTGGGCGAAGTGGTTGATCTGCCCCCTAATCTCATAGGTTAATGAAGGAGAAAAAAACTTTTCTAGAAACTTTTCTTCCAAGGGAGGCCAGGTGGTAATGATTGGTTCCCTATCAAGTGAGTTGTACCAACTCAAATCTCTTACAGATAGAGTGAAGTGAAAAAGATGTAGCATTATTGCGTCAAAGGCAACGCCGACTTGTGGGACAAGTCGGCAAAGTGCCTTGAATCTCTTCAAATGATCCATGCAGTCATCTCCAGAACCATCGGACAATGAGATTCCATGCATGATCTGAATCCATTGTGTCCGGATTTCGAAGTAGGGTATATTGATAATTGGTGGTTGGACTGGATGATTGTCTTCATAGTTCTTGGGGATGGCATAGTCTCAAAGTTGCTTGATTGTTAGCTCCAACTGGGCGGCTTCATTAGCTACTTCATTTTCAGCTCAGACGTGGGCTTGTTCTTCAGCTCGGATTTCTTCTTGGACTTGAGCACGAGTGTCAGTGATGAGTTGTGCTCTCTGAGTGGCTATGGCAGCATTGACCCTATCCATTACTAGCACATCTTGGCGTTGATCTTCGGCCATTTGTCTGGCTCTTTGGGTGTTAGATCTAATGCGGCGGTGGAAGCTTCTCTCTACCTTAGAGTCATACTCTGTATCAGGGGAGAATCTGAGATTATGTGATGGTTGCATACACGTCTTCTACCTGAGTAGAGGACGAAACACACTTTTTAGATGATGCGGAGAATATGATGAAATCAAGAAGATATGGAGTAATGTTTAAAAGGAAAAGTGTAAAACCCTAACCAACTATCAATATGATAAATGAAATAAAAATGTTCCGTTGTCCCCGACAATGGTGCCAATTTTTGATGGAGCTTCCACTTGCATGGAGTTGCGTGCAACACTAAAAATCCTAAAGATAGTAAGTCTTTAGGTTTAGCCTTGCTTATACTAGATTAGGAACTCCACCCACATATGCTAGGATACACAAAAGTCTTATCGTAGTATAGTTAGTGGTCGAATCCACGGGACAATGGTCTTGTTAAGATTAACAAGATAGAAAACGTTGGAATTTCACTTAACTACTTAAAGTATGTATTTAGATTGAAGACTTGATTTGGTTGTTTTAAACTAAGTGCAAGTGAAGTAAAAGCAAGAAAGTAAAATTAAGGTTGTAAACAATGTTAAGAAACCACTAGGATGTTATCAGGTTTCACCACCACTACACATGGATCAAAACTTACAATATAACAACATGGCCTGCAATAAGAGTCTAAACAATTAGCATCCTTGTAGACTTAGCTTCCTTTTAGATAACTAACTAGGAGAAACGCAGGAGTATTGCAACACCAGCCATCCCCAAATGAATGGTCACTTACTTTGCATTACTCCCTCCACAAAGTGTGTTCCTCGACTCATCAAAGTTGTACTTTCATACGTCAACTGATTCCATTTCATAGCATGAAAGTACAACAATGGGGGTGAGTTTACTCCACTCCATGAAAGACGTTCCTAGATACCGAAACAGATGTATGGTGGCTACATACATCAAGAACTAACATACAATCGGTAATCATATCTTAAAGCACAAACATAGACAATTCACACTAATGGATAAAAGATAACACAAGTTGGTGATCAAGCAACAAGAATTCATTAAACAATTGATGTTAAACTGAAAAGATAGTGTTTATCTATTATAAACTCATGAATTACAGTGCATGAAATGAAAACATGGGTAGAGGGGCTACTCCCCGCACCCTAGTAAATGAGACTACTCGCTCATAGCAAGAACAAAGAAGGAGGTGAGAAGAGAGAGAGAGAATCATCTCCACGAAGGAGGGAGGAAGGTCGACCTCTTGGAGGAGAGAGCAACGATCTTCGCACTTCACTGCTTGCCTGATAATGAATCTTTCTCTTCTCACCTTCTTTGTTGATGAGAGAGAAAGCAGCTTGGTGATGGAGTATGAATCTTAGACTGGCAGCCTCGTGGCAGTGGATGAAGGATGGAGTGGTTCTAAAGCAGTAGAGGCAACCTCTGGGCGTCTAAGAAGTCCTCCTTTGTGAGGACCCTTTGGGTCTTATTTATAGGCTTCAAGTGAAATCCAAATGGTTCAAAGTGATTTGGGCCCAAATGGTCATGAAGACCGTTTGGACTCTGAAATCGTTTGGACTCTCTCTCGGTTTTGAAATGGTTTGGACTCTCTCGGTTTGGAGACCGTTTGAGTCCTCTCGGTTTGAAACTGTTTGCCTTTATTCAGCCTTGGGACCGTGTAATTCCATGCGGTTTCGGGACCGGTTGATCTCCATTCAGTCTTGGGACCGTTTGGCTGCATACGGTCTCGGGACCATTTGGCTTTGCCCGGTCTTGGGACCGGTTGATTTCCATTCGGTCTTGGGATGGTTTGTCCTTCATTCGGTCTTGAGACCGTTTGGATTTATGTGGTCTTGGGACCGTTTGGTCTTCAGACGATCTTGGAACCATTTGGAACTTTTGTAATTTTTTTGTGTTTTTCTGTAAGAATAAAAAGGAGAAAAGTTAGTCTAATGGTGTATTTGCAATAAAGGAGAGAATTTAAAGATTTTGTCTAATTTATCTAAGAAATAGTATGGAAAATTGAGAAAAACTAATAGGATAACATCACAAAATGGGAGGTTATCACATACAAGTCTAATTATCTATGAATGGAATGCAATAGTCTCTTTATCATTGCTCAGATGAATGCATATTTTATTTCCTCAACAAAGAGAGAATCAAGATTATAATAGGATTATCATACTTTTGAATGAAGGTCCAAAACTAGGTATTATATCTTTCTTCCATAACATTTTAGTGCATATGTCGTTGTGATATCGAGACACCGCTAAAAGAATCATTGACATATTTACAAAGTGGAATATTATTGTATCAAAAGTAATATTCTCCATGCAACATAGATTACTTATTCATGGATGAGGTAATAGACGAAAGAATCCCTTGAGAATTACCTTAAATAGTCACTTTGGTGTTGGAGGCATTCTGACCAATGTTGGTGACTAGCCTTAAACATGGGTCCGTGAATGGAATCATGTCTAGGTTATCAAACTTTTGAAATTTATAATACCTGAATGTTTAAGACACATGCAACTAGCACATTGTCAAAGTAGTTCGGGGTCAAACATAGGGATAGCAAGAACGACACTGCAGAACTCAAGTTCCACTTGTCTAAGCTCATCAAAAGGAGTCAAAGGATAAAATTTGTTGTAACTAGAAACAAACGTAAAGAATTAACGGAAAACCCTATCACCAATAGGAGTTACAAAAAAGATTTCAGTTTTTGGGTTTAGCAATTTTTATAGGGGTTTTGTATATCAGCAACTACAGAGATAAATCTATCATTAAGGTAAAGCACGAAGGAATAAAACTGAGGCACAAAAAGCAGCAATGGAAAACATCCAACATCCTCTTCTCTCAAAGAGGATACCTCTAACCATGAACCAATTCCCTCTCTCAAGGGCAGTGGGCATATACTAGAGTGGAAAGATAAGATGGGGAAGCCCTGATCCTGGGTATTCTCATACTCTCGGATCAGACCAAACTCTAGACTTGAGACTTCCCTCTCTCAAAGGAGTCCAACCGAGAAACACGATTTGATAGCTAGTCAAAAGTGTGAATCAAAAAAGGAAGACTAGAGCTCAGATGTTATAAAGAGATCATCCAACAAAAAGGAACCATACACAGAAAATTATGAGAGAAACTCCACAGATTCCAATAAGCATAGATATATGAAGCGGTTTTAGTTACAATGCATAAATTAATGGAAGTAAAATGATGTAAGAAGGGAAGATAGGTATCGAACTCCTTGATGTAGGAATTCGATATATAGTAGCGGACAGCTAAGGTACTACTAACTCGGTACAGGCAGGAGCCCTATCTGGTACACCTATGTTGGGCTCTCGACCATGCTGCGGTGACCAAGGGTGTATCGGGATAGGACTCCCTACCCGATACGGCTGTGTCTGGCCACCAACCCTATCGGGCGACATGTCATAACAGTTGTTCCGTATCGAGTTTGGTATCGTGTCGGGTTAGGAGTCACTTAGGATCTCAGGTTCTTTGTATCGGGTAGAGAGGGGCGAGCCATCTAGGGTTGAGGCTCATCTTGGAAGCCGACACACTAGGGATGCCTTCTCGGCTGTATTGTGCTTTTGCGGAAACCAGGATGGGTTCTGAGTGAACTCCTCTCGTCCCTCAATCGTGTTGGGGGTGTGCTCACCTAGTATCACCTGACATGCCTGGGAACTCCACGTACTAGCTCCTGATAGATTTACGAAGTTAGCTCTCGTGGGGTTTTGACCCGTCCCATCGAAGTCAAGTAGCTACTATTTATAGGCAACAATTGGGACGGGTTGTGGTCCTCGTTGGGCCATGTGTCCTTTGTCTGCTCCATCTTTCTAGCCTTGGGGAGAAGGCCAACACATCGGTTATCCGGCATGACTGGAGGGAACCGACGTGTGCCGGGTTGCAAGTAAGTCGCACTTGGTTGTTGTCGGGTAAAGGTCCTACCGAGATATCGCTCTAATAGGTGGTCTTGTCACGTGTATTGTGGCGATCAAGACTCCATGTCAGGTAAGTTGCATGCCGCTCGTCAGAGCTCCTCACGCGGCACGCCCATGTCAGGTTGCTTTCATATCGGGCAACGATCGCGATAGGTAAAAGGGTGTGTCGTGTGGCCAGTAGAAGGGCCGGTGCAAATTCTCGATGTAGATAGGTTGGGATGGGCCCATTAGCGAACTTTGGGTGAACAAACGAGGGAAATCTCTGCAAAAGATGGGAAAAGAGTCAGGAGCATAGTGTGGGTTATTTCTATACAAATAAAACGATAAAACAAAGAGGAAAACAATTTAGGAGGCAGATTTGATGGTAAAATATAGGCTTTATCACCCATAAAATGGGTGTTATCAACTCCCCCAAACTTAGCATTTTGATTGTCCTCAATCAATTTGTACTTATTTTAACACTCTATTTACGATACTTCTTCACAACCAGGCATAGTCTGCAGAAAATGGGTTTAAGCGAGTTTTTGAGGTGTCTTAAGGAAAATTATGTGTGATTACGAGCAATTGACTTTATTTTTCCTACCTTATTTAAGCAAAAATTTCATCTTCAGCTTCGGCGTGACTTGGGTGCATGATTTCAAAGTTAGCTTTCACACCAAATAGTTTCAAGTAGAAGTTGGGTTCATGGGCAGGCTTAAGACTTTTTGGGTTTTTCATGTTTTCCATTGGTCCATCCAGGTACGGGTCTGTTAACGGGCAAGTGCTCCCTACAGTCCAAGCCAGTTGGCTTTAGAGCAGTGATTTCACATACTACGTACCATTGTCCCAGATCTACCATGTCTAAAGATGGGTACTTTTGGAAAGGCAAGTGTTTTTTTTCTTTTTTTTTCATTTGGCACAACTCTCATGCTTTTATTCAATCTCATAAGGCTTTTCTCTCTTTTAATATTTTTGATGAGTAGGGGAAATAGGAGAAAGTTTTCTGTTTGGGCAAATTTTTCCTTCACATACACATCTCTTAGCTGTTGTGAGATTATTTTTCAAAATTAGCGTAGAAAAGTTGTAGTCTTTTTGTCGCTTGAGAACGTGTTTTTGAAAAGAGCATAACAAAAGCACGCACCCTCTTAGACTTGGAGAGAACAAACTGGTAGAAATTGTATCAATTATTTACTATTAGAGTGTATGTACAGTTGTTTGAGAGGCAAGCAATTTCATATATACTATTTTGTACGAATCAGGTATGTATATGTACATAGGATATGGAAAACAAGAAAGACAAAAAAAGGAAAAAAATTAGTACCTCCCTCACTGATATAGTACCCCCCAAAAACTTTCCCCACACTCTATCCCATATTTGTGAGATAGATAAGAAAGGGTAGATATAGACCAGTGAGGGTTTAGCAGGTGAGTGCGCCTTCATCTGATAGAAGATCCATCACATACTCTCCGCGTTTATTGTGATAGTTGATGTGGTGGAACCTTTCAGGCTGTTGTTGTAGCACCATTGAGTTGTAGATCCATTCTAGCATGTAGATGACATAGTCATTTGATTGTGGAGCTTATTGAGGACTACGGTGGCAGAATTGAAACTCACTCCACTTGGTCATCGTGCTTCCTTGGTACGGCTGGATCAACATCGCCACCTCGATTTAGTATTTCCTTTCTAAGCGCTTGAGGGACATCAACGGGGTTGATGTACACTACACCAAATAGTCTTTGTTGGCATTAGAGCTATTATGGAAGGTGGCTGCTCTAGGGCGAGGGTACACCATTAGGAGCATCCAATGGTTGTCATGCAACATTGGAAGGTAGATGATGCGCGACATGCTTCTCTGAATCTGGTGCAGAAACAACATTTTTGCTCCTGATTCGTCAACTAGACAGAGGTCATTAAACAACATCGGGTGGGTGATGTAGGCGTGTTCAAACTTCTTCTGTGTAAGCGGGATGTAGGCTGACGCCACTGACAACGCCATACATCCCCCTGCCTTGACTAAGTCCCAAAGATCATCGAGGGGGATTATTACACTCTTTTTCTGATAGATGATGTCTACGAGTATAAAATCGACAAGTCTGAGAAGAACTTCATTGACCTGATCCTGTGATATAGTAGCTCATGAAGAATAGTCAAAGTGGTTGATCAATTCTTTAGATACAGTAGGTGAAGCGGAGCCTTCATTCAACAGTATACTCCGAAGGATTTTGATCCGCTTGCCTATCCCGTAGGTGTCTGTGGCCATCTAGGCTTCTTCTTTTGAAGGGCTGCCACGTTGGGAAGATTCAGCTTCTTGGTCACTATTAACAATTTCTCTAGTATGTCTGTGTCTAGGAAATATCGCTTGTCTGTGATCAACATCAGAGCGTATGTGCTTCTGAGATGATAGAAATTTTTCCCTTTGAGATGCCTCATAAATATGAAGATGTTGAGCAGCTCCATGGCACGCAGGACGATAAACGTGCTATTCCCACATACTGTCTCTTCTTGAATGGGGAAGTATCTGAGCTAGAATAAGTTCCAAATGTTGTTGTGGCGTCAGACTCCTTGCTTGATGATGCGGTGAAGACTCATTGGAAGAAGTCGTAGATACTTGTCTTCGGGGCATATGTAGTTGTGTCCTATGTGTGGGACCTTCGCATTGCATCAGTTGAGGAGCGTGACATCGTGGCTCCGAAGATCTTCCACGTAGAGGAACCAATGTCTTCTATGCTTGTATGGGGCCAACACCAGGGTTGGATTGTGCTTCTCGATGTTCTGGAGTATGTCAACCACCTACTTCACTTTGTACAGCCCCGCCATTATCCTTCTTGCCAAGGTTGGGGTAGCGTTGTAGTACGGTTGTCGGTCTATCCTAATGGTGATGTTCTCGATCATTGCGCCCTCCAGGAACCTGAAGAGGATCTTCCCTATGACGGCTGCCGAGCGGAATATGCATTTGAGCTCTCCATGTCATACTGATAAGTATCCGTTTCTCTAGATGATGTCATGTTCATCTACTTGTGCCCTTAGGACCGCGTTTAGAAATTTTTGGTCTCTGATCGTCAGGTAGCCAATGGCTCGCCTATCAAGTCGACCATCTCAAAGGAAGGGATCTCTGACGGTGTAGAAAATGTATCAACCATCGAATTCCTTGCTCTGGGGGTTGGTTATCGATGGAGCAGTAAATATCACCCCCTTCTCCCATAGATTGTTCAGAAGATACCTCCACTAGGCTGATGGATATGTCTGCATCTTCAGCTTCATCTAGGGAGGGTAAGGGAGCGGCAATGTCGACACCGTAGGTGTTCTCCTATCCTACCGGAGACCCGTCCGCAGTTTTATTCATCGTCTCTACCTCAAGCGTTGTAAAGGGCCCGTTAGAGGAGGAAGAAGATGCCAATCCAGACGATGACGCTGAAGATGCTTAGAGCCAAAGCCTGGAGGCGACGATGATCTCCTAGGACCCCTCGAGCGGGGGTGGTCGCCCCTCCGGTTCAACCTTTCTCCAATGTCATCGAGGCATTGGAGTGTTGCATGTATTGTATTATTTAACGCCTCCTGTTGGCCAGACAGACCAACTAAGGTTAAAAGTTGGCGCTCCTGCTCGCTTAAACTTCTATAGAAAACATTAAACTTGCGGGTTAGGGAAGTAAATGTAGTTGTGTAGTTGCCCGTTACCTCTCGCAAGTTGTCAAACTCGAAACCAAAGATATGCCCAAGTGATGAGGGGGTTTTAGATGATCACCTTCTCATTCATGTAGCACTCCTTGTGTGAGAAGCACAGTCTGAGGAATGTGCATCATCGATTAGGGCTGAATTCATCTGTATCATTCACAAGGCCATGGCTTCAGGGCGGGGCATTGGTACCTTTATGGTTGCCTCTGCCTCATTAATTTGGAGTGTGGAGAAGGGTGCGGAGTAGGCAGATGTTGATCTACCATCTGACTCTCAGCGTCCTCCTCTGTAACAATCACCGACATTGTTGGGGGCGACTTTGGTGTTGGTTGCACAAGCCTGAGCTCTGCCTCTAGGAGATTAGCGAATGCATTGTCAGTGGCATCCGGCTACACCACTATTTCTACCATCATAGGTGTGACTGAAGCTTTAGGAGTTGTGGCTACCTCTACCGCAGCGGCTTCTGGGGCTATCATCGTAGCTTCTACCCCAGTGGTGTGGACGACCTCCATGATTGTTGTTATTTGCTGAATAGCCATGACAGGTGTTGCTTTGGTGGTTGTGGCTGGTTCAGGTGCAGCAGTAGCAGCTTCGGGAGAGGCATCTGTTGGTTGTGCAATGGTGGTGGATGGCTCGGTGGTGGTGATGATAGGCGAGTCATCCATTGTGACTATCGATGATTTGTCCCGTCGAACATTGAAAGGGATTTGCCTCCCTTTAGAGGCCACCCTTTCTTGGTGGCGGCATAGCTGGATTCAACTATTATGGCTTCAATTTCTTCCTTCGTGAAGACCCGATTCTCTGCGTTGTAGTTGACTCAGAGTGGGAGGGACAAGAGTAGATCTGTCCTCGCAAATTTGTAGAAAAAGTGGCTTCTCCACTTCTTCATAATGTTGGCCCTCATGAGGAACTTTAAGTCTATCCTGTCGTCGCCCCTCATTCTAGACATGTTGCATGGCTCTCTAGGGTATCCCATATAGTACTCCTTGTGGCATCCTTCATTAGATGTAGACCGTTGAGAAGGAACCGCCCCAAGTTGATCGTGCGCCCCTCCATCATATACCATATGAGGTGGAGATCTTCAATGTACAAGTTGTTATTCTCTAGAAGCAGGAGTGCATCGCCACCACCTTGCTTCCCAGCTTGAACAATGAATCGTCGGTCAGCCTCCTCCACAGTGTTACTGGGTTGAACCCGTCGCCTTCAGTGATTCTGACACCGTTGTTTAGAAGGACTCTTTCAGCTTCGCTGGAGGAGAAGATCCCGTTGAGAAGCTTTTCTGAGATGTCATGCTCAATGTTGTACAGGAGCCCCTACAGTTTGTACACTTCACCAAATTTCTCGGCTTCATCTGGTGTATTCAGCACCCAGCGGAGAGATGACATGAACTCTCTTGTGACTTCGGTGTAAGAGGCGGTGTAACTGAAGCATATCTTCCTTAGCACGACAACTTTTAGGATGTTTTCAAGCCTGCTAAAAATGCCTATCTGATGGAAGGATGCCTGGTAGAAGAAGCGGATTGGCCGGTAGACTTTGGCTTCCAATTCTACATACCGCTGCATGTGCTCTTCATCCCTAGGTGTAAACCCACCTGGTGAGTGATCCAAAGGCTTTGGTTCGGCCTCTGCGGTGGAGGTCGTTGTAGGGGCAAGTGCTTCTTCTAGTTTGTGCTGCTTCTCATCCATAGACGGCCCCACTATATCAGGGTTTGGGTGCTTCTTCCCGGTGGTGGTGGCGTTGTTTGCGGCCTTGGTATTGATCCTCCGGTCTTGCTCGTCGACCTGGACAACAGTTTGCTTGGTGCGGGCCATTTCGACAATATTTTGAACAAGAATGGGATAAATGATAAATCTACCAATTGAATCACTTTGCCCGATATAGGGTGGTAGACCAATAGAATCATGTCACCCGATACAAGCTTGGCGGCACTCAAAAGACCGATATTGGGTTAGAGCTTATAAATTAAAAATAATGTCACGCGAGACAAGAATCACCGATACAAGCAAGTCGGTATCGGGCGGAGGTAAACAAATCTTGTCACCCGATATAAGGTTTGGCTGATAGGGAAGACCAATATCGGGTTGCTTAATTAAAAGCAGGCCCTGTCCAATATGGGTTCCTGATAAGGGTTCTGCGCGATACATGGCATGCCGAGCGATATAATTCAAAACATCTTTGTAAACAAAGTGGGTGACAAAAGTCCTACCCAACATGAGTCATATTGTTTGGGCATGTGTATCGTGTGATACATGTATCATGCGTTACAGGTAAAAGACCTATATGACTGAGCGATGAAGAAAATGCGGGTCCATCACGCAATAGGAAAAACTCGATACAAAGCAAAACTCATTGCCCGACACGGGCCTCGTGCAAAAGGGTGTCACGCGAGGCACATTTTTGGCCGACACGATCTGTGTGGTAAACAAGCTCGATACAAAGCTAAATCCTTTGCCCGACATGAGCCTTACTCCAGGAAATATGTCGCACGATATGACTTGGTTGATATAGTCGACATGACACGAACAATTGAACCACACGATAAGGCGTATTGGGTTATACTTATATCGGGCGGAGATGATTGATGCACGACATAGGTATCGGGAGGAGGATGGCCGACACGAGATTTGGAGTAAACACAAGGATGCACGATACAAGAGTAGGTGAAAAGTAAATTTGGTTCCCAACATGGTTAAACTCAAATTACTGTATATAGACATGGCGAGTGGGGGTAAATTTGGTAAAATTGGGACACATGTTGCGTGAGGAGGCAAATTGTCCCCAGAGAAATGGTAAAATCAGTCTAATCTATCTCATCATGGGGGCAATTTGTCTTCCTAAGAATGCTCCGTGTCGCGCGGCACATGTGTCACGTAGTAGAGGCATGGAAGGCGATACGCCCCTCCCCCGATACACCCTTCCGCTCGATATGAGGAAGTCAGTATCACGTCATGTGGTATGCCAACCCGATTGGCACACTAGCCGATAAGTCCTGCGTGATAGGGAAGGTGTGTACATTTCCTGACACGCTACTACAAAGAGTCACGCCAGCCGCCCGATATAGAAGGAAAACTGGTCGGTCGATATGGTCGATAAAGAGGGGTGTCGGGAAGAGCAAGATGGAGAAAAGGGATTCAATATGCATGCCCGATACACTAAAAAAAAGGTTAAAACCTAAGAAAACAAGGGTAGAAAAATTGAAATAAAAAAGCACTTGATGGGTCAAACATCATTGGCCTAAGGGAAGACCTTCAACCTCAGATAGTGTTACTCACCAAGGCTATAAAAACTAAATCGGTGGCCCATAAAATGAGAGAGTATGTGCACATGGGGCATGCAGTGACTCGAGCCTTATTACAATGATAGTGTTCGTAATGTTTTTCTACAGGATAGGATATAATGTGCTATGCTAGAAAAATAAAAACTTGGGCTACCTCCCAAAGAGTGATGTGGTTTTCTTCGTTAGCTTGAAAGCTTCAAATTCTTCTACTCTACTTCGGTGGTTGTTGCCTCAGCATCCTACAGGGTTATCTCTAATCTTCTCACGAATGCTTCGTCTTCATTGAATATCTTGACTCTTTTCCCGTTCACTGGAAAGAATTTGGCTGGATCGTTTTAATCATATAGCTCCATCATCCTAGATGGATATATCTTTACTACAATGAAAGGTCCAGACCATCTACTTTGCAACTTTCCTGGAAAAAGATAGATAGAAGATTTAAATAATAAATATTTATCCCCTTCGTTGACATTCTTCTTCCTCAGATGCGAATTGTGCCAGATCTTGGTTCTCAGATTATAGATCCTCACATTTTCATAGGCATGGAGCCTCAGCTTGTTGAGCTCCTGAAGTTGAAGAAACCTTTTCTTTCCAGCCAGCGTTTGGTCCATGTTGAGTCACTTGATTTCCTAGAACGCTTTATGCTCTAATTCAAAGAGCAGACGATAGACTTTTACATAAATCAAGTGTTAAGGTGTGGTACCCAACGACATGTTAAAAGCAGTCCTATATGCCCAGAGAGCGTCATCTAGCTGAGCTGACCAGTCTTTGCAGGACTTGCCAACTGTCTTTTCTATGATCTGCTTGATCTTCCGATTGGAAACTTCATCATGTCCAGTCGTCTGTGGATGATATGGTGTTGCAACCTTGTGACGAACATCGTACTTACGTAACAATAATTCCAATTGTTTCTCTACAAAGTAAGAGTCGCCATCACTAATGACGGTTTTCGAAACTTTGTACCTTGGAAAGATAATCTTGGTAAAGAGCTTGATTACCATTTTTGCATCATACGTTGTGGTGGGTATCACCTCTACCCATTTTGATACATAGTCGACCGTGACAAGAATATATTTAAAGCCATAGGATGAGGGGAAGGGTCCCATATAATCTATACCCCAAACATCGAAAATCTCAACTTCAATCCAATCTGATAGTAGTGTCTCATTACGAAGGGAAATGTTTCCAGTTCTCTGGCATTCATTGCAAGACTTCACAAAAGAATGACCATCTTTGAATAGGGTCGGCCAGTAAAAGCTTGAATGGATGATCTTAGTAGCAATCCTTTTGCCTCCCAAGTGTCCCCCATAAGGAGAGGAGTGACACTCAAATAGAATTTTTAGAATGTCCTCCTCTGGTATACATCTTCTATAAAACCCATCGGCACAACGCCTAAACAACAAAGGATCATCCAAATAATAGTTCTTCAAATCAGTGAAGAATTTCTTCTTCTAATTATAGGACATATCTGGGGGTAGCTATTTATAGGCCAGGTAATTGCAGAAGTCTGCATACCATGGCCCCTCAGGGTTGGTTGTCTGGGCAGCGTAGATGGATTCATTGGCATAACTATCATTGACTGGTAGCGGGTGATTGTCTTCCACCCGAATTCTTGAAAGGTGGTCACCAACCACGTTCTTTGAGCCTTTCTTATCTTTTATTTCATGGTCAAACTCTTGCAACAACAATGCCCAACGTAGCAGTTTGGGCTTCACATCCTTTTTCTGCATCAAGTATTTAATGGCCCCCTGGTCAGTGTGAACTGCCACCTTAGAACCCATGAGGTATGACCGAAACTTATAGGAGGCATATACGATAGCTAGAATTTCATTTTCAGTAGTCATGTAATTCAACTGGGCTTCATCTAGGGTCTTGCTTGTGTAGAAGATGACATGATGCTTTTTGTCTTTCTTCTATCCTAGAACAGCGCCAATGACAAAGTCACTAGCGTCGCACATAAGTTCAAAAGGAAGATTCCAGTCAGGAGACTGGAGAATGGGTGCAGATACCAAAGTGTCCTTCAGAGTGGAGAATGCCTTCATGTACTCATCCGTGAAGTCGAACTACACATCTTTCATCAAAAGGTTGGACAGAGGCTTGGCTATCTTTAAAAAATCTTTTATGAACCACCGGTAGTATCCGACGTGACCCAAGAAACTATGGATACCTATAAGTTAAGTGGGTAGAGGGAGCTTAGCAATCGCCTCGACTTTGGATGGGTCGACCTCAATACCTCTGTCGGACACTTTGTACCTTAAAACTATCCCCTTTTGTACCATGAAATGGCACTTTTCCCAATTAAGAGTGAGGCTTTTCTCATCACACCTCCTCATCACAAGAGATAAGTTGTTTAGGCAATCATCAAATGAGCTTCCATACACGCTAAAATCATCCATGAACACTTCCATTTTGTCCTCAATTAAATCCACAAATATGGCGTTCATACATCTCTGGAAGGTAGCAGGTGCATTACAAAGCCCAAAGGGCATTCGTCTGAAGGTGAAGGTTCAGTAAATGCAGGTGAAAGTGGTATTTTCTTTGTCATAGGGGTGGATAGGGATCTAGTTGAACCCTTAATATCCATCCAACCAACATAAGTACGAATGATGAGCTAGGCTCTCCAGCATCTGATTAATGAACGAAAGAGGGAAATGTTCTTTGCATGTGGTGACATTGAGTTTACAATAATCGATACACATCTGCCAGTCGGTAACCATCTTGGTACTGACCTCGACTCCATCATCTCCCTTGACCAACGTCATACCACCCTTCATGGGAACCACTTGAATTGGGCTTACCCACATACTATAACTAATAGCATAGATAATGTCAGCATCTCAAAGCTTTATCACTTCCTTACTAACAACTTCTCAAAGCTTTTTATTTAACTTTCTTTGTGGTTGCGCATACGGCCTGGAGTCTTCCTCCATATGGATTCTTTGCATGTACACAAAAGGACTTATCCCCCTCAGGTCTCTGATTGAGTAACCCAAGGCTTTCCTCCATCGCCTTAACTCTTCAAAAAATGGATCTTTTTGACCATCGATCAACTCCAAGTTGATTATTACCGGATGCATCCTCTCTTCATCTAAAAAGCGGTATTTTAGGCCACTTTTGGCAAAACTTTTAATTCTGACAGGGCTTCCTTTCTATGTTCTTCGACAAGGTCTTGGCGGAGAGCAACATACATGACTGTCTTGACAGGTTCTTCATCCTTGGTAGTACCATCAACATCCAGATAGGCCAGCAATTCCTTGACTTCTGGGTCTTCAACCTCTCGTGCCTTGCCAGTTAAGGCGCGCATCAAAGGATCTACCATGGCCTTCTCTTCTTGTACTTTGTCGCATAGCTGGTGATAGCTTTCAATGAAATACGAAGATTCAAAGAACGAGGGGGCCCTCATACAATAACTGATGTTGAAATCGATATGATCTCTCCCAAAACAGATCGTAATCATTCCTGCCTCGATGTCGATAAGGTTTTGGCCGGTCGCAAAGAAAGGTCGTGCGAAGATGATAGGGCAGTTGGGATCTTCTACGGTGTCAATCAAAACAATATCGCAAGGAATAAAGAATCACCCTACTCAAACAGGCACTTCCTCGACAACTCCAACCAACTTGGTAAAGGTGTGATCAACCAGTTGTATCCTCATATTGGTTCTCACCATGTCAATGAGCCCAATCCTCTTGTCAAGGGACAAAGGCATCAGACTGATGCACGCCCCCAGGTCTGCTAAGCCCTTACGTGTTACATTATCCCTAATTTGAGAAGGGATCACGAAGGCCCCATGATCCTTCTTCTTTGATGGTATACTAGCTTTGACGAAAGAACTAGACATCTTGGCGAGATTCACAGTCTCTACATCCTCTCCTCACTTCTTCCTCAATATCAGATCCTTTAGGAACTTGGCATAGCTGGGCATTTCTTCAATGGTGTCCAGAAAAGGGACGTCAAGGTGCAATTTCTTTATTGCGGCCACGAACTTCTCATATCACTTTTTCAGTTGGGCTTTCACCATCTTATGGGAGAATGGTACGTCGGGTGTGTACTTATCAGGACGCTCTTCAAAAGAGATATTGTTGCTTCTTTCTTTGGTTACTTCACTTGGCTTCACTCGGACTACTTCTACTTCTTCTGGACTAGCTTCTTCAGTAGGTACTACTGTTGGTATTGATTCCTTCTCCTTGGCTGGTGATACCACGGTGCCTGACCTTAGAATGGCCATTTTTTTTCATCTTATGCCCTCTTGGATTGGCTTCAGTATTGGACGGGAAACATCCCACTTGATGGTTGATAGTTTGGGCAAAGCTCGCCAGATGTTGATCAATGTCTTTATTGTGTTGTTGAAGCTCCCCTATCTCAGCTGGGAATCCTCCCATCTGCTGCTACATCACCTTCAATAAAGCAGTGCTATCCATAGAACTTTTATGCATCTTCTCATTGAGGTCATTTTCCTTCTTGGTGAAGGACATTAACTCCATCATCATGGACGGCCTTTGCTGTTGATTCTGTTGGAAAGTCCACTGCTACTAGAACCTCGTATGGCGTTGCTGATTCGACGATCCCCCTGAAGGATTTCTACCTGTCACCTGATGAGAGTTCTCAGCAGCACTAGTATTCCTATAAGAGAAACCAGGGTGGTCAGGTCGTCGGTATTGGACATAACTCACATTCTCTGTATTGTTCTCATCAAGATCTCCTTGAACGGCTATGTGTGGGCAGTAGTTAGACACATGGTCTGGCTCTCCACTTGTGACACAACTTCTCACAATTTCCTGTCAAACTTTACCTTTATACCCCTGCTCTTTGAGGGTTTAAACATCAGTTACTATTTTGTCTACCTTAGTTGCAAGGGCTTCCATTGCCTTAGACTCCCCCGGAGTGGTGTGGCTAGTCAAGTCCCGGTCGTAATCGTCGTCCTGTTGATTCGTGGCCATATTTTCAATGATTTCCCTAGCACTTTGAGCACTAAGTCCTAAGAAATCACTGTCAGCTACAACTTTCAAGGATTTCCTCTCTGTGGGACATACTCCATTGTAAAATGTGGTGATAAGTTTAGGTTCGAAAAAATCATGATGAGGCCATTCTCGCTGATAACTCATAAACCTTTCTCAAGTCTTGTGAAGATTCTCTGATGTTTACTGGGAATACCTCGTGATCTTGTTCTAAAATTTGATTGTCCTCTCAATTGGGAAGAACTTGGAGATAAAGCAATGGCAAGGTACTCCCAATCAGGGAGGCTTCCATCCTGAAGACTAGTGTACCATTCCAACGCCTAATCCCTCAGAGAGAAGGGGAAGCATTGGATGTAGATATGTGTTGACGGAACCCTGTTAATATTGAAAGTGTTGCACATCCTCTTAAACATCATCAGATGGTTGTATGGGTTCTCATCGATGGTGCTCCCACCAAACCTTTTGTGTTGAAGAAGTTAAAGGATAGAAGGTTTTAGCTCAAAGTTGGTGACATTAAGAGGTTGTGTAACAACTGAATTTCTTTCCTCATTTACCCAAACTTGGACAAACGAGCACAGAGAGCGAACTTCGGGTGGTTGGTTAGTCATGGCCTGCTAAAGGCAAGGATGACCTAGCAAAAGGAAGAGAAGTATCGGGGAAGGAAGAAAGATGTAAAAGGTATTAGTGTGTTGTATAAATTATGCACTGTAAATATTATGTGCTGGTAAATATTGGCAGTATTATATGCATATGTACAAGGTTTTGCCTATCCCCGTGAACGATGCCAAAAAAGTTGACGAGCCTTAAACGTGGGTCCATGAATGGAATCATGTCTAGGTTATCAGACTTTTGAAATTTATAATACTTGAATGTTTAAGACTCCTGCAAATAGCACAAGGTCAAAGTAGTTCGGGGTCGAACACATGGATAGGAAGAATGATGATTCAGAACTCAAGTTCCACTTGTCTAAGCTCATCAAAAGGAGTCAAAGGATAAAAGTTGTTATAACCAGAAAGAAACATAAAGAATCATTGGAAAATCCTATCTCGAACTGGAGTTACAAGAAAGAGTTAAGTTTTAGGGTATAGCAATTCTTATAGGTGTTTTGTATATCAGCAACTGGAGAGATAAAGCTATCGTTAAGGTAAAGCACGAAGGAATAAAAGTTAGGTACAACAAGCAGCAACGGAAGAAATCCAACATCCTCTTCTCTAAAAGATGATACCTCTAACCATGCACCAACTCCCTCTCTCAAGGGAAGTGGGCATAGACTAGAGTGGAAAGATAAGTCGGGGCAGCCCTGATCCTCGGTATTTTCATACTCCCGGATCAGACCAAACTCTAGAGTTGAGACTTCCCTCTCTCAAAGGAGTCCAACTGAGACACATGATTCGATAGCTAGTCAAAAGCATGAATCAAACAAGGAATACTAGAGGTCAAATGTGATAAAGAGATCATCCAACATATAGGAACCATACAGAGAAGAATATGGGATAAACTCCCCAAATTCCAATTAGCATAGATATACGAAGAGGTTTTAGTTACAATGCATCAATGAATGAAAGTAAAATGTTGTAAGAAGGGAAGATAGGTATCAACCTCCTTTATCTAGGAAGATGATATACAACATCAGACCCCTAAGGTACTACTAACTCGGTACCGGGCAGAAGCCCTACCCGATACACCCGTTTCGGGCTCTCGACCATGTCGGGTCTAGAGCCGCGGTGGCCATGAGCGTATTGGGAAAGGACTCTCTACCTGATACGGTCGTGTCGGGCCACCAAACCTATCGGGAGACATGCCGTAACGGTTTCTTTGTATTGGGTTCAGTATTGTGTCAGGTTAGGAATCACTTAGGCTCTTGGGTTCCTTGTATCGGGTATAGAGGGGTGAGCCGTCTCGGGTTCAGGCCCATCTAGGAACTTGGCACACTGGGGATGCCTTCTCAGTCGTATCGTGCTTTAGCGGCTACCGGGATGGGTTCTAAGTGAACTCCTCCCACCCCTCTCCAGTTGGGGGTGTTCTCACCTAGTATCACCTGTCACACCTAGGAACTCCAAACACTGGCTCCTAATAACTTTCTAAAGTTAGCTCTTGTGGGGTTCTGACCCGTCCCATCGAAGTCATGTTGCTTCTATTTATAGGCAGTAGTTTGGAGGGGTTGCGGCCCTCATTGGGCCACGCGTCCTTTGTCTGCTCCATATTTCTGGCCTTGGGGAGAAAACTGACACATCCGTTACTCAACACGACTGGCAAGAGTTGACGTGTGCCGGGTTGCGAGTAAGTCGTTCTTGGTCTTTATCAGGTAAAGGTCCTGTCGGGCTGCCGCTCCGATAGGTGGTCTTGTCGCGCATATTGTGGCGGGCAAGACCCCATGTCGAGTAAGTAGCACTGCCACTCGTCAGAGCTCCTCACATGGCACACCCGTGTTAGGTTGCTTCCGTATCGGGCAGCGACCACGACGGGTAAAAGGGTGTGTCACGCAACCAATAGAAGGGTTGGTGAAGATGCTCATTGTAGATGGGCTGGGATGGGCCCATTAGCGAACTTTGGGTGGAAAAATGAGGGAAATCTAAGTAAAAGATGGGAAAAGAGTTAGGAGCATAGTGTGGGTTATTTCTATACAAATAATAAGATAAAATAGAGAGGAAAATAGTTTAGGAGGTAGATTTGATGGTAGAATATAGGCTTTAACAACCATAAAATGGGTGTTATCAGTTGGTCATAATGGTCTCTGTGACGATAGAAACTAATTGAAGCCTAAAATATGCAGCTAAATGATTACAATTACAGTGCCACCATTCCTCAAGTATGTCACTTGATGCACTAGGATCAGATGAAGGCCATGGTAATGAGGAAGATAATTCAATGCATACATTGTGTTTGTAGCGAGCTAAGTTCTCTCACAGGTGTTTCAGTCTTGCAACACATCTTTCCTTCATCTCCCAGTCAATTGCATCCTTTGGTCTCTATAAGCACACATTTCTTAATGAAATGGCAACATATTTTCCATTTGCTGAGGAAGATATGTGATGGATGCAACTTAATGAGGAAGTTCCCGTAACTCATAAATGGTATGGTAAGAAACATCAATAGTGCTTTAGTTGTTACCTCTCATGTGCAATCAAACTCTTGTCCAAACATAGTGCCTATATTATCATCGTAAGACTCCTCATATGGCAAAATAGTATGGGTAGATAATAGTTCCTTGTGGGGAACTTCTTTGTTTTAGAAGGACCCTCCTTATGTTCTGTTGTGGCATACTAGATTAGTTAATATGGTCTATGTGGAGAAACAAAGGTGGGCAATGACAGAAGGTTGTTTTGGCATAGGTTGAGCTACAATATAGTTAGTTGTAGTTGGTGGAGTAGTCTTTTTAGACTATGAAACTTGTTATGTGTTTCTCCAATGACCAGTTGGGCAATCCAACATGGGCAGAGGGAGGTTAATGGAGTCGTCGGTGCACTCGCTAAGCACCATCTTCAAAACAAAACCCAACAAGCATGGTATGCAGTGCCTCCACCTAGCGTGGAGGAAGTCATTCAAAAAGAGTCTTGTAATGGTAATAGTACTACCAGATTTAATCATATTTTTAATAGTAGGAATTGTAATAGTTGTTTAATTCGGATTGCAAGAGGAAGACAAGATGAATAAAATAGCTTCCTGACTTCTACAAAAAAAAACTTATTACGTGGATCTTCTACATGTTTCTCCTTCTGTGCAGTTCCCAAATGATGGTTTATAAATGGAGGCTTTTTTTGAACCTCAACAATATGATCTTCAATTTTTCCATTGTTGGATTTGGTAGATTCTTAAATTATAAATGGGAGAGGTTTTTTGTGTTTTTGGACGAGATGACATTTTGAGGATGACGAAAAGGTACTTGCCATATTTTATGGTAGAATGTCTAGGTCATTGAAGAAATTAGCATAGCTTAGCTACAAAATATAGGATCTTCTATTCATCATTATTGAACTCTACTGGAGGCTTGAGAATTTCAGTTATCGTGAATTGATAGTATGCATTTTTATTTCAACATACCAAGTTATTAGTGTAGACTAGATGCTCATTATCAATGAATTGGTCGCTATTGGACTAAGAATGCCTTTGGGAATAATTGGGTGCCTAAATGCTTGGTGAATTAAATTGATGAAGCCACCCATATCAAAGTATTTTTTTCTTCTCTAGAATAGATACACATTTATCGATTTGTAGCCAGCCAATGTTAATTGGCTCTCTCCATTATGGACCATCAAATTTGAAGGTACTCATAATATATTCTTCATGTTTGTAACATGGTGAGAAGAACATTTGTAATAATTTTGTGAAGGATGAGCCATATCCCAAAATTTATGCTAGTTGCCTTGGAAGAACTAGACATGTATCTTGATTGTTGAATCAGCCTTGCCAAGACCTTATGGGTGCTAAAGTGAGACCCACCCTTATCTAGCTTGTTGGTATTTGCAGATTCAACCTCCTCATCTTTCACACAGAAGATATTGTTCAACATTTTCTTTGTGATAATTTGTCCTTGATTGAAAATGTGAACTCTAATCTTGCACAGTATGACACATTCATGCCTTTTAGTTCACATGACAGTGATCTCATATTGAAAACATGAACGTCCATGTCTATTTTGTATAAGATCTTGGAAGTCAAAAATAGAATTTAATTAGGTTGGAGCCATTTAGCAGGTCGTACACTCATTGCATGGTGCCCGGTTCTTTGAGTGTACGTGTGTGGGTGAAATGTATTTCCTTGAAAGTATTGTTGGTTATGTCACTTTTTATGTTATATCTCAGCTAGAAGTTCCCTTGTTGGAGTTCTTGGTTGGGGTCCCCCTCTCTTGTTGAACTCTCTGGTGCTTGGACATAAGTATGATGATTGGTTGTTCAATTCTTAGCCGCTTTATGATCTTGTTTGTGGAGTGCTCAGGAATATTATGTTTAGTCCCTTCTAGTGACTTTCTTCATAGTTTCTCTCCTAACAAAGTTCATTCCTCTCAGAGTGGGATTTCTCCTTAGAATAGGATCTGGTCACTACATCATTGGCGGCAACAACTCAGTTATCAACATCTTCTAATCTAGTAATGTGTACAATAATCCTTATACAAGCCATTGAGTAATCTAAGAAGTCAAAGAGAAATCATATAATTAGGAATTTGATTTATATGATGGGCATAAAATGAAAGTAATTACAATTGTTCACTGATCAATCTCTTAGATAAAAACAACTAACCTATTGATTAAGAACATTATGAATCTTTGATGTTGATATATATAATAGTTTGAGTTCGTAGTTTAGTTCGGGTTGCTAAAGAAGGTTGATACTAACACGAATTTTATCATAGAGAGATCAAGACAGATGTATCGATAGATATTAGATTAGTTGTAGAGCTCTAAAAAAATATCCATAAATAAGAAACCAATACAAGGGTAATCCTTTACCATGCACATCAATGCGATCAATCTTTGAGAGGTTGATTGGTTGTTCATTATGATCGATGCTGTAAAGAAGTCATAAATGTTGATAACTAGTTTATGTACCTTTTTATTATAGAAAATGATTGACCTTGATTCTATCGAGTTCATTCTTGATGAGAGTGTAGCAACAAGATTGGTAAATTAATAAGTCATTTGATTTCTCAATGGATATTTTGACAGCACTCTATGGTTAATAGGAGACATAGTGAATAGAGTCACCACTTCCTTCCTACTCTTATAGAAAAGACCATTAGTGAGTTGGAATGCCATGTAGAAGACACATTTTTATCAAGCCCCATGCAGGTGGATTGATGGAGGTTGGTCAATTCATCAAGGATGTTGATAGATTTCATTAAAAAAGCTCGATCAATCAAGTCAATGGGTCAGTTTAGAAGACAAGTTTTGAACAAAACTTGATGAAGGTCAGTAGGTCCTTTATCAAGCGAAAAAGTGGATCAAAATTAGGTCAATTGTTTCATTGTTGAAAAGTGACTGGCATGTCATCATTTTGAAAGTGATCGAGATTGATGAGCTCAATAGGATTCATGCAAAAAAATATATACAGGTCGATCAATACAAGTTGATCAAGCTCACTACAGTTGAAAACAAAAATAGAAGACAAGGAATAAGAAAAAAGTAAGGTACAATGACATGGGTTGCCTCCCAAGAAGTGCTTGCTTATAGTCACTTAGATTGACTCTTCGGTTCATTCTCATTGGTAGGTGTCTCATAGAGTTCCATGTTAGTCCACTTAGTAAATTCCTCATCTCCATAATCTTTCTTGAGTTATGTCTAGTAGTAGAAAAGGCTCCAAATTTATAATTGTGAATGTCCATCATTCTCGAGGGATGATAGTAATGACCGTGAAATTCTTTACAAACGATCATAATTTTCAAAGAAATTAAGAGGTGAATATAGGTATTAAACAATAGAACCTTGTCCAGTTTGTTATTTTCCTTTCACTTTATGTCAGACTCGTGCCATATCTCAGTTCTTTCCATATAAGTTATGTTGTTTCCATAACCTTGTAAGTGAAGTTCTAGTAGTTGTTGTAGTTGAAGGAATCTCTTCTCCTTAGATAGGTTAAGGTCTATGTTATGATTCTTTATGGCCTAGTACACCGTATGCTCTAATTCTAATCGAAAGTGGAAAGATTTTCTATAAACTAGTCAGAATGGTGTAGGTGTGATGGGAATCCTATAAGTAGTTTCACATGTCTAGGGAGAATCATCGAGCTTTGTAGATCAATTACTAGACATCCCAAAGGGTTTCTCTTAATTCTATTTGATTCGGAAATTCAAAACTTCTACCTAGCCAGTTGTTTGAGAATGGCACATAGTGGAAACCTTATGTGGCACCGCATATCCTTTTAGAAAAGCTTCAACTTACTTTTTATCAAAATAAGAACCTTGATCACATATCATAGTTCTAGGAACTAAAAATTGTGGGAGAATGACTTTGTTAAAGAGGCACATGATGGTATTTGAATCGTAGGTGAGTAAAGCCTAAGATTTGACCCATTTTGATACATAATCAACAAGGATTAGAATGTATTGATTTGTAAAGGATGATTGAAATGAACCCATAAAGTCTATTCCTCAAGCATCAAAAATCTTGACCTTAATCCACATTACAAGAGGCATTTCATTTTCTTACTTATGTTCCATATTCGCTGGAACAGTTTCCTTTTGAAATACATGTGAGTCTTAAAAAATAGATGGCCAATAGAAATCAGAATGTAAAGCCTTCATTGGTGCCTATCTCACTTGTAAGTGTCCTCCATAAGCAGATGAATGGCCTTTTCCTAGAATAACATGGGTTTAAAATTTAGGAATGCATATTTTATATAAATTTCTTGTGCATATTTGTAAGAAAGTGGGTCTTGTTAGAATACATACTTCAGGTTACAAAAGAACTTATTCTTCTAGCTATATGTCATACCTGATGCCAATTGGTGACATGACAACTAGTTATAGAAATTAGAATATTAGGATATCACAGGGTTAATCATCGTCATGACTAGAAGTAACTCGTCTACATACGAGTCATTCGTTAACATAAAATCATCATTGTCAAAACAAATCCTAAAGAGGTGATTTTCTGTGACGATTCTAAATCCTTCGTGTCTACATTTGCCTGATCAAGGTTTTGGAGCAACAAAGCCCGTCATAGGATATGAGGCATAGTTGCTTTCTTTTTTATTATATGGTATGCATATCAATGTATATGATGACTTTCCCCCTTACACATGTCACCTATACTTCTTAAAAGTGTGGATAATCACAAGCATTTCCTTCTTTATTGTCGTATAATTCAGTTGTGCTTCATACATTGTCTACTTGCATAGTAAATGATGTGTTGCTTCTTATTTTTCTTTTGTCCAAGAAAAGTTCACAAAATGTGTGACAAATCCAATTTTAGGGTTTTGATACCCATTGTGATATTTTAGGACCATAATGTTATATAGATGATAAATACCAAATTGAGGAGTTGTTCATTGAATTATGACTTCCTTCACTCAAATGTGTAACTAGGCATATGATTTATTATACTAAATTGAGTCCAATGATGATGTTTATCTATTTGTTAGTCATTTTGTGTACTAATGAGTCCAAGAGGTCCACTTAGTAGTCATAATCATATCAAGTGGTCAAATGATGAGCCATCAGGTATGTTGGTACCATACCAAGTGATTTGGACTTGTTGAATTAATAATTGATGATTAGTAGAATTGAATCCAATAATACATACATATTTATAAGGTTATTCTAGATTGAAGATCCTAGATTAATTGACTAATTAAGAATGATAATTGTAGTCAAATAATGATATATGTCTTAAGTCTACCAAACAGTTGGCTCCATCATCTTCCAACTCTAAAAATCCAGGAGCAAGTGGTTGTGATCTGGACTCTGATGGAAGGATTCTTGATGAGATATAAGGAAGGTTAGCAAGGTTGGTTGATTTCCCCCACATCCTCTGGATCTAAATAATCCATTGCTAGGGACTCCGAAGTAGATTACCAAGGAAGATCAACCTCTCACCCCAAACCCACCTCTCGACTACCATGCACAACAAGGTGGATGAGGAAGAAGGGAATCGAGATTAGAGATGCGTAAAATCATCCCAGTTATAGGTCGTATCTAGAGCAAGGTCCATATGAGTGTGTCTACTAGTGAAGGATGTGGTCAGACCCTACTCTTGTGAAAGGGAAGGTCAGGGTTGAAGGAGTTGGATGCAACATGAGCTATTGAAGTATCCTCGCTAGATTTGGAGGGTGCCATCTAGTTTGGAAGGGTGTTCCTCAGCGGTTGAATCCTATCTTCCAGAAGGATGCTACAGAATTACCAAGATCTATAGAGGCATGCTAGGGGAAACAAAGAGGCCACACCCATCTTCTCTTCAATCACCTAAACCACACCGTCCCTTCCTTTCTCCATTGTTGTAAACAACAACCAACTAGAAGCTATCGAGTAGGTTGAGTGGTGGGATGGGATCTCGAGGAGGTTTAACCATTTTGAGAGAGTATATAAGATACAAGACAAAATTTCCTTAGGTTTCGCGCTCTTAGATGTTGTGTTCAAGCTTCGGCAGAGGAGCTATTAGAGGTTGGAGAGCATGTCTGGGGCTATTGGGGCACTTTCAGATGTAGGTGGGGAGTTCTCCAGACAATTACGAATACTCAACGAGATTTGACTATTTTCTTAGAGAAAGGAGACTACTCTCCCGATTTCTCCCCTAACAATGATGGTGCCCAAAGAGTAAACCCACAACTCTGTTGATATCCACCTTCCTAATGACAATGGAGTGACAGAAGGAAGGATAGGGGAGACGAGGTAGAAGAATCAAGCACCTTCCAACTTTGAGGAGGGCACCATGCTCACCAACCTCATGCTAGAGACATTGTGCGTAGTGGGAACCTTTGGGCATCACGTGGAACCAGGCCCTATGAAACATGAGAGTGAGTCTGATAGAAAAGAAGCGGAGAGGAGGACCGTAATGCAGAAATCACGAGGAGAGAGAGTGGGAGTCGGCTGACCATGGGCTATTATCTGTCTGGTTCATCCAGTTAAGTGGTCAACTCATAAGACCCTGACCTAGAAGCTTTCCACATGGTGATGCTAATGTGGAAGAATCCAGAGGCACTAGAGTTTGAAATTTGACGGATCACGTTATTCATAAAGGTAAATGTCGATTTAAATTCATAGAAATATAGAGAATCTTAGAAAGGAGACTAAAAATATATTCCTTGGACAATAAATCCCCCCAAAATACCCCTAGACTCATAAAATGATCCTCTATATTATTGAACCCTTAGTTTTGTATTTTGAAGCACAATTGTTGATGATATTCAATTTAGGGCGAAATGCTTCTTTAAGGGTTCATTTATTTTGTATAATTAGCTAATTATGGATATAAAATACGAGAAAACTACTCTTGAACCCTAATACCACTTGGAAACCAAATGTGTGCTCTGATCTGATTATTATGCTAAAATAATAGGTCTTTCTTCACTAATGACTAGTTACATGCTTTAATCTCATATTAATTTTAGAAAATAGAATAAGCACAAGAAAATTATAAATTAGAATATGGCCTAAATATTGACATCGAGACCATTCTAAAAATATCAGAAACAAGTTTAGGCCATTTTTAACCTAGGTTTGACTAAACCCTAATCTGGACCTAAATACCATTAATAATGATGAACCTTGTATTAATGATGAATTTTTGTTATTAATCAGGTGATGACCAGATTGTCTAGATGTTCAAGGATAGCTATGATTCTCTAAACTCAGGTACGTGTATATAAGTATAAGACTAGTTTTGCTGGATGAGAATTATGAGTAATTGCTTGCATGTATTTGAATATCTTGTTGGATGTACATATATATGTATTGTCATTTCCTCCTAGAACAATAAGAACACTAAGGAAAGAAAATGGAATGTAGTTACTGATGGTTCATTAATCTCCCAATTAGAGAAGGAAAGTATTAATGATGACTAGCACCTCCCTAATGGTACAGGTTACGCGGGGAGATCCCTAATGGTACAAGGTATGCGGGGATAGGGCCCAATAATATATGTTTGTGCTAAGTCCAGCATAGTAATACATGTCCATTGAAATATGATTAATAACTTGGGTTTACCTGATATTCTACCTTAAATATTACTTTCTTTTTCTTTCTTCTTTTTCAAGTATTTTAAATATGCCAACATAGTATAGTATCTTTCAACCACGTACGAACTTTACATTGATTCGTTGTTTCACGTATGTTTTAGGTTTAGAGCTAGCATGGAAAAAAGTACAGTAAGTGAGAAGTTGTAAAGGTTTACCTATTGTGTTAAGATCCTAGCATACATGTTCAGACTTGTGTTATATTCTCTTTCAATATGTAGAAGTATGTTGTAATAAAACTTGATGTAATAATTTACATGATAAATGTTGAGAAATATTATGGTGTATCCTATTTTTAAATGTTCATGCATGTGCATATTGCTTCCGCAATGCACGTTGATACAACTGCCTAACATTTTCAGATTTGTCCTCTCGGGATTTCTAAGTCTCGAGACGGCAAAATCCGAGGGTGTTACATTTGGTATCAAAGCATGAACAATAGCTACGCCTAACAACTGCTCATCATGCAACATAGAACAAATTTGGCCTTTCACTTAAAACTGTACAAACTTAATAAGTTCTTGAATAAGGATTAGGCTTGACTTAGCCTCTAGGTTAGAACCTAGATGTTCAAGAATTAGGTTTAGACAAATATGTGAAACCCTTTCCATATAGAGCTCATTTGTATTGGGTAGCGACACTGGTCTACACCTTGTTCTAACTATTTCACTAGGTGACATGACACTAGAGTATCTACTATGTGTGAGATACTTGTTTTTCTGATTTGGTTTTGTTTTCCAATCAGCTCAAGCCTCAACAGTTTTCTCTAATGTCTGCCTTCTTAGAGAAAAGCTATATAATATTTTATTATATATATGTAAATATGAAAATGTGTCCCTCACATTAGAGAGTAGTTAGTGTTCATGCGACCTCAGTGAAAGGTAGTGGCATCACTCTAGAAGAGAGTGTAGGTCTACATTAGATGTCTAGAGCCTTATCAAGATATGTGATACATAGAGTAGAAGATAGAATGATAGTTGATGTAAGCATGGATGATCTAATCTAAGTTCTTCCTGTGGTGATATAAGTTGTATATGACCTGAATCCAATTTTGAAGATTTTAAGCTAAGTCTTGATGATTAAAGTACATTCTCTTTTCTTACTTAAGGTGAGATAAGTTAAGATAATGTTGAATATGCATGAGCGTCAAGCTCTTTTACAAAGGGGGACTTCCAGTGTTAGCACAAGATACGTGGTGAACTCCATAGTGAGTGAGACCCATCAGGAGAGGGTCATAGTACCTACCCTATACTGTATGGGAAATATGATATATGTGAAATGATGTGTCATAAGCTGGGTTACTCCCGAGTAGATGAGTTGATTTCTTTTTCATGATTCAATCATATATGTGAGAGTTGGGTAAAAAGAATGATGGGTAGAAACTCATGATGATAAAGTCAATCCTATTGACTGAGTTAGGTCCTAGCTTGAGTGACTTATGTTGTGAAACTCATCATTAGCTGCAAGTGAGGTGACATGTGAAACATTAGTTTGGAGAGTAAAATGCCTTGTGCATTAGATACTCATAGACATTGTTCATTCCACTTCTCTTTCTTAATATATACACTGGAGACCTCACTTGAGCTATCTAGATGATTTATATTTGAGGAGTCACTCCTATAAGATTGACCTATTCTATATTCTCTTCCTAGATCATACATGTCATATCCATGTTTGGAAAAATTGATAAGATTGGTTTAGTATATTATCTTTCCTTTCATATCGTACAATAAAAGATGAAGTTTGAAATCATGAGTTTAAAATAAATATATGTTTGGATTATACATTACGTGATCACAAACTTTAGTTCTTAATCTCCAATCTTCCAACTCTAAGCCTCTAGATTGAAAATAACTCCTCATACCATAGGGTGAAAATTATGTGGTAAATGATATAAAATCTTGACAAGACCTTTTTTTTGATCTGGTGAAATATTCTCATTGATGAAACCAAAGAAAGTCATATAGGGACAAGAGTTCGTATACTGTACAACCAAGCTCAGTCTCTTGACATGAGGAGGACTAGCAGAGCCACACCAACGAGCCACTTGGGTTTAGATCTAATAACCAAATTGATTCTTTTTACAATGAGATAAAAAATATGAAGGGGGTCACGCTCCCCTTTCCCATGAGTCCTAGCATTCCTCTCGCCCCATACGTGATAAATGATCGCAGAGAAAATCATCCCACAGAAGCTCCTCAAGCTATGGTTGTTCTTAGTATGGTCGAGAAGCCAAAATAAGGCATCTTGGAGGCTACACGGGGGTGCACCACCAAAACCGCACTTCAAGGTGCTCCTCTTCCAGCAATACTTAGCAAAATCACACTCAAAAAAGACATGCTCCACAGTCTCATTATTACTTTTGCACAAATAGCAGGTTTGGTTGACCGCCAAGCCCCATATGTTAAGCCTATCCAAGGTAGGAAGCCTGCCTAACAACGTCCTATAGGTGGTGAAGCTCCACTTTGGTTGAAAACCTTTGCACCAAATAACGTCAACCCACGACACCTGCGGTCTCACCTTCTTCACAGCCCAAGGGCGCATGTCAGGCTCAGCAAGAGCCCAACAGTCGTTAAAGTTCATGTAGCTTGTCTTCCCAATAGCCCAGCTCCTGATCATGCTCCTCATACACCTTGAGAGGTCGCCCCTCTTGACGTTCAGCTCCAGGCAATCTGCCCCATACCTGTTGCGTAACCAACAACTCCATATGGTTGAAGGCTTGTGAAGGAATCTGACCACTCTCCTCATATTGGCTTGAATAGCAATGGCTTTTGGGTTCTTCAAATCTAGACCACCATTTTCGAACGGCTGAGCCACTACCTCCCAAGATACCGCCCTCCCTCGCCCTCCCCAAAGGAAGCCACTCATCACTGATTTACACTTGTCAATGATGAACCAAGGCAAGGATGTGTGCCTGCACCAAAAGAAAACCATAGCAGTCAACACACTTCTAATCAGGATGGCACGTCCACCCATGGAAATATTCAGCCCAAACCAACTGTCCAACTTGGTTCTCAAGGTATCCACCACTTCAGCATAATATGATCCCTTCCCCCGACCCCCAGATATTGGAATCCCCAAAAACTTCATAGGAAAAAATCCCTCCTGAATGCCAACATCGTCCTTCAACCTCCCTCTTCTACCATCACACGACCTGGAGAAAAAGGCTTTAGATTTGATATCACTAATAAACAACCCCATAAGATTATCAAAGCACTCAAGAACAACACTGGCCCCGCTATGAACATCATCACATCATCAACAAAGATCATGTGAGGCAACACCTTCACACCCCGGACAGAGTAAGGTTTCAACACACCTCTGGTAACAACATCATCAATCATGGTAGTCAACCCCTCAATGGCTAAAGTGAATAGCAAGGGAGATAATGGATCACCCTGCCTCAACCCATTTGTAGCATTAAATAGGCCCTTAGGCACCCCATTGATCAACACTGAGAAGGATGTAGTCTCCACACTTTACCGCATGATGTTGATCCACTTCTCGCTAAACCCAAGGGCCCTCATAATACGCCACAGAGCTGGCCATCAGAGGTGATAATAAGCTTTTGTGATATCGAGTTTTAAACACACCTTCTTGGTTGACTTCTTCACATTGAAATCAAAAAGGAATTCTATCGCCAAGAGAGCATTGTCAGAAATCTAGCAACCTTCGACAAACGCACCCTGGACATTAGAGACAATTTGTGGGAGTATCACTTTCAACCTTCTCGCCAACACTTTGGACAAAATTTTATAAATGACTAAGCAGCAGGTGATGGGTCTAAACTCATTCATGGACATCACATTATTCTTCTTGAGAATAAGCCTAATGAAGGCTTTATTAGCCTGTCTTAGCATCCTTCCACCCACCATGAACCATCTGACCGCTCTACCGACATCTTCTTCTACAAGATCCCAGCATGACTGAAAAAATTTGTCATTGAATTCGTCCGGGCCAGGTGCTTTGGGCGCACTGATAGAGAAGTCTGCATCCTTAATTTCTGCATCAGTGACAGTCTTCAGCAACAACCTATTCATGTCATCTGTGACCTTTGCAGTAGGGAGGGTGGGGTCATCCATAACCATCCTAGTTGCTTGGTTGTAAAGCTCTTTGAAGAACTTCACAGCTATATCCGCAATCTTATCTAGTTCATCCACCAACTCACCTTTGGCATCTATTAGAGCATGGATGTGATCTTGCATAGCATTCCTCCTGATCGCCGTATGATAAACCTCAGTGTTCCTGTCACCATCCCTAATCCATCTAATCCGGCTTCTTTGCCATAGATGGGCTTCCTCTGCCTTCTCCAGCTGTGAAAGACGATCAAAAGCTTGGGTTTCCCGCTCCAAGAGCCTAGGGCAGGTTGGGTTACACCTTAGCTCCATCACAACAACATTAAAAGCACCCTTAGCGTCCTTGATCAGATTGGGGAGGTCTATCCAACACTGAGACCACTCCTTAAGCTTCACCTTAGTGTTCTTCAACTTTGTCATGGTCCTGAAAATAGGATTACCCTCCACACTAATATTCCAAGAATCCTCCACAATACCTTTGAAAGAAGGCCAATTGATCCAATGATTGAGGAATCTAAACGGGCGCCACTCAGTTTTATCGGCACATAACTCAATCAGCATCCAAGCGTGATCGCTATTGGGGTGGGCAACAAGTTGGACCATAGCTTGTAGGAACACATCAAGCCAAGCAACATTTACGAGCCCCCTATCAAGGAAACTTGAGATTCTATTCATTGGAACCCTCTTGTTGTGCCAAGTGACACCGCATCCTCTCATGTTTACTTCCATCATATTTTCTGCATCCACCGCCTCATTAAATCTTCTCAGAACATAGTTAGGAGCCGGTAGCCCACCAACTTTCTCATGAGCCTTACGGATGTGATTGAACTCGCCAATCACCAATTGTGGAAGTGCTTGTTGATTAGATTCGTCCAGCACGTCCCACAATCTTCTACGACAGTCCTCCATATTCAGACATAGGTAGCAGAAGTTACTTGTGAAAACCCCCTCTATTTATACAACTGAGAGTGATCATCTAGTCCATCTCATGAATCGGTTGAATATCCCATATCCTTGGATTCCATCCCACCACAATACGACCTCCTTCAACCTGGTCATGGTTGGAAGTGAACTCCCACCCATTAAGGAACAGGCCGCTCATCCTCTCCCTACACTCTCTCTTGATGCGAGTTTCCAAACACACAGCAATCGAGATCTCCATCTCCCTTATTAGCTCCCTGATTCTTCTCTGCTTGTGCGGCAAGGAAGCAGCCCGCACATTCCACGCAAGTATCTTCATGTATTGGAGCTTGAAACTCCACCCCTTCCACGGGTGTAGCAACCCCCTCTTCCTCTTCTGGACTGTCCCCTTCCCACCCTACCTCGCACAACACTATGAGTAAGGGGAGTGTGGCCATTGTCCTCTCCCATGTCACCTAGGATCTAGAAGGTGTTAGTTGTAGACAACACCTCCCCTGCCTCCAACTCCAGCTGCTTGTCATGCTGGTGCGGCACCTTGTGCCCAGGGGAGCCCCTTTCAGCAATGGATCTCCTCACCTCTTGGAACTCCCCCCCATCCATAGCACTCGGGGCAATGGCAATATCTGCTACGCCAGCAGTCCCCGTGCCAAAAATACCTCCATCTGTATCTGCCACCTGGACCCAGGCCGAAACATCAGGACCAGAGACCCTCGATGCCACCGCCTTGACAGAAGCATCAACCACGATGACATTCACAACCTTGGAAGCCCGACGCCAACGGCTAGGCCTCCTTCTAGCAGACCGTCCACGGTTGGGATTACGAATGTCCCCCTGTACATCCTTTTGGCAGTACCCAGACCTGTGTCTGAACACCTTGCAGGCGTCACAATGGTCGGGTAGAGCCTCATACTGCATGCGGATTTCCATCTCCTCACCGTTGGGCAACTCCACCAACACCACAGGGGTCGGATCCTTATCCCCCAGTATCTCCACGCACATTCTTGCAGTGCCATTCATCCTACCACCACCCGAGAAATCGAAAGATCTCAGTGTGCCCATAGCATGCCCGATGATTGTGAGCGCACAACGACACCAGTGATGGCCAATATCTGGAAGTGTCGCCCACACCGGTGCTGAGGTCAGTGTTGCCCTCCTAAGGTCCTCCTGGGGTGACCAGTGTCTGGTGAGGACGAGTTGGGAGTCGAAAAACCACGGTCCTCTGTCCAGCAAGACATCCAGGTCCGCCTCATTAGAGAAGTTGATGAGGAACAACCCCTCACTCATAGACGCCATGTGGATCTCACCCTTCGGTCGCCATGTTCTGAGCATCCACCCATACAACATGGTCGGATGGAACTTCTTACCCATCACTTGAACAATCATAGCGGGTTTGTTGATGTCGTCCATCTCCTCAAGGACGGGAAGAGAGAACTTCATCCTGGGCCTTGAGTCTCCCTCCTTGAAATGGGGTGCCTTTGGGTCTTTCGGCACAAGCACCGGTCTGCAACCACACGGGACAGCCATGGGTTTCCTTAGAGTATTAGCCTAGGCCCTCCCCAACATGATGTCTATACTGGGATCATTCCAATCTTCGACCCTAGCCTCTGGGCCTGAAGGGGGCGCCAATGGCGGAGTGGCAGAGGTCAAAGACACGACAGCACCAAGAACAGAGGTGGGAGGGGGGACAACACCCTGTGCCTGCAGAGAGGCAGGGGTCAGAGAGGTGGTAGCGTCAAGAATGAAGGTGGGTGGGGGGCAGAGTCCTGTGGTGACGGGTCGGCACCCCCCATGGTGGCTCCAGTTAGAGATGGAACGGAGAGCACTAGAGAGAGAGGAGTGGAGCGATTGTGATCTAGATCTCCCACAACATTTACCTAATCTTGATAAGACCTTACATAGGTGAGTAGTGTGAATGAAGAAACCTTGAGTAACCTTGAAATTGTGAACAAACCCTAATTCTTAGGAAACAAAGGAAGTAGCCCTATAATACTAGAATGTCATGTCATGACCGTGCTATCAGATGATTCTTCATTTATATAAGGCGTGATAAGTACACCCAAGATGAACTACTCCCTAAGACGAAAATTTAGGGTATCTTCATAACTTCGATAGTCTTGGAACCAAGAAGGCATGATATGTACGAAGTTAAAATCTTGGATACTACCATCACTACAATTTTAATTGAATTTTGAAGACAAAATTCCAAATAAGGAGGGGTGAATGTGACGACCTCAATTTTAGGGTTTTGATACCCATTGTGATATTTTAGGACCATGAATGTTAAGTAGATGATCCGTACTAAATTGAGGAGTTGTTCATTCAATTATGAGCTTCCTTCACTAAAAAGTGTAACTAGGCATATAATTGATGATTATTATACAAAATTGAGTCCAATGATGATGTCTATCTATTTATTAGTCATTTTGTGTACTAATGAGGCCAATATGTCAACTTAGTAGTCATAATCATACCAAGTGGTCCAATGATGAGCCATGAGGTATGGTGGTACCATACCAAGTGATTTGGACTTGTTGAATTGATAATTGATGATTAGTAGAATTGAATCCAAGACTACATATATATATATTTATAGAGTTATTCTAGATTGAAGATCCTAGATTAATTGACTAATTAATACTAATAATTATAGTCAAATAACAATATATGTCTTAAGTTTGCCACATAGTTGGCTCCATCATCTCCTAGCGCCGAAAAGCCAGGAGCAAGTGGTTGCGATTTGGACTCTGATTGAAGGAGTCTTTCCGAGATATAACGAAGGTTAGCTAGGTTGGCTAATTTACACTGCATCCTCGAGATCTAAACAACCCATCGCTAGGGACTCAAAGTAGATTACCAAGGAAGATCAACCTCTCACCCCAAACCCATCTTGTCACTACCATACACAGCAAGGTGGATGAGGAAGATGGGAATGGAGATTAGAGACGAGTGTGGCTATAGGTTGTATCTGGAGAAAGGTCCAGAGGAGTGTGGCTATCAGTGGAGGAGGTGGTCGGACCCTGTGCTTGCAAAGGGAATGTCAGGGTTGAAGGAGGTGGATCCAGGGGGAGCTACTAAAGTATCCTCACTTGATTTGGAGGGCTCCATCTAGTTTAGATGGGTGTTCCTCGGCGGTTGAATCCTATCTTCCTTAAGGACGCTATAGAATTCTCTAGATTCATAGAGGCATGTTATGGGAAACAAATGGGCCACACCCATCTTCTCTGCCATCACCTAAACCACATTGTCCCTTCATTTCTCCATTATTGTAAACAACGGCCAACTAGAAGCTATCGAGCAAGTTGTGTGGTGGGAAGGATATCTCGAGGAGGTTTAACCATTTTGAGCGAGTATAGAAGATACAAGACAACATTGCCTTTGGTTCTGTGGCCATGCTCTTAGATGTTGGGTTCAAGCTACAACGAAGGAGCCATTAGAGGTTGGAGAGCACGCATGGGGATGTTGGGACACTTTCAGATGTGGGTATGGAGTTCTCCAAGCCGTTAGGAATACTCATGACGATCTGAATGTTGTCTAAGAGAAAGGAGACCACTTCCCCCCTTTCTCCCCTCACTATGGTGGCGCCTAATGAGCAAGCCCATGACTCTGCTAATCTCCACCTTCCTGATGATAATGGAGTGACTGAAGGCTGGATAGAGGAGATGAGGTAGAAGAATCGACCACCTTCCATCTTTGAGGTGGCCACCATGCTCACCAACCTTAGGCTAGAGCCGTTGTGCACTGTGGGATCCTTCAGGCATCACGCAGAACCATGCGCTATGAATGTGAGCATGAGTCTGAGAGAAAAGAAGTGGAGAGGAGGACCGTAATGCGGAAATCATGAGAGAGAGTGGGAGTCGGTTGACCAAGGGCTATTATTTGTCTGGTTCATCAAGCTAAGTTGTCGGCTCATAAGACCCTGACCTAGAAGCTTCCCACTTGCTGATGCTGATGTGGAAAAATCCAGAGGCATTAGAGGTCAAAATCTGACCGCTCACGTTATTCATAAAGGTAAATGTCGATTTAAATTTGTAGAATTATAGCAGAAGTTAAAAATGAGATTAAAAATAGATCCCTTGGCCAATAAATCCCCCCAAATTACCCCCAGACTCAACAAATGATCCCCTATATTATTGAACCCTTAGTTCTGGATTTTGAAGCACAATTGTTGATGATATTCAATATAGGGTGAAATGCTTCTTTTAAGGTTCATTTAATTTGGATAAGTAGCAAATGATGGATATAAAGTATGAGAAAAACATTGTTGAACCCTAATACCACTTAGAAACCAAATGTGGGCTCTGATCTAATTATAATGCTGAAGTAATAGGTCTTTCCTCATTAATGACTATTTACATGCTTTGATCTCAAATTAATTTAAGAAAATAGATTAAGCATAAGAAAAATATAAAAATAGATTCTGCCCTAAATAATGACATCTAGACCAGTCTAGAAATATCAGAAACAAATTTAGGCAATTTTGAACATAGGTTTGGCTACACCCTAATCTGGACCCAAATACCATTAATAATGGTGAGCCTTATATTAATAATGAATATTTATTATTAATTAGGTGATGACCATATTGTCTAGATGTTCAAGGATATCTTTGATTCTCTGAACTTAGGTATGTGGATATAAGTATAAGACTAGTTTTTTCTAGATGATAATTATGAGTAATTGCTTGCATGTATTTGAATATCTTATTGGATGTAAATCTATATGTATTGTCATTTCCACCTTAAACAATAAGAAGACTAACGAAAGAAAATGAAATGTAGTTACTGATGGTTCATTAATCTCCCAATTAGAGAAGGAAAGTATTAATGTTGACTAGAACCTCTCTAATGGTACAAGGTACATGGGGAGATGCCAAACGGTACAAGGTATGTGGGGATAGGGCCAAATAATATATGTGTGTGCTAAGTCCACCATAGTCATACATGTCCATTGAACTATGATTAATAACTTAGTTTTACCTGATTTTCCACCTGAAATAATGATTTGTTTTTCTTTCTTCTTTTGCAAGTATTTTAAATATGCCAGCATAGTATAGTATCTTTCAACAATGTACCAACTTTATGTTGATTTGTTGTTTCATGTATGTTTTTGGTTTAGAGCTAGCATGGGAAAAATGTACAGGAAGTGAGTAGTTGTACAGGTTTACCTGTTGTGCTAAGATCCTAGAACACATGTTCATATTTTTGTTATATTCTCTTCAATATATAAATGTATGTTGTAATACAACTTCATGTAATAATTTACATGTTTAATATTGAGAAATGTTATGGTGTTTGCTATTTTTAAACGTTCATGTATGCGCATATTACTTCTACAACACACTTTGATACTACTACCTAACATTTTTAGATTTGTCCTCTCGGACCTTCTAAGTCTCAAGATTGCAAAATTCAGGGACATTACACAATGGAATTGTTGGCGTCACAGATAAGATCAATGGGAGGATCCCCCTTAGGAGCTTGCATAATGAGTCTGGACATTATATCACATTTCAAAATGTACTAGGTTTTCAAACAGTATGCATAAAAAATAATAGGTGTATCCTTTACCAAAAGTCTTGATAATGGTTTCAAAATCATAGAGAAAACTTTGATAAATCTTCTATAATAGACACCACGGAAGAAAACTTCACATGCATGTAACTAAAGAAGCTGGTGGCAACATTGAGATATATTCAATCTTGCTCTTGTCACTGTCATCTTTGGAATTTAGAAACCTTGTATCCCAGAACAATTCCTTTGCCCACAATAAAGTGGTATTTTTCACAATTGAAAACCAAATGTATGTCTTTGCGTCTTTTCCAAAACAAAGATATGTTATACAAAAAATATTCAAACCCATACACTATGACATCACCCATAGAGATCCATATTTCAACAAAATCAATACATACTGTAGACGTGCATCTTTGGAAGGTGACAATCGCATTATAAAACCCAAAAGGTAGTTTGCATAAGGCATAAGTCCCATCAGGAAAATAAATGTAGTCTTTTCCTAACTGTCCAGGGGGCTTGATAAAAACAAGAATAACCATCTCGGTAATAAAATGAAAATGGTGCAATTAAATCTCAAGAACTTAGTCATTGATCATTAAGGGAAAGTGATCCATTTGTCATCTAGTAATAGTTTGAGTGGACAAGTCTTGACCATAAATCCCCTTAAAAACTATCATCTCATCCTTCTTAGGTACAATGTGAACCGGTCTAACCTAGTTACTATCACTTATAGCATTGATATTTCCTACATCATAAAGCTAAATAACTTCCTTCTGCACAACTTCACTCATTTTATTATTTTTTCCCTTTATCCTTGGAATCAAGGTGATGTTGATATGATGCATGCATACAATAGGATAGAGTCCCTTTATGTCATTGATATAGTAACTGAGATATTAATTGTTAGTTTGAGCTCAGTGAGGAGTTTATCTATTAGTCATCAAGAGGTCCAGAGTTGATAATGATGGGATTCCTCTTTTCATCATCTAAAAATTCATACTTGCACATTTTATGAAGAGGATTCAACTCAGAAAGAGGCTTTGGTGTGGATGCATAATTTGGTTCTATTTGTAGAGATATGTACATCACATTTTAAATTGTTACTTGTTGGTTCAAATCTTTTTCTTTAGTAGCTTCTAGATAATAAATTTTTTTCACTATTTCCAAATATGTGATTGAGGAGGTTGGGTTAGTAAGAGCTCTTATCAGAGTGATCACTAGTACATTGTGCTCTTGGATATCGATGCATAATTGACTATAGTAGTCTGCAAAGTGGCTAGTTTCTCTTCATAGGTTCCTTTGATGTGATCTAGGGCATTCCCAGCTATATGTTTGTTCTACTAGAATAGTAATTATACCTTCTGCTACGTTGATCAAAGCTCATGTTACTAATAGGAAGGGACTCCCAAAACTCACGGGACACAAAAGATTTTTAGCATGTTTTTTTTGGGACAAGGTAAGATATTACTAACCATCAAAAAGAGTATAATATTGAAGCCAACCCCATATATTATACATGGTCATTACATACCCTACATCAAAATGGCCTCAGGTTTAACCCTTACCAGGGTAATCGTGTTTGCTTTACACAACCAAGCCAAGTTATGTACAAACACATCAAAAAGTTGGAATTTATCATTTTCCTTCTTGCCATGGTGCCTATTATTTCTCTCATACCAGATGTGGTATATCAGACCAGTCCAAATGAGACCAGTGAATCTCCTCATATGGTTTTCACCCTTTGTCTTATCCATAATCCAAAGCATGTTAAGCTTGAGGGAGAATCGCCTCCCCATTTGAGTTTAACGCCACATCAGGTCCAGATGTACTTGGTATGAGTACACTCAAAGAAAATGTGTTTCTGAGATTCATTTTCCCGTAAACAGAGAGGGCAAGTGCTTACTATAATAGCGCCCCATCTACTAATTCCGTCCTTCATTGGCAGCCTACCAAGGATCACTCTTTATGTACAAAAACTATACTTGGGGCAATGGGCCTTGCTCCAAAGCAACTGGTCCCAAGGAACTTGAGGAAGGTTATAGATAAACTGCCACGGTTTACCCCCCGCACCCTTCATCAAGTTCCCATCTTCCAAGCATACCACTATTTGCAGATGTCCCAAACAAAGCACATGTTTGGAAAATTTTAGAGCAAGAAGTCATTCTATCCCCCCGTTCTCAAGGCAAGAACCATAGAGGCTTCTCATCCAGGTACTTCATATGCTATCTAATTTAATCAAAAAATTGTCCACTATTCTAGCTGTGGCTTCCCACATGATATCTGAAGGGTCCCGTAGCCCAAGCCCTCCACCATGTCTCGGCTGAGCAACCTCCATCCAATAAATAGCATGCTGCCCACCACTCTACAAAAAACTAGCCATAGATGATCTGAATCTTCCTAGGATGAACTCTGGGATATCTGCGAGCATGCAGCAATAACCAATCATACTTTGGAGCATGGTTTTAATCAGCACTGCCCTGCCAGCCATGGAAACTTTCAAACCACTCCACTTTTCCACCTTGAGTCGAAGGTTTTCCAAGCACATATTGAAATTTGACCCTTTTCCAACCCTGCCCAAGATGGGAACACCCAAGTACCTGGTCGAAAAGGAACCAATATCTAACTGAATCACCTCCTTCAAGCTCCCTCTTCTAGCATCACAAGATTTGGATAGAAAGACACTCAATTTGATATCACCAATATACAAGCCTGACATATCGACAAACTTCCCTGGCACTGTTTTGACTCCTCTGAAGACCCTCGCATGTCCAACTACAAACAACATCAAGTCATCCGCAAAAGTCATTTGGTTCAAGACTTTGATTCCCTACACCTTATAAGTTTTGATGCTACCTTCCTCTTCAACTTTGCACACGAGATAGGATAGATTCTCCATAATGATAGTGAAGAACATGGGCGAGAGATGGTCTCCCTGTATAAGACCATTAGAGGCTCTAAACAAGCCTCTAGGCACTCCATTAACCAACACTAAGAAAGAATTAGTTTGTACACATTACTTGAGTATATTCATGAATCTATCGTAGAATCCCAAAGCTTTCATAGTGCTCCACAACCCCTCCCAGGACACATGATCATAGGCCTTTGAGATATCTAATTTTATGCAAGCCTATTTAGTGCTACCTTTAACCAATAACTCTCGTAAAAATTCAGTAGCAACAAGGACATTATCAGATAAGTCTCTTCCCTTCACAAAAGCGACCTAATTAGGAGATATGATCACAGGCATGATGTTCATCATTCTTCTTGCTAGCAGCATGGATATGATTTTATATACCCCAGATACGTAGGCTATAGGGCGGAAATTGTTCATCATAGCAGCTCCCAACTTCTTGGGTATCAACCTAAGAAGGAGTGGTTAACTTGGCGTACCATACGTCAACCAACCAAGAACCATCTCATACATTGCAAACTTCCATACCAACAATGTGCCAACAACTATGGAAAAATTTAGCATTGAAGCCATCTGGCCCTGAGCTTTAGAAGCGTCGATAGAGAAAGTAGCTTCTTTGATTTTCTCATCAGTCACCAGCATAAGTAGCTCCAAATTCATAATGTTGGTGACTCTTCTATCAAGTAGGGATACCCCGTTTCTTGTCTCATTCTCACCCCTATGGTATAGCTCGGTGAAGAACTCTACAGCCATGTCCTCCACTTTGGCCACTTCATCCACAAGTCTGCCGTTAGCATCAATCAGGTCATGTATGTGGTCCTTCATGTTGTTTCTCTTTACCACAACATGGTAAATTTTAGAATTGTTGTCCCCATCTTTTAGCCACTTCAGTCTACTTCTCTGTCAACCCAACAATTCATGTGCTTTCTCGATTTATATAACTCTTTTACTGGATTTGTCATTCACCTCCATACACCCTGGGTCATCAGGATGCATTCTGAGATTAGCCACATATCTATCGTATTCATCTCTAGCTTTCTTAATAATGTTTGGTAAATCAACTAGGCTTCTAGACTAGACTTTTAGCTCCATCTTGACGTTCTTCATCTTATCAGCCACCACGAACAGAGGATTCCCTTCCACCCTCAGATTCAGAGTCTCCTTGACCACCCCCTCAATGGAGGGCCAAGTCAACCAATGGTTCAGAAACCTAACCGGTCGATTTGGTTGATGTTGATTTATTAATCGAAACTCCATCGATGAGTAGTCACTATTAGGATGACCTCCCAGTTTGAGAGTATCCTCTGGGAACACCTCAAGCTAGGCTTCATTCACTAAACCACGATCAAGATTACTGGATATTCTTCTGATCTGGTTCCTTTTATTATGCCAAGTAATTAGTCCACCACTCATGTTGAGTTTAATCAGACCAGCAGTGTCAACAGCATCATTGAATCTTTTTAGAACAACTTCTTGTATTGGTTGTCCACCCCATTTTTCTCTGGCTCTTATAACTTGATTAAAGTCACCCAAAACCAACTGGGGAATAGCTTGTTGCGTCAATTCAACTATTGTGTCCCACATCCTTCTTCTATCCATCTCCAAATTAGATCCATACACAGCTGACAGAACACAGTGAAACCCACCTGTGTTAATGCAACTCATCGTAATCAATTGGTCACTCTCAAATATCATTTGCACATCCCATATTAATGGGTTCCAACCAACCGCAATCTTACCCCCGTCAATGATATTCATGTTTGAATAGAACTCCCACCCACTAGGAAAGAGACCACTGACTCTGTCAGCCACCTCCCTATGTATCTTGGTTTCTAGACAAATCACTAGCGTCACCTTTCTCTCTAGGATGATGCTTCTGAGGGTGCTTTGCTTCCCAAGAAGTGAAGCACCCCTCACATTCCATACTAGAAAGGTCATTGGACTACCGTCTCCACACCCCAACATCAGGGGAGCCACCACGACCATTGGCTCTACCTCTGCCTCTTCCTCTCCCTTTAAAAACCTTCTCGGAACCACTGGTACTCCTAGTGCTGACCCTTTTAGTGCTTTGTAGGACAACCTCCTCCAACTCCTAGTCTTCGAGCACCTAGAATTGGTTTACAGAATCTATGCCAATTTCACATTCTTCTTGAGTCTGTCCAGTGTCCACAGTTATACCAACCTGTCGACCAATGTCAGAAGCTCCATCGGCAGCCCCCTTCTCTGCAACCATAATGGGTTCATCGTGAGCATTCGTTACAGCAGATTCTTCTTGTACGACCTCTATCTCCAATGCTTTCTCCAGTTACACAGTCCATGATGTACCCCCAACCTGAGACGCTAGTGGCCTCTCCTTTCTTTTCCCTTTCCTACTCTAGTTCTTTGTCTGGGGTTCCCGACTTTTGGTTCTCCCCCTAACAATTGGTGGTTCTGTGAAGGACTCCCTTGCACCCGGACATCCACGAGGCAAATGACCAAACACCTTGCATGCAAGGCATTGGTCAGGTAATGCGTCATAAATAACCCAAATTTCTAGCTCCCCTCCATTAGGCATTGCGAGCATTACCACTGGTGAAGGACCTTTGTTAGCCGCAATCTCAATGCACAGGTGAGGTGTAACATCCCAGGATTTGAGGCCTCGGATAAAAAGATCTCATAAGGAATGATTGGACTACCCATATCACCAAGGTGCACCTCCTTTTCCGGGAGCCCATCTCTAAAGAACTCCATAGTTAAGCGTGCTCAGCTTGGAGTAGTACTAGGATGGGTGACCAGTCGGGAAGTTGATCCTGGCTTGCGCGTCAGTGTGGACAAAGTGCGCAGTTAAGGCTAGTGGTGGTTTGTGGGGCCAGTCGTCATTCCTGGAACTCTACTAGAGCCTTGGGCAGTGGGCCCAGGCGTTACAAATGGTATCAGAGCCATAACCCCTCCAGTAGGTGTGGCCTACATGGGAATGTGGCATGCCAGTATTGAGCCGTGCGGTCCAGGCAAGTTGGAAAGGGCTATCTGCAGAGACGAGATGGAGCCACCCTTGTGCTGGTATTCCGTGATCGGGAGTTGGGTGTCCATGGGCCATTGTGGGTCTGCACTGAAATGGGGTCAGATTATGAGGCCTTATAGTTGAGCCTTGACGAGGACATCAAAAGTCTAAGTGGGGGAGATTGTAACATCCCAGTATTTGAGGCCTCGGATAAAAAGATCTCATAAGGAATGATTGGACTACCCATATCACCAAGGTGCACCTCCTTTTCCGGGAGCCCATCTCGAAAGAACTCCATAGTTAAGTGTGCTCATCTTGGAGTAGTACTAGGATGAGTGACCAGTCGGGAAGTTGATCCTGGCTTGCGCGTCAGTGTGGAAAAAGTGCGCAGTTAAGGCTAGTGGTGGTTTGTGGGGCCAGTCGTCATTCCTGGAACTCTACTAGAGCCTTGGGCAGTGGGCCCGGGCGTTACATGAGGGGCACCCGCAAACTTCCTAGTCGATCCATAAGTCGAGCACATGAGGGGTGACTAAGCCATACCGAATAATGGTTAGAGATCTTCTCATCCAGTGTCTGCCTAGATCCAGAAAGGTGACCCATATTGGGGCCGTGGTGAGTGTCGCACGCCACACATCATCCTCTGGGATCCATTTTCGAGTAAGGACCAGTTTATTGTCGAAGAACCACAGTCCCCTTTCCAGAGCAGTCTTCATGTCGTCTGTGATCTAAAGCGGACCAGGATCAATCCATCCTTCAGCTGGGAGACCTGTAGCTCACCTTTAGGTTTCCACATTCTTAGCATCCAACCATAAACATGTTGGATCTGATAATTTCTCCCCATGACTTGAATAATGACTTAGAACCTATGGAATTTGTCCAGTTCCTCAACCACAGGTTCTGAGAGTTTCATCCAAGGCCTAACATCTTTGTTGTTGAAGAAGGGTGCTTTGGGGTCCTCTGGCTCCAACACCAGCCTACAATTCCTTTGCACTACCAGAGGTCTTGAGACAATGTTTGCGTACACCCGTCCTATCGTGACATCCGCCCGGGGGTCAGACCAAGGAAGGGCACCCTGAGCCTCCCCAGAAGTAGAGTTCAAAACTATCTCAGCATGGTTCTTCAAAATCAAAACCTCACCCCAATGTGACTGGACGGGCCAGGGCCCACAATCTCTAGGGATCTCTGGCTAGAGATGGAACAGAGCCATCAACTAGAGAGATAATGGGGTTTTTTCAGCATGTTGATGATCACAATATCATATGGAAAAAAAAACTTCCAATCCTCATCAGAAGATCCTCAACGACCCCAATAGGTTTGGTGTAAGAATTATATGCCAATTATATACTCTTATGAGATGCAACCATGCAGTCAAACCTAAAAAAGTTTCCTAAGAGTGTGCATGATATTGTGTTGCTCCTAGTTTGTCTAGGCCATGTATTTCTACAGTATCCCCTATCGGAAATGAATGGTGGAAGTATAAAGATCTTTTTGTTTCATAGGCATAGTAGACTGGACATATTGGCTATCTTGGTCAATTGAATAGTTTATATCTCACCTCACCTTCATTTTGCGGTTATCAGATAATTAGGGAACTTAGCATATGATTAAATTTTATCTATAGGTTCTAAAACAGTAGCATTCAAACGTATCTTCTTAATCATGTCAAGAAAATTGTTATATGGCTTCTCAGGTTGAGCCTTGATAAATCATCAAGGTCTGTAAGGAGGTATTTAAAGAAATTCCTCATAGGCTTCTTATATGAGGCTTTTCCTTTTTCAATCTATGTGTGGTCTTTCTTATTTCAAGAAATTCTTCTTCAAGAGCATTGGACTCATCATCATCATCAACATAGGTTGTATATGTGTAGGAGATGTAAAACATAAATTAGTGCCAAATTGTAAGTTTTCCACCTTTCTAGTCTCATGTCATGAATTTATGTTTTGTATAAAAAGGGATTGTCAAGATGGATCCTTTATAGAAGCTACCATAGAAGCCAATTATTGCTCAATCAATCTCATGTGTTGTTGTAGATCCCCTATGTGCATACGCACAGTTCCTATTTGACATTGCATGGCATTCATGAGGTTAGCATTATCAACATTTCCTGGCATAGTCGTTTTGTGAGAGAAATCAATTAATTAATGGAAGTTTGTTGATGCATGAAGTAGCTTTTTCTTTGTTCTCCATAATAATTTCCCAACTAGTTCCACATTCTAAAATGTTGAGATTTTCTTGATTGTGGAAATTCGAGTGAATTTTGGCCTCGAGATGGATGATTGATGGAATCTATCATAGAAGCCAGTTGTTGGTTAATCATTCTATTATGTTGATGCAGATCTCCTATTTGCAAAAGTGTAGTCCCTATTTGAGCTTGCATGGTATTCATGGGTTTATCATTGCTCATCATTCCCTCACATAGTCATTGGGTGATGGACGTCAATAACATAATAGAAGATCATTGTTGCACAAGGTATCTTTATCTCTCTTGTCTAATAAAATTTTCCTACTGGTTCTACATTATATTATGTTGAGTTTTGTTTGATTATGAAAATCATGGTGGTTTTGGCATCTTCCTAGTGCTTTCTTGCTTCCTATAACATCTAGTTGTTGATTCAGTTGATGTACATTTTTAGTTGCATAAATATTACCATAAGAAAATCATATATGGTCTAGTTTCTTGAAGTTGACATGTAAGACATTTTTCATTAAATTTTCCTTGGTTGTGTTCTTCTTTGTGCATAAATATGAAATAATCAGTTCCATGCCCACTTTCCCCACAAGTGACACACTTCATGGTGGTATCCACACAATGCTTTACTTTGGAGTTAGTCTCCTTCAAATTATGAACATCTTTGGCCATCTTTTCAATCTTCGCATTCAAAGCATCAAGGGTCTTAGAGTTAGAGGTAATTCCTATAGCGATGACATTTCTTGTCAGTCATCTTTTGCAATCCAGGCTAGCTTGTAACATAACTATGTTGCCAATTATATCCTTAGAGCAGTCAGTGCTATGCCCCATGATATTACTTTCATCTGCTTCATTTATCGACATACTCTCACTTAGAAAAATCCAGTTATAGAAGGTAGTTACCAGGTAGCCTTCATCAAAATTAGAGTGAGGGCAGTCCCATTGATATTATTAATACCTATCCCATACCTTACTCAAATTCTTTGAAGGTTTCTATCTGAAGATGGTAATCTTTTTCTTGTGTTGTCTTCTTTATTGTTTCAAAATTGGTGACAAAACATTCACTAGATTTCCTAGCCAATCTGACTTTTGTGATTTAAATCTTGATACCATGTGAGCGTTGTCTCTTAACGAAACCTAAAAAGATTTGAAGTAGATAACTTCCTTGGGGACTAGTTGATATTAATAGTATCACATATGTTCTTGAAGGATTCTATATGATGATAATGGTTGTCTTCAATGGAGTTTTTTTCTAACTATATCTTCTAAAACATAGGCATCAGGACAGTCTTACGATATAAATTGGCAACATTTATTCTTTGGATGATAATAGGTTGCCTTGTTTCATTGGTGTGTGTGGAGGTTAAAGAATGAAAAGATGGAAAGGGAATATGTGATGGGTTGTTCCCATTACCATTTTCATTTACAATTATTCTTCCATTCCCTTGGGAAAACATTGCTTCCTTTCTTGGTGATGCAAAATCTAAGTCACACGTAGTACCTGATAGAATTGTACGAGTCAAGGTTAGACATCAGTCATGCCAAATGAAACTTCAAGATATAGTGCGATCAGATATTAGAATTTGCAATTAAATCTATTCCTAGACTTAATATCACTGACATAGTCTAATTGAACTTCAATTCTTAGCGGTTTCCAATTGCCTTATCCCTGACAATGGCGTCGATCACCCTTGAATGTGGGTCAAAAGTGAACGATAGTTGCCTTATTGAAAGGTATCGAACTTTAAATGTGTGCACGCATAAAGTGATATACACAACTCAATATGGAGTCTCTTATAATAAATATTGGATCAAACACAAGGACACGAGTGGGCAACTATGTAAGAAACTATAAGCTTTTTCTTAGCTTGGTCAAACAAAAGGTTGAGTCTATTGTTCGGGTAAGGAACGAGTTGATCTATCAAAAAGAATAGAAACCTAAGTATTGAAATTAAAACAAGATAAGGATAAATGTCATTATGATAAGGGGAACTTGGATTGGGTTTAACCAACCAAGAAAGTTGTTGGTATGTATGCCTAGAGGGCCAATCATATGATGATTGTAATGGCATATCTTTTATAAGATTTGATTAATAATATAGGTAATCTCCATAAATACGCCAGTTAAATTATGAGATGACTATAAAACATAATAAATAACTAAAGAATGGTGTTTCTTGATGATGTATGTATCTTGAGATCATATGTATGATAAGAATAGATACATTCTTGTTATGTCCCTGATCTGATGTTATTGTGGAAGATAATGGATAGGAATAACACATAAGAGTTTAGCGTGTGTTGGTTGATGATAGAATATCATTAGTCATGGTATGTGATATCAAACCAAACACATAGGTACTTGTTATAGAATAGTGTATTGGAATGAACCACCATGAGAGTGATGAATGGAAACCATTAAATGGTAATCATAAACAACTCTCACAGTGATGTGATGATTGTGGTTTTTGGACCTGTAATCACTACACTCTTCACATGTTGTTCAATGTAATTTAGCATCATCCAATGTGACCTTGAATAAGGGTTTCCATAAAGGGGATGCCAGATACATTATGGCGCATGGAGAATGAATGTGAGTGATATAGATGGGATTTACCCCTCATAATGTAGTTGATATCTTAGACACTTGATAAGAAAGGATAAGAAATGTATGGCAATACTCATGTGAATCAATATTTGGTATGTGAGCTCACATGCATCTCAGATAGTCTTCACTAGTTCAAGCAGCATGGACATGTTGAGAGGATGATGTTTCCATGCCCTTGAGTTCGATCTAGTTATTAGAAACAAAGAAAATATATGATCACGATAACAATAATCACATATTGTATATTGAAGTTGTTCTCCAATTTTTTTAGTTACTTGTATAGAAATGATGTGTTGCTAGATACCGCTCATTACTAGTGATGTCATAATTATGTATGGACATTCACGACCAATGTAACTTCGGACCTATAGGGTCACACACATATTATACACCTAGAATAGGATTTTACTCACAGATAGGTTTAACTTGATTACTAAAGTGTTAAGGTATTCAATTGAAACAAGATTGGATGAAAATTGGTTGAATTGGAAAATGAATTGATTGTTTTAGAATATGAACTGACCATTTCACATTCAAAACCAACAAACTTAGATTATGAATCACCTAGTTCAATGATCAATAAAATTGTATGAAGCATTGATGGTGACATCATGTTGTGCATTAATGGTTAGATTAAATCCAATATGTTTGGAAGTAGGAACTAATGTGAATCAATCGATTCAATTGTTGAATCATCCATTTCACATGTGAAGCAATCAGTTCAGTAGGGAACCAATTTGTGGTTTGCAGCTTCTAAAAAAATCATGAAATTTTGCCTCTTTGAGTGCCAATTGATCAGGAAACCCTAAACCTAGCCCTCCTATGAATAGAGGGGAAGTGAAGACTTTCAGGAGACAAAAAAGTAAGATTTGATAATTGTTGTCCTCTCATAGTTGTGGTACTATGAGAGTCTGAGCAATTCATTCCCGTAAAAGGGAGAGGCAACAAGGGAGATACAACAAGGGAGAGTAGTCAACGCTAGCACATTGGCATCAAAGGGGAAATCCTTCATGTCAGTTCTAAAAGAACGAAAGGAATTCCCAATGGTCTGTGTCAAGTACATAGAGGTGTGGAGGTCGTTGTTACGCACTAGTAGGACATCTTCAACCACTACTGGTGGTGCTACACTTGGAGGCCTTCACTGATAACCTTCCAGGTGTTTCTTGTAAAAGAAGCATGCTAATGCAAGGATAGTCACTGGACTTGCTCCAGCACTAGGTATATGCAAACCTTCCTTCCCATTACATAGTTGTTGATGTGATCCTCTGGTTAAAGGGAATATCACAATAAAAATTTTGTTTTGTCTACCATCTCTATTGTCATATTTCCTTGTAGTGGTATCAAAGCCACACCAATTTACATTGTTTTGGGATTTACGGATATGACCACATTTTTGTTTTATCATCTATTTTATTGCATAATATGCAAATATTTTGAATGGTTAATATCCATGATTAAATACCACATACAATCCCTATATATCTACTATTTTACCATTCTAAATGTCAGTACTCGTCTCCGTCCTGTCCGGTCTCCCTTAATTGTTGGACTTTTCATTAGGGCTGTCAATGGGGAGGGTATAGGGAGGGCAAGGTCTTACCCTTACCCTTACCCTCTTTGGGTAGCGGGTAAGGGTAAGGGTAATTATCCTTCTTAGCAATCTCCTTACCCTCCCCTTACCCTTACCCTTTTCTCCACAGGGTAAATGGGGAGGGTAAAGGGTAAGCGGGTAATTTTGACAAAAAAGGGTTTGATACACATTGTGTGTTCATTTTTAATAATTTTATAACTAATTTATTGATAATAACATATAAGGCATTATATCCAATTCAAAATCATATGTTTCTCCGTGTAAAGTTAAGTCAATTCACACAATAACAATTTTTTATGCATAAATCATTTTTTCCTTTGCATAAGTATGCATAACAAATAAGTGTTTCACCAACACCTCATTTTCCGCAAGATATATATATTTTTCCCTGAACAAGAAAGTATTACAAGCACACACCAAGTCATTTTCCAATGATAGAATAAAGTATTAGGGTTAAACATTTACATACAAACCCCTTTAGAATATAGTTTTGTGTAACCTTTATATCATGTGCGGGTAAAAGGGTAAAAGGGTATAGATAATGTCTATACCTTACCCTCCCCTTATAGTATAGCGGGAAACGGGGAATGGGTAAATGGGTAAAGGGTAATAAAAATCTCTACCCTTACCCTTACCCTCCAGGGTATGGGTAAGGGTAAATGGATAATACCCTCGACAGCCCTACTTTTCATTCCCTTCCGCCGGTTCCACTCGTTTCAATTCTGTCTCATCTTCTGTTAATTATCGGACTCTTCATCCTCTTCTCTTGGTTTCGTTCCCTCTCCACTAAAGTCGTTTGCGGCCTCTCGTCGACTGCCCTATTTCCGCATCGCACGTAGCCCGTCTACTGTCTTTGTCCCTTCCATGGAGCCACAAAGAGTCCTATACTGTCTGTGTCCCTTCCATGGGGCCGCATAAGGTCATCTATTCTCTTTTTCACGTTGCACTAAGCAATCTGTCCTCTTCGTTAGGTGCAAACCGACGTTAGTCTCGTCCGCGACGGCTGGGTTGAAGGTGTAATTTGCGTATGTGTCAATGGGAGAGAATTCGATGTGTTAACCAATAGATACACAGAAGGTTCCGGCAATAGCAATACATATTGCCGTCCGCATTAATATTTTAGCTACCAACTAATTTCTCTTTGGAAAATAACTCGGCTAGCTTTATCTGATCGAAGATCTATATGCAAGACAAATCGGGATAAATCTTGACGTCTGTAATTGTAACAAATTTTCTTATGATCTTCTACCTCTGTAATGATTGGTGATGATGCCAAACATTAGGAATTCAATTAATTTTTAAGGGAAAATAGCCCATAAATCAAAAGAATCAGAATATACGGTACATACCCTAGCAAACTTTGTCATTGGTGTGCTTTTCTCGTCAAAAAGGGGCATAAACAAAACCAATTTGGCATGTTCGTCGTCCTGTTGGTTACGGAAGTCTTTGGAGCTGAAGACTGATGCATCTTCAAGTTAAGAGAGTCAACTCATCGATGGATGTATCAACTTATCTGTTGCTATGTATTGACACGTTTTCAGAGTGTTGTACTTCAATGATGCCATCACGTCTCAGCAATATGGCCAAAGTGCACATCCTTCATACTGCACCATCATCTAAAGGAGGGTAGCGTAATGATCCTATGGTGGTACATACGAATATTTGTCATGCGCTCAATTATAGGTTGTGTGTAAAATACGTGATGCTATGGATTTCTTCAATTTCAGATGTTTTCTTTTAGCTGGTAAAGATTGATGATCACTTCTTTGTACAAATTGATCATCTCCATTTTATTAAATCATCAGAAATCGTCTTCTTCTGAAAAGCACTGCAATATTCAATACAGATCACTCCTCCAAACGTGCAGACAAAAATTTAATATCCAATGTAAGTGGCATGCTACATTCTCAGGTTAGTTGGTATTCATTCCTATGATACTCTTTTTCTTACATTTCCTATATTCAACACCATTGGATGCTTTCCATTCTCACTGCAAATAAACATTTAGTATGCATGTGAAAGCTATTAGATTGTATGCGGTATACTAATAGTGGGCACTGTAAAGTAAATAACTGTACAAATAGACATTTTTGTTATTTTTAATAAAAAATCTCATATCATGTTACAAGCTCCTACGAAAATTTATTTTAAGCACGCATCTTATAAATTGATCTCATTTGCTAGACACCACAATATCTATCCTGATTTGTTTTTCAGTTCCTCAATTAATGCTCATTATGTTAATTTCCATGCACGCCATTTTTAAATTAGTAAACAGGAAATGTCTTTTACTAAATGTATTTCATGCAATCTCAAAATTAATTTTATCCACTACACTAAATATTCAACATCAGGTTGATGGGTGTTGTATACATGATGCATTGTTATCACAGTTGAGAATGTGGGTCATATTTTAACAATTAAAAGAATGAAACATTACATAGCAGAACATCTGTGCTGAAGAGTATGTTTTGCTTGTTTCCATTATTCAAATGAGCATTTTTTGTATATGACATTAGCTTAATCTTATATATATTAGGTGAAAAGTGAAACTAAGTCATACCCAATATGTAGTACTTTCTCTCTTTAATGTTTAAAAATATTATGTATGAATATAAAAAATCAACCTGGCCACACTTCTTAGGATAAATTCTTTCCCTATATAGCTTAATGCATATGAATTGATGATTAGTTTGCATCCTATGTATATATGTTCTCTAATATTTTTCTAATATATACATGTTCTGCTTCCAGATCAACTTTTTTCTTGTCATAAGTTGCAAATTTTTTTAATAAAATATGTGAAACAACCATGACACATTTTTCTCATGTAAGGACCCTTTTTCTTAGTTATGAATTTTATGTCTTCCATTCTATGCAGTCCTATCATTTTAAGAGTTTGTTTAGAAATGAACATAAATTATAATGCTCTCTTCTAAATGTTTTTATAATTATGATTTAATCTATTGAAGAGAGATAAGAATAGTTGTTTTATCCTTTAGTAACCCACATTCGAATAAAATTGAACAAAAATAGTGACTTATAGCTTACGAGTTTTCAAGAAGATCATATTTTTGTTTTTCCCACCTTGTTTGTTGTAACATATGCGTACATGCGTGCTATTATGTTTCGGTGTCAAAGTGTGTGTTTGCACGCATGAGTTAGTATTCGTTTGTGTGTCTGTCTGTTGTGTGTAGAATGAGTTTTACATATTATTATTTTAACATCAAGTACTTCTATTTGATATATCTTGACTTACTCGCCAGTTTAATTGACTTATGACATACTTAGGTAGATATTCAATACTAAATACTTTGTATTCACACTTTTATTTGATGTTATCTTTTTATAATAAATTAACTCCTTTATGGTTGGTTAAGTTAAGGACTTCAATTGATGTATGGTAATATCTTTTCTTACAACTTCACAAATGATTCAACAATGGTAAATATGTAGACTGTCCAACTTGAAAGTACTAAAATAAGAAAGTGAAACATACATATTAAAATATTATAGGAACATTTTTATCATTCTTGATTTATAAATGGAAAAAACAAAATGTGCTCAAAATAATATGACAATGAAATGTTAATATTTAAAAATTAATTTTCATAATTTTATTTTATATTTTCCTAAGGATATATCAAATGTTCTTGTCCCTCTACGAGATAATGTACACATATCTTTCTAAATATTTATTATCCCAAGAAATCTAACCCTTTTTAAATATAAATATATGAATTATGAGAGACTTCAAAAGAAAATGAAACATATATATGTATGAATATGTGTGTATGTGTGTGTGTGACAAAAAATAATGAAGCACCTTTGTCAAAGCAAAACCTAGATGTACTATAATCTTTACAATATATAGTTTTAATGGTTTTCACCAAGAAACTACTTTGATTATAACTTTGTGAAGGAGTTTTATATTTGCAAATTATGTTTCTAAATATAGAGAAATATGCATTTAGCACAATAAAAATATTCTTATATTAAATAGATATCTTAGGTTTCAATTGTTTTAGTAATTAAATGAATAGAAAGTAGATGCATAAGATATTTGAAGAAGATGAAATTGTAATGTATGATATTAATATTACCATGTACAACCACAACAATATTTTCTTCTAAATTCATAACTTTATTCATCTAGCTTTTCAAATCTCATTATCGTTAATGATATATATTGAATACATCATTTTAAATGAATTAAACACAAAGTTAGTGTGAGTTGATATATATTCCTAATCATTATTTATTGAAAAATGGGAAGATGTTGTAGATGGTGATCATATTTTCAATCATCAAAATATTCTTCAAGAATAATTGACTTAATTATTATATTTAGGGTCAGTGATCTATATTTATTATATTAATAAATTAACACAAAATGAAAATGAATTGCCATATCGTTTGATCATTATATATGTCGATGATAATTGAAAGTTGGTCACTTTTCAATAATCAAGATTTTTATGTACAACATTGTTGACAATTAAAATTTCTAATCACAAAGTGATGTTTTTTCTCAAATATATGTTTGTTTTCTTATTTATTTATAAATTTATAGACCAAAATATTTTGTTGTACTTAATAGAAAGTACTAAAGTTAGTTTCCTTCTGTAGACAATAATGGATTTCTAAATTATTAAGTTCAAATAGTTATAGTCAGTGTCAACTCTATAGTTGTAATTTTCCAAACAAAATTGAGTAAGAATATTAAAAAAGATTACTAATGCAATTTGACTGCTACATGATCACAATAATTATGTAACACGAATCTTAAAGATAATAAACCATTTTCAAATTCTATTTTTTTAATAATGAGATGTCCAAATTGTTTTAAAGAGAATTAGCCAAAATTTCAAACGATGACTTAAATTTTTTGAATTCATATTATTTGATGAATTTCATAAATTAGATTAATGGACCAATGACCCAAGCACAATCAAGTGTATCAGTGTTTGTAAGAAAAATGTTGTTGACTAAGTATGTCCATTCATGTGCAAAATGTAATAACTACAACTCGTAATAAAACACAAGGATGTGAGTTGATGGTATAAAAGGTAATTTTACTAAAAGTACATGTCGTTTCATCATTTTTGCACGTATATCTAATTTTTTTATAATAACCATATAGTTTATAGAATGTAATAGCAAGGTATAAAAATATAGTGCAAATTATTTTGATAGATAAAGTATGGATGTGTGCATTACTATTGTACTATCTTGTAGGACCGCGCAAACCTTAAAATTAGAAATATTCCTCACTCATAGGGCTAAAAATGTATATTATACTATCATATTAAGAGCACATGATTTGTGTCAAATTTTAAAAATTATAAGTAGGCATTGCACAAGTTTGTTATATTAAAGTACCAAGTTTTTTTATTAAAAAATGGGGATCCACTGAATACATAATATGATAACCATGTATTGTTTCTTCATTTGTGAAGAATGTGGATAATTTGAAAAAATGTATATTATATTAGTTAGGGATCGTGAGATATATTTTCAGTAATGTATTGTTGGCCATTAATAAAGTGCTCATACTATTTGATTTCAATTTACTTTGGATATAACACACTAGAAAATCAGGATATATTTTCTTTGTCAGAAGCAAATTATGATTACACCATAAAAATATTTTTGTTATTGCATCACATCTTGTATCTATTACTTATGTTGATCATGTTGACCATACAAATTACCCATGGCCAATAAAAAATAGTAGCGATTGCAAACTTTTAAGAAAAACATTGTAATTGTCGACATCTTTGCTTTAGTTATGTGTTATTCACCTTGCAAATAAGTTCATCACTAGCATTAAGCATTTGGATAGTGGCCTCACTAGAAAAAATGTGTTTAAAAATTTGTCAATGGATATTGCACATGTACTTATATGTGTATATAAGTTATGATTCAATTATACTTTTTACATAGTGTTATGATATAATGTGACTAATACACATTTTTTAATATATACAAACTGATAATTATAGAAAGGATATAAAACCAGTAACATAATGCACTGGTTATGCAAATTATGAATATACCTACAACTAAATTCTAGCACAACATCCCATGGCCTTTTACTCTTTTGACCATCTTACTGGAAGTTGCAATTATCTCTTGAGAAGAACTATCATGACTAATGTTATTATCTATGATAGCGTAACTATGACAATTAAGCTGAATGAACAATACAAAAATTGAATCTATCTTTGAATTTATTTTTTAAATAAATAATAAAATCACATCATATGTTATTAGAATATATTATAACATAACAAAAGTCCTTCCTTTGAGACCAAAATTTTCAATCCTATCCACCAAAATTTTAGGAACTCCATTTTATTTGATTGTCCCTTAAATGACTATTTAGGAAGGATATCTTGTTATACATACATGTTATCTAATACATGCACACTTCACTAACTGTATGATAAATGTAATCCTTTAGCATACTCATGTATGCATCCCAATAGGTGAACAAGATCATAATTGATCTTTGTAGAATAATATAAATTATATAAAATGTCAAAAACAAGGTGAACTTTGAACACTTGTAGTTTTTTTATTGATGTTGATAAGCTAATGTACATAATAATTATTTAATAATTTTATCAAATGAAATACGGTTCACATAATATTTTTATGTGGACTTTTTTTACGGCTCCAATTCCTAATGGAACCACTATGGTGGTGCAGATGATTGTTCCTTTTATCCCTTCCCTATGCACCAACAAGGAATCCATGATACAATGTGGAGGTAGCAAACTGAAAGACTTACTAGGATAAGGTCAACATATAAATAATGTGCAATTAGTATCAAATTATCACAAAAAATTTAATATTTTGAGAGAAAATAGAATTATATAATAAGTAGAGTTGTGAATTAGTCGACGTGCAAAGCATGTGCATATACTAGTATATATATATATATATATATATATATATATATATATATATATGATATATATGCAAATTTTATGCTCCCTGAAATTGTTTTGATTGTGGATGTAAGTGTGGTTATCGCCAATAACCCCTGGATATGTCTGCATGATTGTATTATTTTATTCCTACCTTTTAACATTCAATTGTCATAGCAAGCATTTCTCTATCTTTTTCCATATCTAAGTTAACGTTTTCCTCTCTATACTCCCCTCAAATGTAACTCACAGTTTCATTTTATATCTTTATACTATCATAATCTTTGTCCTCGCATTATTTTTTGGGGGTAACAATTTCCAATGTCATCTTGACTGTAGGTCCCATGACGTAAAGGAAAAACCCTATATATACTCGCATAGAATGTTCTTAACGTATGATTTTAACATCTTGTTTGCAAATTGGAAATTCTTCAACCAACGTCTCACATCATATTATGCCTTATATTATCATACATTTGATTATGTAGAGTTATATTCTTTAAGGACACCCAATGTTTCCTTAATTATCAAAATGGGGTTTTGTCAACTCACCCTTCTAGGGATGTTTCTAACCTAGGTGTCTTATTTTCCTATAGCAGGAGGTTAGGCTTTCTAATCACAACATGAACTCATGATCTTAAGGTTATGCCTCTCCCCATAAGTCTTTTTCCATTCTTGGGTTGACCCAGTTGAGTCAGGGACACCACCTCTAAAGGAGAATTGAGGGTATAATATCTTTGGTTATGTAATAACTAATTTCATATGTTTCATTTTCATATGCTAAACCCATCATGCACACTGTGCATGTGTACTGCTTGTACTCTTAGTACTTGCATGCATGGAGTCCTACTTGTATCTTATTTGGGGTAACAAACTAAATTACCAAAAACCCAATTGTATTTTCTATCTCTTTTCCAGAATTTGGATTTCTTTGTCCAGGGTTCTTATTGTTGGGTTTTAGAGGAGGCAGAGAAGACAGCGAAAACAAAAATTATGTTCTCCTCGAACCTAGTATAAAGGAATCGTGTCAACGTCTATATAGTAGGAAGGATGGTTTGTAGAGACATACCTTGTCCTGAGGCTTGCTCCGCGACGTTACCTCACGGCTTGTGCGGTCTTCACCTCCGATCTTGGACGGTGTCTGCAACTCCTGGTCTAACCGGGACTGTCAGGATTAACAGCTGTCCTCTGAGCGGCAGAAGTCTCCCGCCTCTATAGTAGTCCACATAGACTACATGGAACTCCGATCGCCTTATCGCATAAGGCACCAGAAGGAGTTGTACCCTCCTGTCGGCGTACTAGTCAATGACACTCTCCTCCAACCAATCGATTTTCTATATTTGTCTTCCCTTGTGATGCCTCCCTCATCGGGTAGCACCTTCTCGGGCTCTCCTAGTAACCACAACCAGAGAGAATGACAACTTTGTAGAGCAACTGGTGGTGTTTTGAGTTGTACTCGAGAAGCCCCCAATACCCCCTATATATATATGAGGGTCATGGGATAGGGTTCTCTATTAGGCAATCCAGGATTAAAGCAGGAGTAGAAGGGTTTGAGATTTTCCATAAAATAATCAATTGTGCCAACTGAACCGATTGTTTCAAGAATGAACCAGTCCGTTGGGGACCTGAGCCGATCGGTTCACATCTGAACCGGTCGGTTGGGACACCTGAAACGATAGGTCCACTTTTGAACCGGTCTGGTCAGTTCCTAATTGACTTTTCCTCTTTTGTTTTGAATTGATCCAAATACCAATCCTTTTTTTTAGAGTAAACAGATCCATTCATTACTCAAGCCAAACGACATCTACAAGTAGAGAAGAACAACCACAAGACAAGCAACAGTCAGGTACTCAGACTTAGAACCATTACCACACATATTGGAACGAGAATAAAACACTTCTGCATAGATCTCTCTTCTTTGAGGCTGACATAAGCAGCTTTTATGAGAGATTCCTTCAACTTGAACATTAGGCAGCGGTGTAAGGGATGAACCAAACCAGTACTTTATCTGATTGATATCTCTACCGTCCATGTCAACAGCTTGAGCAGCAAATGAACCTGAGGCAGAACGAGACCTGCTAGAGATCATGATACTCTCACGACAGGAGAGAGAAACAACCCCCTAAAGGACAGAAAAACACCGAAGAATGGTGACTAGAAGGCAAAGAACATGCCTAGAACCCAAGAACAGACCCACAAAAGGGAAATCAAACCGACAGAAAAGAAGGAACACTAAATAGGGGAGCAAACGCCAGCCTAAACAGGGGAGCAAACGCCAGCCTTCGGTAGGTACACGCCAGACTCCGTAGACTCGGCCGCCTCCACACCGCCACCAAGCAAAAGCTGTGCCAGAGGCGAAGCCGCCGTACGGAAGCCACCGCTCCTTCACCCTGCAACTCCCGGATCAGAGGACCGGGAGACCCGACCCCGACGGCCAGAAAGGGGAAAGGACGAAGGCGATGGAGAGGAGAGAAGCCAGATGGACGAGGAGCGCGATCTGTAGAGCGGACAGGCGCCGACGGAAGCCCAGGCGGAGAGGGTGGCCACGCGCCGGCAGCCGACCTCCTCCCCCGAGCCGGAGGGTCGAGCGCTCAGAACCCTAGATCGCCTTCGTGATCGCCAGAGCGGAAACAATATCCAAATACCAATCCTTGTTCCCAATCAAATTGGACAAGTGAAAGGAAGATAAATTTCTCACCAACCTGACTTTCCCAACTTGCTCGGTTGGATCAGTTGAGCCAATCGGTTCAACCCTTGAACCAGTCGGTTCATCTTGTCTTGAGTCGATTGAATCACTAACTGAGTCGATTGGTTCACCAAGCTGAGCCGATCGGTTCATCATATGTGTCAATCGGTTGGGAGTGCAGACTGTGCAAAATCAGTCAATTGCAGTTTCAATCAATCTGATGCTCTAAGCAATCGGTCCAACACCTTGAACACTATGATATTGAGCTATCAATTGATTGAGTGTTTAATTGAACTACTAAACTCCTTTAGTAATCAATCCAAACATCATTTGTGGATAAACTCATCTTCCAAGTTAAATCCTATGTGTGTGACCCTACAGGCCCATTTCACGTTGGCAGTGAAAGTCCATAACACTTATGAATACACATGCAAAGAGTAGTGCCTAGTCGCACATCTGTGCTACACAAGTAAAAGGAAAGTTGGAGAAAAACTTTCAAACCTACAATCTATTGTTGATGTTAAAGTGAATGTATAATTTTGTTGTCACTAATATCCCGAATGTACTCAAGGCATGGAACAATCATCCTTTCAACGTTCATTCACTTTCTTGATCTCAGAGTAGATTGGAGGAGATATATATGACATCAATATAACATACTGATTCACACATGCGTGCGCACGCCTATCTCAATCCTACTCATCAAGTGGCCATGGATATCAAACTCCCTCAGGAGGGACAAATCCCATATCTATCACTCTATTGGGTTTTAGGGGAGGAAGAGAAGGTAGCAGAAACAAAAACATTTTCCCCCAAACCCAGAACAAGGAAACACGTCAACATCTATAAAATAGGAAAGGATGGTTTGTGGAATCATACCTTGTCCCGAGGCTTGCTCGGCGACAATACCTCGCGCTTAGCACAGTCTTCAACTCCAATCTTCGACAGTGTCTGTGTAGCTCCTGGTCACACCGAGACTAACACCTTCTGATCTCACCGGACTGTCAGTTGACAGTTGTCCTCCTGAGCGGCAGAAACCTCCCGCCTCTGAAGTAGTCAACACGAACCACCTGGAACTCCACACTCCTTGTCCCACAAGGAGTTGGAAGGAGTCACACCCTCATGTTGACGTACTAGTCGCCAACACACTCTCCTGCCTCCAGTTTCAACTGCAGTTGTTTTTCCCTTGCTGCACCTCCCTTTGCGGGTAGCACTTGCTCAGGCTCTCTCTAGTTACCAAAACTAGAGAGAATGACAACTTTGCAGAGCAACTGGTTGCACTGAGCTGTACTTTGAGAAGCCCCCTGTAAAGAGGCGAGATCACTCCTTTACTAAAATTTAAAGGAAATACAAACATCCACAATTGTTAACAAAATTTTAGACTTTGAGGATGATTGCATAATATTCCAAGTAAATAAGCATGATTCCAGATACATAATAAAATGTCAATAGCAGCGGAAAGAAAGAAATAATAAGCCTTCTAATGGCTTCATTGTTTATTACATAATTGCTTTCTAAAAGAAAAGATAAGATAGATAAGAGGATCTAGCTATAGCAACCTAGCCATCCTTCTTGAGAAGCTAACGATCAACAGCAGAGGAACCTTTCTTCAAGCCCTTCCTTCTCCTAGATCAGCACCAACACCTGGGTGGTTGGGAAGACACCCAACAAGAGGGAAAAACAAAGAAATTATGTGTTACAAGATTATTCTAACAATGTCAAGGAAAGTTGTAACAAGTAAATTAGGCTAGATATTTGGTGTAAAAAGAAGATATCAAAGAGTATGAGGTTTTTATAAGGAAACTTGCCATTAACAAAATAAATAAAGGTTTTAGCATGTCATTTAATATGTCTATCTAACTAAGTAGGGTTGAGGCACCTACCGGACCTCTAACCTTAGGTGAGGGAAGAATAAAAACATTTCCAATCACCTACAATTTTTAATGGGGAGAATTATAAACATTCCCCTAGGGCGATTTTATACATGCCCTCTATGGGTGGTTGTACATAAGTACCACTACTTAAACATTAAATAGAACACTTAATTTCATTCTAACAAAAGATTTATGGCAAAGATAAGCAAAAGAATATATAACATGGCAGTGGGGTATGAATACCCAAACAAGAGAATACTACATCTACTTTTGAGGCAAATAAGAAATTTAGGTTTCAAGATTCAATGGTTTAGATCAAGTTAAACCTCACAAGGAAATATGGGTAATGGATTACTGATTTCCCGACTGATAAGTAGATGCACAATCAAAACACGTACCTTAGCCTCAGGTGTTCTAGAATTCCCTTTTCAACTCTTCACCCGAATTATAAACCCAATTTCCCTAATACATCATTATATTCATAAATTAGAATTACACACGTTCATTTAAAAGATTAAAAACCCTAATTCACTAACGTTTTGTGCAAACTCTTGATTCAGACTTCAAAAACCTCATAACCATCTTAGTTAGGTTTTCCTGATCAAAATAACATATAATATTGTATATTTTGGAAATATTGATTCTTAGGGTTAATTTGGTGATTTTAAGATAATTAAATTGACTTTAAAAATACATTTTTGCAAACCGCAAAACCAGATCTCAAAAATATTTTTATTAGATAGATCTTGTTTTCCTGATTTCAAAACACTACTTGTTTTTAATTTTTGACCAAAATATTAATTTATAGAAAATAATTTGTCTCGACCAATCACAGCCTGCCACGTAGGCAAGGCCGGATGGCCGAGCGGTAGCGGGTGCTCGGCAGCGGTGACCCGCGCCTCGCGTCCGCTCGCGACCGACCGAGCGGTGAGATCAGGCGGACAAACAAAAAGATGAAATCACCCTCGCGCGTAAAACAGAAAAAGCATGCGAACGAGGGGCAAAACTGGAAAAACGGGTTCATCTTCTTCCCCTTGCCCACGCGACACGAGCAGCGAGTAGCTTGCTCGACTCGATTGGGCAAATCCACATGTCTCAACCAAATCGCACGCATAGATACTCGAAAGAAAGGGAAAAGAACGACGAATCTAATGGTACCTTCAATTCGAAACGAGGTCGACGGAGAAGAGCACAAGAGGCGTCGCAAGCCAGGGGTCTTCAGCGGCCTGTTGGGGGTCCGTTCGTCCACAAAACTCCAAATTAAGAACACGAACGAGTTGCTAAGGTGATGGCGGTCGCTGGGGTTGCATTATTTATAGGAAAGGAACCCTAAACTAGGATGTAGGTAGGTGCAAAGAGAGGTAGCCGGTGGCCGAGTTGGGCGTTTCTCGAAAACGCGTCTAATCCCAAACTTTTTGGGATAATTCGGAGCGGAAACTCACAAGGAATCCAACACAACTTATTTGAGCAAAAATCATCTAGTAAAACTCGAGATATGTCGATTTTAAAAAAATGAAAACAAGGACCTGTTTCCTAGTCCGGCTAGAGGTGGAAGACGATCGCGGATCGTCCAATCGATGGACCCTAGTCCATCAAGGATTCTGAGCCGTCCGATCTCTCTTTAGATTAGGAAAACAACCCTCAGCAAAAGTCGATTAAATCTATTAAATTTTTAAAATGTTTTTCTCTCTCTTCTTTTGGAGGCTCAAACGTTGTCCAAAAATTATCAAATTTTATATCCTGACTTATTTTGACGCGTAGAATCCAAATATGGAGTTAGTTTTGCATTTTGAAAAATTTTGATAGATGAAATTATTAATATATCATTTTCTCTTTCCTCCTTCAAAAGAGGTGATAACATTATCTAAAATTAGTGTAACTTCACCCATAAGTCTCCTTAAAGGTTTGGAACATGATTTTGCAATTATCTTCTCAAGTTGAAATTATCTTTATATTTATTAAATAAATAGAACATTCTACACACTTTCTCTCTCTCTCCTATTTTACCCATTATTCATATATTATTCAAATTAGTTGCAAATTTGCACAGAGGCTTATTTTTATGTTTGGAATACGAATTTGGAGTTATTTTCCTGATTTGAGATCATTAAGTATTTTATTTCTCTTTATTGGCATATTTCCTATATTCTTTTGATAATGTTATTAATATTTATATTTATGTTCCATTTTAAATGATACTTGGCCCTTAAGTTACTTTTTGCTCAAGGAAATGAATTTAATTATCAAATTATCATGATGGTTTCAGATTATAATATTTGTTGCAAAAATCTTTCTAATTATCTTCTTTACCCATAAATTCTCATATTACCTTTAATTATTACATTTATCTTTTCCCTTATATAAATTTCGAATTTTCTTCTTATCTCTCATATTCTAGGAAATGCTTGAATGTTCTAGGACGAATTATTTTATCTTTTTATTATTTAATGTGAAATTGCATTTTAGACCCATTATCTAATTCTAACTGAGGTATTTGTGCATGCAACCTTGAAATAAGAATATATGGGAAACATTTATCCAATAACCATCTTAATTCCTTTAAATTGGAACCAAAGACAAATGGAATGAAAATGAAGGACAAAACTTATAGAAAAGAGTACAAAGAGGTACATAGGAGATTTCAGTATGTTACACCCCCAATACCCCTATATATATGAGGGTCATGGGACAGGGTTCTCCATCCCGGGCAATGCGGGACTAAAAGCAGGAGTAGAAGGGTTTGAGATTTTCCACAAAAGCAACCAACTCGCAACCTGAACCGATCATTTCATAACTGAAACGGTCGGTTGGGGACCTGAACCGGTCAGTTCACAAGTGAACCGGTCGGTTGAGACTCCTCAACTGGTCGGTTCACAAGTGAACCGGTCGGTTGGTGGTCCGGGTCGGTTCTCGATTGACTTTCCTTCTTTTGTTTCTAATTGGTATCGGATACCAATCCTATTTCTCAATCAAATTGGGCAATTGAAACGAAAGGAAAATTCTCACCAATCCTACTTTCCCCACTTGCTCGGTTGCACCAGTTAAATCGATCGTTTCAACACTTGAAGCAATCGGTTCACCTTGATCTTGAGCTGATCGGTTCAACACTTGAGCCGACCGGTTCATCAAGCTCAGTCGACCGGTTCATCACATGAACCAATCGGTTGGGAGTGCAGATTGTGCAGAATCAGTAAATTGTGATTTCAATCAATCTGATACTCCAATCAATGTGTCCAACACCTTGAACAATATTATATTGAGCTATCAATTGATTGAGTGTTTAATTGAACTACTAAACTCCTTTAGTAATCAATCTAAACATTGCTTGTGGACAAAACTCCTTTTCTAGGTTAAATCCTATGTGTGTGACCCTGCAGGTCCATTTCACGTTGGCAGTGAAAGTCCATAACACTTATGACCTCACAAGGAAAGAGCGGTGCCTAGTCACACATATGTGCTACCCAAGTGAAAGTAGAAAGTTGGAGAGAAACTTTCAATCCTACAATCCTTGAATGGTGTTACAGCGAATGTATAATTCCTTTGTCACTGATATTCCAAATGAACTCGAGGCATGGAACAGTCATCCTGTCAACGTTCATTCACTTTCTTGATCTCAGAGTAGATTGAATGAGATATGTATGACATCAATATCGCATACTGATTCACACATATGTGCGCACACCTATTTCAATCCTACTCATCAAGTGGCTTTGGATATCAAACTCCCTGAGGAAGGACAAATCCCCTATCTATCACTCACCCCTCAAAAGCCCCATGTGTCAAAGCCACCCAATCATCACCTTTATAACAACCCATGTTTCAGGACTGCTTTTGATGATGTCAAAGTGTGCCCAATGACATGTGTTGAGTGTAGTGATTTCAGGTTAAAGAATCACACTCACCACCATCACTGTGAGTACTGACTGTGACTACCATGTCATGTTTCCATGTGTCAAACTCACGGTGGGTTTGTCCGGTACACTTGTTCTCTAACAAGGACCTATGTGTTTGGTTTGATATCTCTATATCATGACTAATGAGATTATGTCATCAACCAACACCACAATCTAGTCTTGTGTGTCATTGTTGTCTATCTACCTTCCATAATGACATCTGACTAGGGACATAACAAGAATGTACAAACTCTTAGCATATGTATGATCTCATCGTTCAGGTCCTCAACCTGAAAGCATATGTCATTGAGTACTGTCATTCTCTAGACATTCAATATGTTCTATCACTATCTCATATGACTGAACCAGAAAGAATTGGAAGCTTGCCTTTGATGTTAATCAAATCAATCTTAATGTATCCCACCAATCATCCCATGATTGGCTCTCAGGGCATACATACCAAAAGACTCCCACTTGCACTGCAAGCCAATCACCCTTGAATCATATTCATAGTGATCTTCAAACATGTCCCACATGTTACTGTGCTCTAGTGTGAACATAGTGAGTAATGGCAACACCTTGCCAAAGTCAGTATGAATTGCATGTCTCTCATCTCTTCATTGTACATCACACGTATGAGATGGAGTTGCCATAATATGTGGTCTAGTATTCCTTTGCTAACCTTTAGCCACATTGCATGATCAAGGATTCCATACTTGTCATCAATGAGCGGAATATCTATAAGTTCATCTCATGAACTTCCAGATCCATATAGTATCCACTGATGTTCTCTAACACATAGATACTCGGCATTTCCTTTTAAAATGATTTTATTGGAACACTTCCAATTATCAACAAACTTTCACTTTTATATATCCTATATATATTTTGCAATTAATTTTCTGTCCTTTTGGAAGTTCGCATCAATGTAACTCTTTACATCGAACTCTTCCTTATCTCCACAGAATTAGTACTTCTCAAGTACTTATCAAGTTCTTATGGTTTCCAGTAACCCTTACTGGAAGTTGATAGACATCCACTCATCATGTCCCACATACGAGTTATCAGGATGAGCACATCATATTGTCCTGTCCTTCATACAAGATGATGAATGCATTTTATTCTTGCCATGTCCACACATGCAAGATAATAGGATGATTTCATACATGATAGATCCATATCTATCCTTAGTGTTCCCATTCTTCATAAGAATTGGACACTTGGCCTTGGGATACTAACTCCATGTCACATGGACAAGTTTTCTCCCACTGAATCTGTGCATACTGAACCCTTCAGTATAGATTGCCAATGTATGCTTTCTCTTTTCAGGTCAAGAGATTTTCGAGAACTATCTCTATAGATCTCTATTCCTATCACATAGGAAACATCTCTATCTTCCTTAAAGATAATTTCCACTTTTGGATTTCCATTCTAGAACATTTCCATTTCACATCAACATGTGTAATGTGAATACGCTCCCACTAAATCACAGATCCCTTCTTTATCTTTAACATATCAGTCAAACCCTTTGACAATATCATCAAAGTAAAGATCCAATTCTGAGTTGCTTGTACTCAATCAATCATATTGATTGGTCCATTGTAACTTATAGACTTCATTTGCAATATTGGATTCATAAACCTTATAGGTTGTGTCACGTACACATCCTTATTTTATTCCTCATAGGAATGTGGTTATAGTATCCATATGCCAAATGTCTTAGTCATTAAGTTGCAATTAACAAGCATCATCCTTATCAAAATGTTAGCCATGTATCTTAACCTTTAAGATTCATTTGCACTTATGGATTTCATCCAATGGGTGATACCATCAAGGTCATACCTTATGATTCACATGGATGTCATTTAGGATGTAATGGTCATAAACCATAACTCAAAATTCGGTTCCTCATATTCATCTAGATAGTTGACTCATCACATGAACAACTCAATAGATAATTGAGGTGTATCTGTTAAGGATATAAGAACTCACAACCCTTCTGATTCTTAATTTCTTTTATTAGTGTGGGGTATTCTTTTATTAAGAAGAATTCAGTTATTCGATAATCATTCTCTAACTCCTTAGAGTATGATTCCTTCTTGATTTAGACATCACCATGCCTTAATCATGAGTTCACTATGATACACTATCATAATCACTCATAAGGATCTCAACCATTTGGTCCAAGTATTTCATTCATTGATCTCATCAAGAATTAACACTTTACCAAATTTTCACTTAATCTATGATATTCTTGAACACTTCAAGATATTCATATTGGTATTTCTCTAAACACCATTTGAATTATTAGCATTTGTTCCAATAGGTATGTATATACATCACATGTAACATACCTAATAGGATAATCATCCTCCCACTACCTTTAGTGAAGATTGATTAATCATGTCCAAGATATTCATGTCTCTTACTGGTTCTCTAACCAAAAGAGTCTAGATTTATCCATCACATGGAAACTAGAAATTAATTTCTCATGATTGATGCTAATTAGATTGTTTGAGTTATCAATAACTTTGGGTATCATTTTATCTTATACATACCATGTATTACAAGATAAACAAGGCATTGCCACAAAGATCATATCTTATACATACTTTAAGATTGAAATAGCAGTTCTCAACTCTATTTCGTGCCCTTTAGGATGAAATAAACTGAAATATACTTCTATCTATGGCAGCAACACTTGTTCCAATGATGGGTACTTCTTCCTTGGTCCTTTCACAAAGGACATCACTTCTTTGCGGATCTTGCATATCATATATGATAGATCCATATCTTGGTATCATATACCGTAGATAAATAAGCGGTTCATTTCATGATACCTTAGGTGGAGATCTCCATCCCTCCTTCATCTTCTTTTGTTCTTCCATATATAGAGGGAAATCCCTCATACAACCTTTCCCCATGTGCCTTGAGGCTGAAGACGACTTGGATTGTTGGCTAGCATCAGAACACTTCTTTTCTTTGCCCTTATCGTTGCCCTTAAGAATTACCTTTCTCTTTGATCACATCAAAGATTATGGTTTGTATTTCTTCATCTTTGCCTCTACTATCCTCAACATGTCCAACAACTCTGTCAACGCTTGTCAAAATTGTTCATGTTGTAGCTTATCATGAATTGTATGATTCTCGCAACATTTGCAGTATCATATCAATAGCCAACCCTTGGCTCAGAGGGAATCCTTCTTAGTCAGTTTTTCCACATACCCAATCACATTGAGTGTGTGAATACCTTACTGGATCTCCTTCTGTCATGACATACTAGGACACTGTCTTGGAGACATCATATGTCTCATGTTGTCTCTACAACTCATAGTTCAGAGGACACAACATCAAGCACTCGTCATCAATGTCTTCCTCGGTATGCTTCCATAAGCGTACTTTCAACCATTGATGTGGTGGGATTGAGTTTATCTGGTGTTGGTATAACTAGGACTTAGAGCTTTCGCTCTTTGAGAACACTTCTCATCATCCTAACCAGTCATGGAATTATTCCCATTTAATTTGTTGGTCTCAAAGACCGATCGCAAATAAAGTGATTTGTTGATTAACCATTTATTTTAACAAAAGGAAATATATGAAATTTTAGTCCAAAACTCTTTTTGACTTGCTTGATTGATTTGAAAAGTTGACGATAAAATTAGGCCTTTCATTAATTATCGCTCCCACTATTTTACTTCAAATTGATAGCCCTCACCGTAAATTCGGAAGATTGCAGCGTACAACCTTCTATTGGGCAAGATCCTGAAATCCTCTGAGCCATGGACCAGCTAGGGCAGTCACCCACAACATAGATCTCTCAGGTAGGCAACTCTTGCCAATTGCATCATATGCAACTCTTGATAAGATGTCATATGCAAATCCTTGCCATGATCATCTCCATGCCTCAAGGTACTAGATCCCATTTAGATCACCTTGTTAAGTCTGGCCCAAAGCAAAAACAATGAATATGCACCCTACTAGGGCAGACCCACACATTCATCCTTCACGCTTCCACGAGATAGATGGTGCACCACGCTAGGGCGTGCCCACACTTGGTCGATCAAGCTTTTCACGTGTGTCTCATGTGGAAGGCATCTAAAACTTAATATTTAATGAGGGATTTGGTTTTATATACATATACATATCCAATAACCACAATACATAGTACATATCATATACATGCTATATCCCATATAAAACATGCAAAATGATAAAAAACGATGATTATGGCCATCCTAATGTGATTCCTCGAGCCAAGAGGAATTACAATCATCTAGGTCTACATCACATGCAACCTGTACAAAATGAACTTTGTGCATTGCCTTTCTGGGTTTGATCAACTCATCACATGACTGATCGGTTCGCCTGGTCATCGTGCATCTCATCATGGCCGCCACCCACTCATCTTGCTTCTCAAACCGGTCATCAACCGATCAACTCACTCCTTGAACCGATCGTCTGGAACGTCAATCGATCAGTTCACGCCTTGAACCGATCGTCTGAGCTGTCGTCAGGATGTCCTCCGTTCTATGACATAACAGGAAATAAAATTCTATCCTATTTTACATTGTATAAAAGGAGAAACCTCGAGTTACATTTGGGGGGAGCAAAGGTTGGAAAGAATCTCGAATTATTTTGAGTTACATTAGGAATAGGAGATAGGGAAGATCGGTGCACAGATCGAGATGCAAGCAATCACATACAATCACACACAGATAGGGTTTATTGGCCATAACCACTCTATACATCTACCACAAAACTCGTTTAAGGGCGACGCGTATTGAGTGCATTAATAATACATATCATATATGTAATTTGGGATTTGTGGATTTAGGATCGGACATGCATAAAGCCAATTTTATTTGCATCGTATGCAATAAATAAAGGCGAAAAACCAAAATCGATCATATCGATATTCCTCAAATATAGAGCAGTTGACGTGGCTCTGATACCACTGTTGGGTTTTAGGGGAGGCAGAGAAGGCAGCGGAAACAAAAAAAATTTCCCCCAAACTCGGAACAAGGAAACGCATCAATGTCTATATAATAGGAAATGATAGTTTGTGGAATCATACCTTGTCTTGAGGCTTGCTCAGCGACAATACCTCGCGCTTAGCGCGGTCTTCAACTCCGGTCTTCGACGGTGTCTGTGCAGCTCCTGGTCACACAGGGACTGACGACTCCTGATCTCACCGGACTGTCGGATGACAGTTGTCCTCCTGAGCGACAGAAACCTCCAGCCTCTAAAGTAGTCCACACGGACCACCTGGAACTCCACACTCCTTGACCCACAAGGAGTTGGAAGGAGTCGCATCCTCCTTTTGACATACTAGTCGCCAACACACTCTCCTGCCTCCAGTTGCAATTGCAGTTGTCTTTCCCTTGCTGCACCTCCATTTGTGCATAGCACTTGCTCGGGCTCTCTCTCGGATACCAAAACCAGAGAGAACGACAACTTTGCAGAGCAACTGGTTGCACTGAGTTGTACTTTGAGAAGCCCCCAATACCCCTATATATAGGAGGGTCATGGGACATGGTTCTCCATCCCAGGAAATGCGGGACTAAAAGCAGGAGTAGAAGGGTTCAAGATTTTCCACAAAAGCAATCAACTCGCAACCTAAACTGATCATTTCATAACTGAAACGGTTAGTTGGGGACCTGAACCGGTCAGTTCACAAGTGAACTGGTCGGTTGGGACACCTCAACCGGTTGGTTCACAAGTGAACCGGTCGGTTGGTGGTCCTGGTCGGTTCCTGATTGACTTTCCTTCTTTTGTTTCTAATATTATCGAATACCAATCCTATTTCCCAATCAAATTGGGCAATTGAAATGAAAGGAAAATTCTCACCAATCCTACTTTCCCAACTTGCTTGGTTGCACCAGTTAAATTGATCGTTTCAACACTTGAAGCAATCAGTTCACCCTGATCTTGAGCTGATCGGTTCAACACTTGAGCCGACCGGTTCATCACATGAACCGATTGATTGGGAGTGCAGAATGTGCAAAATCAGTCAATTGCGATTTCAATCAATCTGATACTCCAATCAATGTGTCCAACACCTCGAACAATATGATATTGAGCTATCAATTGATTGAGTGTTTAATTGAACTACTAAACTCCTTGTGTAATCAATCTAAACATTGCTTGTGGACAAAACTCCTTTTCTAGGTTAAATCCTATGTGTGTGACCCTGAAGGTCCATTTCACGTTGGCAGTGAAAGTCCATAACACTTATGACCTCACAAGCAAAGAGCGGTGCCTAGTCACACATCAATGCTACCCAAGTGAAAGTAGAAAGTTAGAGAAAAAATTTCAATCCTACAATCCATGAATGGTGTTACAACGAATGTATACTTTCTTTGTCACTAATATCCCGAATGAACTCGAGGCATGGAACAGTCATCCTGTCAACGTTCATTCACTTTCTTGATCTCAAAGTAGATTGGAAGAGATATGTATGACATCAATATCACATACTGACTCACACATGCGTGTGCACGCCTATTTCAATCCTACTCATCAAGTGGCCTTGGATATCAAACTCCCTCAGGAAGGACAAATCCCATATCTATCACTCACCCCTCAAAAGCCCCATGTGTCAAAGCCACCCAATCATCACCTTTATAACAACCCATGTTTCAGGACTATGTTTGATGATGTCAAAGTGTGCCCAACGACATGTGTTGAGTGTAGTGATTTCAGGTCAAAGAATCACACTCACCACCATCACTGTGAGTACTGACTGTGACTACCATGTCATGGTTCCATGTGTCAAACTCACGGTGGGTCTGTCTGGTACAATTGTTATCTAACAAGTACCTATGTGTTTGGTTTGATATCTCTATATCATGACTAATGAGATTCTGTCATCAACCAACATGACAATCTAGTCTTGTGTGTCATTGTTGTCTATCTACCTTCCACAATGACATCCGAATAGGGACATAACAAGAATGTACAAACTCTTAGCATATGTATGATCTCATCGTTCAGGTCCTCAACCTGAAAGCATACGTCCTTCAGTACTGTCATTTTCTAGACATTCAATATGTTCTATCACTATCACATATGACTGAACCAGAAAGAATTGGAAGCTTGCCATTGATGTTAATCAAATCAATCTTAATGCATCCCACCAATCATTCCATGATTGGCTCTCATGGCATACATACCAACACACTCACCCCTCAAAACCCTCATGTATCGAAAGCACCCAATCATCACCTTTATAACAACCCATGTTACAGGACTGCATTTGATGATGTCAAAGTGTACTCAACGACATGTGTTAATGTAGTTATTTTAGGTCAAACAATCACACTCACCACCATCACTATGAGAACTGACTATGACTACTATGTCATGGTGCCATGTGTCAAACTCACGGTGGGTCTGTCTGGTACACTTGTTCTCTAACAAATACTTATGTGTTTGGTTTGATATCTCCATATCATGACTAACAAGATTCTTTCATCAACTAACACCACAATCTATTCTTGTGTGTGATTGTTGTCTATCTACCTTCCACAATGACATCCGACTAGGGACATAATAAGAATGTACAAAATCTTACCATCTGTATGATCTCATCGTTCATGTCCTTAACCTGAAAGCATACATCATTGAGTACTATCATTCTCTAGACATTAAATATATTCTATCATTATCTCATATGACTGAACCAGAAAGAATTAGAAGCTTGCCTTTGAGGTTTATGAAATCAATCTTAATGTATCCCACCAATCATTCCATGATTGGCTCTCAGGGCATACATACCAACAGACTCCCACTTGCACTGTGAGCCAATCACCCTTGATTCATATTCTTAGTGATCTTCAAACATGTCTCACATATTACTTTGCTCTAGTGCTTACGCAGTGAGTTATGACAACACCTTGCCAAAGTTGGTATTAACTGCATGTCTCTCATCACTTTGTTGTACATCACATGTATGAGATGGAGTTGTCTTAATATGGGATATAGTATTCATTTTATAACCTTTAGCCACATTGCATGACCAAGTACTCCTTACTTGTCATCAAAGATCGGAATATCTATAAGTTCATATCATGAACTTCGAGATCCATATAGTATCCACTGTTATTCTCTAACAAACAGATACACGACATTTCCATTTAAAACGGCTTTATTGGAAAGTTTCCATTTATCAACAAACATTCACTTCTATATATCCCATATATATTTTGCGATTAATTTTTTGTCCTTTTTGGAAGTTCGCATCAGTGTAACTCTTTATAGGGAACTCTTCCTTATTTCCATAGAACTAGTACTTTTCAAGTACGTATCAAGTTCTTATGGCATTCCAGTAACCCTTACAGGAACTAGATAGACATCCACTCGTCATGTCCCACATACGAGTTATCAGGATGAGCACATCATATTGTCATGTCCTACATACAAGATGATGAACACATTTTATTCTTGTTATGTCCATACATGCAAGATAATGGGATGATTACGTATATGTTAGATCCATATATATTCTTAGTGTTCCCATTCTTCATTAGAATTGGACACTTAGCCTTGAAATACTAACTCCATGTAACATGGACAAGTTTTCTCCCATTAAATCTATGCACACTGAATCCTTCAGTGTAGATTGCCAATGTATGCTCTCTCTTTTCAGGTCAAGAGGTTTTGAGAACTATCTCTATACTTCTCTATTCCTATCATATAGGAAACATCTCTATCTTCCCTAAAGATAATTTCCACAAAGGATTCCATTCTATAACATCGCATTCCTCATCGACATGTGGAATACAAATACACTCCCACTAAATCACAGATCCCTTCTTTATTTTTGTCATATCAGTCAAACCCTTTGACTATATTATCAAAGTAAAGATCCAACTCTGAGTTGCTTGTACACAATCAATTACATTGATTAGTCCATTGTAACTTATAGACTTCATTTGCATTAATGGATTCATAAACCTTATAGGTTGTATCACGTACACATCCTTGTCTTATTCCTCATAGGACTGTGGTTTTAGTATCTGTATGCCAAATCTTTTAGTCATTAATTTGTAATCATCAAGATTCATGCTTCTCAAAATGTTATCCATGTGTTTTAACACTTAAGACTCATTCGCCCTAATGGATTTCATCCCAATGGGTGCTACCATCAAGGTCATACCTTGTGTTCACATGGAAGTCATTTAGGATGTAATGGTCATAAACCATAACTCAAAATTTGGTTCCTCATATTCATCTAGATAGTTGACTCATTACATAGATAATCAAGGTGTATCTATCAAGGATATAAGAACTCACAACTCCTTGTGATTCTTAATGTCCTTTATAAGTGCAGGGTATTCTTTATTTAAGACGAAATTTATTATTTGATAATCATCCTCTAACTCCTTAGAGTATGGCTCCTTTTGATTTAGACATCACCATGCCTTAATCATGAGTTTACTATGATACACTACCATAATCACTCACAAGGTTCTCAAACATTTGGTCCAAGTATTTCATTCATTGATCTCATCAAAAATTGACATTTTACCAAATCCGTACTTCATCTATGATATTCTTGAACACTTAAAGATATTCATATTGGTATTTCTCTAAACACCGCTGAAGTATTAGCATTTTCTCCAATAGGTGTGTAAATACATCACATGTATTACACCTAATAGGACAATCATTCTCCCACTACCACTAGTGAAGATTGATGTCTTAGAAGTTCATGTCTCTTACTGGTTCTCTAACCAAAAGAGTCTAGATTTATCCGTCATATGGAAACTAGAAATCAATTTCTCATGATTTATGCTAATTTGATTATTTGAGTTATCAATAACTTTTAGGTATCATTTTATCTTATGCATACCAAGTACCACAACATAAACAGGACACTGCCACAAGGAAACATCAACTTTATTAATTGCCATTATTGTCATACAATATGTAAAAATAAGGTGTTTCTATCCATTGGCAAATATGAAATAACAGTTTATAACTCTATTACATGCCTTCACGGCTAAAATAAACTAAAGTACTCCTATCTATGGCGGAAACACTTGCCCCATTTATTAGGTTATTTACACTTTATACCTTGGTATCATATAGCTCAAAGGTGTTACAAGTTTATTTCATGACACCTTTAGGTGGAGACGTATGTCTCCTCCTTCTTCTTTAGTTCTTCCAGATAGAGTGGACAATTCCTTTTCCAATGTCCTGGATTTTGATAATGGTGGCAATTGCCTCTCTTAGTCACGCCTTCCTTGGCCTTGAGGGTTGAAGACGACTTGGGTGGCTGGCTAGCATCAGAACCTTTCTTAGCCTTTCCCTTGCCCTTGCGCTTGAACTTGCCTTTCTTGTTGCTGATCATCATCACAGATTTAGGCTTGTCCTTCTTCATCTGTGCCTCAGCTGTCCTCAAAAGTGTTATAAGTTTATTTCATGACACCTTTAGGTGGAGACATATGTCGCCTCCTTCTTCTTTAGTTCTTCCAGATAGAGTGGACAATTCCTTTTCCAATGTCCTGACTTTTGACAATGGTGGCAATTGCCTCTCTTGGTCACGCCTCTCTTGGCCTTGAGAGTTGAAGACGACTTGGGTGGCTGGCTAGCATAAGAACCTTTCTTAGCCTTGCCCTTGCCCTTGCACTTGGACTTGTCTTTCTTGTTGCTGATCATCATCACAGATTTAGTCTTGTCCTTCTTCATCTGTACCTCAGATATCCTCAACATGCCCAACAACTCTATCAATGGCTTATCAAAGTTGTTCATGGTGTAGTTCATCACAAACTGACCATAGGATTCTGGTAATGATTGCAGTATCATGTCAGTAGCCAACTCTTGGCTCAGGAGAAATCCCATTCTTGTCAGGTTCTCTATATACTCAATCATTTTGATCCTGTGAGGACCAACTAGATCTCCTTCTGTCATGACACACTTGAACAGTGCCCTGGAGACATCATATCTCTCTTGTCGTGCTTGATCTTCATATATGTTCTTGAGATGTTGAATCATCTCAATGACACCCATGTTCTCATGTTGTCTCTGCAACTCGTGGTTCATGGAGCGCAACATCAAGCACTTTGCATCAATGGCATCTTCAGAATGCTTCTTATAAGCATCCCTTTCTTCCTTTGGTGTGGTAGGAGCAGGTTCCTCTACAACTGGAGTATGCAGGACATAGAGCTTTCGCTCTTGAGTGAGAACAATTCTCAATGTCCTAAACCAATCGTGGAAGTTAGTCCCATTCAGCTTGTCCTTTTCAATGACCGATCGCAACGAAAAGTAATTGTTGTTTATTGTCATTTGTACTACAAAAGGAAATATATGCAATTTAGTATAAACTCAATTTTGACTTTTTATATTGATTTGAAAGATTGATGATATAATTAGGACTTTATTTAATTATTGCTCCTACTATTTTTGTTCAAATTGATAGCCTTCAACATCCATTCAGAAGATTGTAGCATACAATCTTCTAGTGGGTCAAGATCTGTATTTCGTCAAGTCATGAGTCCGCTTTGGTTGATCGCCCACAACTTGACTATTTAGGTAGGCCATCATGCCAGTTGTGTCATATGCAACTCTTGGATAGATGACATGCACAACTCCTTGCCATTCATCACGTGCCTCTGGGCTTAGACTCTCTAAGAATCACCATTTAAGTCTAACCCAAAAGCCGACATGGTAAACATGAACTCTTCTTTGGAAGAACCTACATGTTTACCCTTCACACTTCAATGAGATAGATGAAGCACCACACTTTGGTGTAACCTACGCTTGGACCAATCGGTTGGCATTCCAGACGACTGATTTGAAGAACAATATGAGTGGGTGGTGGCCATGAGGAGATGCATGATGACCAGGCAAACCGATCGGTCGGAGGAGCTAATCGATCGGATGGTGGCACCCAACTGAGGGATTTGATTTTTATAGGTACATATACATATCCAATCGCCACAATATATATGCATGCTATATCCCATAGAAAACATATGAAACGATAAAAGTGATGATCATGGCCATCCTAATGTGATTTCTTGAGCCAAGAGGATTCATGGTCATCTAGGTCCACATCACATGCAACATGTATAAGATGAACTTTGTGCTTTATCATTCTGGGTTTGATCACCTTATCTCAATGACTTATCGACTCACCATTAGGTCGGTCAGTTGGGTGCCACCAGCCGATCGATTAGCTCCTCCGACTGATCGGTTCACCTGGTCATCATGCATCTCCTCATGGCCACCACCCACTCATCTTGTTCTTCAAATCAGTCGTCTGGAATGCCAACCGATCGGTCCACGTCTTGAATTGATCGTCTATGTCACCGTCTGGTTGTCCGTCGTTCTTTGAAATAACAGGAAATAAAAGATATATCCTATTTACATTTGAATAGGGAAACCCCGAGTTACATTTGGGGGGAGCAAAGGTTGGAAAGAAATCTCGAGTTATCTTGAGTTACATCAAGAAAATGAGGTAGGGAATCAGTGCACAGACTGAGATGCAAGCAACCACATTCAACGAAGCACACATACATAGGGTTTATTGGCCATAAACACACTGTACATCCACCACAAAACTCATTTAAGGGTGATGCGTATCGAGTGCATTCATATTACATATCATATATGTATACTAGAATTTGTGTATTTAGGATTGGACATGCATAAAACCAATTTTATTCACATCATATGCAATAAATAAAGGTGACAAACCAAAAATTGATCGCATCGATAATCCTGAAGTATAGAGCATTTGATGTGGCTCTGATACCACTGTTGGGTTTTAGAGAAGGTAGCTGAAATAAAAAATTTATTCTCCTCAAACCCAATATAAAGGAATCGCGTCAACGTCTATACAGTAGGAAGCATGGTTTGCAGACATACCTTGTCCCGAGGCTTGCTCGGAGACGTTACCTTACGGCTTGCATGGTGTTCACCTCCAGTCTTGGACGGTGTCTGTGCAACTCATGGACTCACTGAGACTGTCGGGATTAACACATGTCCTCCGAGCGGCAGAAGTCTCCTGTCTCTGTATTAGTGCACACAGACCACCTGGAACTCTGATCGCCTTGTCACACAAGGCACCGGAGGGAGTCGTACCCTCCTGTCGGTGTACTAGTCACTGACACACTCTCCTACAACCAATCACTTTTCTACAGTTGTCTTTCCCTTGCTATGCCTCCCTAATCGGGTAGCACTTGCTCGGGCTCTCCTGGTTACCACAACTAGAGAGAACGATAACTTTGCAGAGCAACTAGTGTTCTGAGTTGTACTTGAGAAGCCCCAATACCCCAATATATAGGAGGGCCATGGGACAGGGTTCCCTGTCCCTAGAAATGCAGGATTAAAGCAGGAGTAGAAGGGTTCAAGATTTTCCACAAAACAATCAACTGCGCCAACTGAACAGATGGTTTCAAGAATGAACCAGTCGGTTGGGGACCTGAGCCGATTGGTTCACTCCTGAGCCAATTGGTTGGGGCACCTGAAGTGGTCGGTTCACTTCTGAACTAGTCGGTTCACTGCCCTGGTCAGTTCCCAATTGACAATTCCTCTTTTGTTTCTTATTGATCCAAATACCAATCCTTGTTCCAATCAAATAGGATAAGTGAAACGAAGAGAAATTTCTCACCAACCTGACTTTCCCAACTTGCTTTGTTGGACCAGTTGAGTCGATCGGTTCAACCCTTGAACTGGTCAGTTCAGCTTGTCCTAAGCCAATCGACTCACTAACTGAGCTGATTGGTTCACCAAGTTGAGTTGTTCGGTTCATCATATGAGCCGATCGATTGGGAGTGCAGACTGTCCAAAATCAGTTAATTTTAGTTTCAATCAATCTGATACTCTAATCAATCGTTTCAACACCTTGAACACTATGATACTGAGCTATCAACTGATTGAGTGTTTAATTGAACTACTAAACTCCTTTAGTAATCAATCTAAACATCATTTGTGGATAAACTCCTCTTCATGGTTAAATCTTATGTGTGTGACCCTACAGGCCCATTTCACATTGGTAGTGAAAGTCCATAACAGTTATGACTTCACAAGAAAAGAGTGGTGCCTAGTCGCACATCAATGCTACCCAAGTGAAAAGGAAAGTTGGAGAACAACTTTCAATCCTACAATCCATGAATGGTGTTACAGTGAATGTATAATTCCTTTGTCACTATAATCCCAAATGAACTCAAGGCATGGAACAGTCATCCTTTCAAAGTTCATTCACTTTCTTGATCTCAGAGTATATTGGAGGAGATATGTATGACATCTATATCACATACTGATTCACACATGCGTGTGCACGCCTATCTCAATCCTGCTCATCAAGTGGCCATGTATATCAAACTCCCTTAGGAGAGACAAATCCCATATCTATCACTCACCCCTCAAAAGCCCCATGTGTCAAAGCCACCCAATCATCACCTTTATAACAACCCATGTTTCAGGACTACGTTTGATGATGTCAAAGTGTACCCAACGACATATGTTGAGTGTAGTGATTTCAGGTCAAAGAATCACACTCACCACCATCACTGTGAGAACTAACTGTGACTATCATGTCATGGTTCCATGTGTCTAACTCATGGTGGGTCTATCTGGTACACTTGTTCTCTAATAAATACTTATGTGTTTGGTTTGATATCTCCATATCATGACTAATGAGATTCTATCATCAACCAACACCACAATCTAGTCTTGTGTGTCGTTGTTGTCTATCTACCTTCCCCAACAACATCCGACTACAGAAATAATAAGAATGTATAGACTCTTAGCATTTGTATGATCTCATCATTCAGGTCCTTAACCTGAAAGCATACATCATTGAGTATTGTCCTTCTATAAACATTCAATGTATTCTATCATTATCTCATCTGACTGAACCAGAAAGAAGTGGAAGGTTGCCTTTGATGTTTATCAAATCAATCTTAATGTATCCCACCAATCATCCCATGATTGGCTCTCAGGGCATACATACCAACACTTATTTCACCCAAACTACTCTCATCACCCAAGATTAGGGTTTAGGGTTAGGGTTAGGAACTAAGGTTAATGATTCACTAAGGTTCTCATACCTTGTTGGGTCATTCCAACCTAAGTCCTTCATAAATTAATGTGTTTATTCATACTTATATCTTTACAGGGTTTACCCTCACTAGAGGGACCTACACTACACGTCACGTCTTTCACATTTACTAATTAACAATATTTTTAATTGGTGAGGGATGCCTTAATCCTACTTCTTCTAAAAACCATAACTTGAGGAAAGAAGGGAAATGCATTTTAAGGTTTATAAAGAAAACATGTGAGAATAGGACGTAATGATAGATTATGAACTTAGAGGAAACTTTATTTCATGCAAATTCAAGGTTTTGGATAGGCAGATATCACATTTGCCAAGTGATTCCTTTTATACCAACTTAATGGTATAGAGGAAAATATTTCCAGCCCCCAAATTTGTGATCCTTTCTAGTCACTAATACCATTAGGTTGTTCCCTAATAATTTACCATATAATTATTGGGATTATTTAAACTTAATTAATTATTAAACATTATTTGATCAATCATGGCTTCAGTACCAAAAGTAAGAACTCTAATTCTTAGCATCCCCTAATTAAAAGCGGCCTAGAATTTAAGGATAGATATCTAATATTGAGTATAAAATTTAACAATTAATAAACAATAGTATACATATTTTGATTGTTTGAAATTGAATTAATACATATATTTGACTTATGGACCTCATAGGTGTTACATGAATATTACATGAGTTAACTTGTACATAAATAAGAAGAAGAGATATACTATCTAACTAATCCAATATGACATAGATTTAATATCTTCAGTAGCTTTCATCTTTTTATCTTCATGTCCTTATATCATGTATATCAACTACCTAAAATGTTGACAAAAAATTTGGTCATCATATTTCTAAACGGGTATGTGGGTTCATCCAAAACATCGATATATATTCACCAATCATTTAGTGGCACATATAAATTTATATTTCAATTATATAGTCTCACCCATTATGGTATGCCCTCTTAGGTGTAATTCTTGTTCATCATTGAACTTATGATATTGCGCCCAGATGGGAGGAATTTGAGGATTAGAATATTCTAATTTACTTTATGTGATACTCATAGTGGATTTTTAATAAAGTGAATTAAATTAACTTGCAACAAATTATTTATCAATCATCAATAAAGCCATTGGCAACTCCAAGAGTCGATACATGCCAGTATTCACAATCGTAATGATGTAACTTATGTAGAATCATTAAGTATACTTCAATGGTACTTTATGAAATCCAATCCAATAAGAAATCAACATAATCAATCGATATATTTCAATGTATGTATAATCATAAAGTGTCACTATCATGTTTCACAACATACTAATCTAAGATATGTCCTATACTAGAGTTTTGGAAAGTATTGAGTTTGGGATAGGAATAAGGGTACTGTAATTCCATCATATAATGACATCAAAGGAGTAAAAACCCTAATTGGGCATATTAGGTGTAAGACTAATTATACGTTGGATTTTAATCATCAGTTTGAGCATATGATGTCATTAAGAACAACAATATCTAGTAATGCATATTGTGAGCATGAAAATTTGTATTATTAGTCTTAAAACACTAATTCTTTTATTAGAAAGCTAAATATCATCAATATCATATTAATCTAATTTAAAATATTGGGATCTTATCCTTATTCAATGATTTTAGAATATACAGTATATAAGTGTATTTAACATGATTAACAACATATTCATCAAAAACTAGGGTTTAAATGTATTCACACCCTACATTCATGTATTAGCTATATTTTTGGAACTATGATCAAGCCAGGGCACCACATAGATTTTATTTGTAATCTATGCATTTTTTTATAAAAAAATTGATATATGATATGATATATTCAAAGTTCTGATGCATTTACTAGAATTAAAGAATTTTAACCTACTTGGTACAATCCCATGCTGACACGCCACCAAAAGAACACCCTTTTATTTCACAATCGGGTAGAGTTAATGATGGGTTGAAAAAAAAACCAAGGCCCATGACGCTATGAACTAGGATATCACAAGCACAAAGGTAGGGTTGTCATTAACCTTTGTCCATTGTCTTCCTCATGGAAGCTCACTTTTACGAAAATTTGAGGGTCAACTCTCATGTTGACTTCCTCCTAGAGGCCTTAGGAAGCTTTGAGAATGGCTTGATCCAGCTCGCACTACCTTTCCAGACCTGAGAGGTCCTTTGGTCTAGAAAGAGGGCGTCAAAGTGGAGGGAGGTAGGTATTTGGTTAGCTAGACATGGAGGTAGTGTATAATTTCAAAAGATAGGTGGTTGGAAACTTACCTAGGAACCTCAAGTTCTTGAAGGTCGATCATCTCCATACAGTGTAGTTATCTTCTTGCTACACTTTGGGATCCCTTGAGGAGCTCTTCCGAACCTTCCTCATCAAGAACGTGGAAGAGTAGAAGATTGAGGTATCAGGTAACCCCAATAGTATAGCTTCATTGGAGTAGCTTAGCATGTTTGGATCAATTTCTCTTTAGAGGCTGAAGGCATTTTCTTATGTAGGCCACGATGATAGTGGGGTGGGTATAAGATAGGGAACCATAATAGGTTGCATAATTATTAATTTGGCTTAGCAAAGAATACGATAATAATGAAGAGGTAGTTAACACAAATTATTTGCGTCTACTAGAGAAAGTGTAGGAGTCCCACATACTCAAACCATCCATAGAATTAGAGGGAGAGATATTGTCGGATCTTGGAATCCAGATACTTTGGAAACAGACCACATCCAGAAGTTTGTTTTAAGGTTCAACACACATCATTAATCCAAAATGGGATACTTGTATGAACAAGTTCAAGACATAGTCCACCATACACCAAGGATTTAGTGATTTGGGTCAATCACGAGGGTTTGAGGAACATACAATCAAGGTCAAACAATCATTTAATCATCCTTAACACAGAAGTCGACATTAAGCAATAAAATAATGATTTTATCACTTTAGGGTACAAAAGTATACAAAGTTATAATATTGATCCATAAAGATGTTCAAGTGACTAATCCTAGACTAACATTAAGATTTAGGGTATAAAAGGTTACAATTGAGCATTAGATGACATGAAACATTTAGAAGGAGATCAAAAGATATCATCGTTTTCATATATCAGAGGAATTTTAACCATGGTTAGGTCATGGAACTAGTCCCAATAAAATATCTCATTTTCTAGATACAAATTTGTATATTATGATCAAAATGGAAAAAATATGCATTTTTAATGATTTTTCAAAGATTCGACATCAACATAGGGAAAAGAGATGAAGAGAAGTACTAATTACATTGCATTGGTCCTTGAGGATGTTGGTCTAACTCGAGTCACTAAGGTTTTGCATGTGGTTTGGCCCTTGACCACTTCTGGGTGCATGCAATTGTGGTAGGTCCTCCTTGACTAGTTAGGATACGTCAATGAGAAAGAGAGTGGGAGAATATAATGTCTAATTTGGGACATTGAGGAGGAACCCTTGATCCAATAGCTCCCTAGCCCCAACCCAACCATAGAAACCCGCTTGGTTTACTGAGATAGCCTTAGTGGCTTTGGCATGGAGCTCACTAAACCAAATGAAGAGGGGGAAGAAAGGTGGATAGATCTTGTAAAGGTGTCATCCTAATGCAGATAAGAGTCACAAGCTCTTCTCTAGGCTTAGGTCTTGCCAAAATACGCCATAGGTTTGGCCTCCAGGAGCCCATCAGGGCAGTGCTTGTGGCCAAATGAAGGAAGAAAATGAAGTTGGGGGAGGATGATTCATGGCACCAAAATGAACAGTGATAAGGGAGGAGAACGTGGGGGAAGAAATAGGAAGGAAGGTATGCTCAAAATTGTCTTTTATCGTGTGGAGGGATATATCAAGGTACAACGTCTTCAACCAATCACAAGGTTGTATGGAGGTAGGAGATGGCCATTTTTTCCTTAGATTGGAACTGATTTTTGGCTTTGCATCCGTTCTTTCTCATTGTCTAGGAGAAAGGTGTATGGATAGTCAATATGTATAAAAGCAGAAAAGTGGAATAGGGTTTTGCAGGCTTTGTCTTACAAAAAGCATAAAATTCAAAATGTAACTCTGACTGAGATGAAATATTCGTCTTTGGTTCAAAAATTTGATGTACGTATTATATTAAAATTTTGGGTTCAACATCACAACATTGAGGGCACTCAATTTTGGAAATGCATTTCAAATTGTAATTACGCACTCAACTTTAGTCAATTAATTAGAGTGTGACATTTAATCAAATGAAATTTAGTAATTAATTGCAAAGTCACTTAGAGTCATCAAATTAAGTGTAAGTGAGGTTATTGAGTATAATACAATATCAAATTAGTCAAGATGTACATCAACTGAATGAGAGAGGAAATTCAAGTTATCACAAGTGATGGTTGGATGGTTACTTCTTCATTTTGTGCTTGGGGAATACAAACTAGGGAAAGACAGATACATTGGGGATGCTAGATGATGATGAAGAAAATATGTGGTAGATATAGAGTTGTAGATGTTGATGATGGAGACTTATATGATGATGGAGATGAAAGCAGACTTGTAGAGAGAGAGAACAATAGAGATAGCTTACAGAGAGTGTGATGAAGATGACTTTTTGCAGAGGCTCATGAAGATGGCCTTCTAATTGAAATGAAGAAAAAAAATACAAGATCAAGATTTAGGAACCTAGGTACCAAACTTATAGCTAGAGTATAAATATATGGTGTTCATTCTCTTAGTAGAAAATGTCGCATATAAAAACTACAATAATAAGGTGTAATTTCTTGGCTTGAAGTCTCAAGAATGCAGAGTACAGAGCCATATTATTATTTATAAATTCCCCATGAATTGACTCCAAGGTAGAGGTAGTGCCTAGTTCTCTGCATTTGATATTTATAAATTCCCTCTATTTATCATATAAATGAAAAAGATCAATATCATATAGATCATGGTTGATGGTCTAGCTTAATTTCATTAGGCTAACTAAATTTAATTAAATGAAGTTGATTGTAGGGCTAGTTGTGATAACCAACAAAGCTAGTTGTTGTAACTAACTACGGTCTGAACCATATGTTGTAACTACCTAGCCTTGTTCGTGTTAGATACACTACCCAGTGATTGTATATAAATTGGCTAAATACCCTAAAATGTTGGTGCACAAGGCTTTTGTATCATTCTATCGATTGAATGAAAATGTTCTCTCACTGTCTATCTTTCTCTTGGAAAGATATCTATTTCCCTTTCTCATCTTCCTCCTCTAGTTGTTATTACTTTTCTCATTGTGCATGTATAAGTTTCTCAACATCCTCTAAAATTATTGTATGATATTAAAGCTTCTAGGTTGAGTCATGGGATAAAAAAGTGACGACCTTGGTAGAATGAAGATCTGAGGAATCTATGGAAGGATCTATAAACCTCTAGTCTAGGTCATAGCATCAACAAGCTCTTGAGGTAAATAAATCAAAATGATATGTGATACCATACATCCAATCATGTCATATCTACACAAATGTGTCAAAATTTGTCTCTCTCAAACTCAATCAAAATAGTTAGTTATACTAGGAGCTCTAGATGTACACACTAATAGACGGATGCTCACTATATGGATTTATTAAAGTCATTGAGCATGCACCTACTAACTTTTTTGTAGATCCTAATGGAGAAATCATGCCAAATATGGCATGTCAGGAATATATTAGGAAAGATCAACTTGTCAAGGGATGATTTATTGGATATCAATTGTGCGATGTCCTCAATTTCTTAGTCAGTACTAATTTCTCATTTGAGATCTAGTATGTTCTAAAAAATTCTTCAACATGTCATCATTGTAACGACCCCCTCCCCCTGCTATCCTCAATTAAGTCATACTGAGAGGGAAAGGGCCTTCATTGGAATTTCAAGATCAAGGTTTAGCAATTAACCTATAACAATTATAAATTTCATTGAATGGAAAAGAGTTTGATAACAATATAATCATAGATTCTCCTCTAGGAAGTTACATGGAAAGGGAAAACTAACATTTGCAATGTAGAGTAAATATAATTATCTATTATCCTCTAAGATCGCTTTTAAGCATCTTTTCTTTTTGGTGCCTTCTTCTCTAGATGTCCAACTTTCATATTAATTGTAGTTTAGGCTAAAATGGCATGAAACAAAAATGTAGTAAACATATCGAAATATATTGAGTATGTGGGGTAAACAAAATATATGCATGTAGGTATAAAAACATTATCAACCATACAAACAATTATCATTACATGATAAAACTTGTAGTATTTTTTATAACTTCTCAACTTGCATTTATTCAACCTCTTTGTAACCCAATTGTCGGGGGTATTCATATTATCATACTCACACGTTGGGAGTATTTCATTGATGTATCAACTAGCTGGTTGTAATCTCTAACCATACCCACTTGATGGGGGTATTCATAATATGACACTCACTCACTGGGAGTATTTCAATGGCATACCCATGTGCTGGGGCTAAGCTCTATAACTTTCATGGATGCATTTATTCTGAGATAATATTTTGGGCTTGGGAAAGTTATGTTTGTATCAAGTGATACTCATATGGGGACTGTAGGAAGTAAATAAAAAACTGAGTAGTTTAATTGTCATCCATTCAGGAAATTCTAGAAAAACCACAAAAGTCTCTATAGTGTGATTATTCACAGTCCTAACTACATATCTTTCCTAAGAGATGACTTAATGTTCAAGTAAGCAAAAGCATATGAAACCAACCAAGCAATCACTCTGTAATTAACGTATAACACCCAAGTATTACTATTGTGTTCACAAAATATCCATTATGACTGACATGTGTTCCAAGATAGGATTTTGGTGTCAATTTAGGGTTTCATGAGGGTTAGGCTTTCCAAAACCAAATTAAGACTTTTCAACTCAGGAAACCCTATTTTTGGAAACATGTGAATTTTTTTGACATAGATTAGATCCAAGATTCTCTTTTTATCAAGTTTAATTTGACTTTACCTAATTAGATCAATTAATGAAGTCAAGAGCATTGTCATGTAAGTAGGGTTTCAATGCATAAAAACTACTAAATTTTGCATCTTTATGTACTTTTGGAATTTGAGTGGGAATTATACCATGGAACCAATTTTATTAATTAATCATATTCTTGTTATACAAAATCATATATATGTTTTCTATATTTGGATTACCAATTAATTTCTATAATTTTTTCAAGTTAATTTATTTTAGACCGGTCAGGGCCTGCCACATATGCGGCTAACTAGGAAAAGGAGTGTGTTGTGGGGCCACAGTCAAGCTAATGAGGACATGACAAGATGGTGGCCCACACTCGCATGGCTAAGTGAGAAAAGAAGGGCGAAAAGGAAATGATGTCCTTACCTTTACTCAAGTGCTCAAAAGACCGAGTTTTCCTTTCACCAAGGGTCGTTGTCAACCATGGTTTCTCACGAGAAGATCTCTTATGGGAGGCAACATGAAGGTTGACTCGGGGTTTTTGGCTTCCTCAGTGGTAGGAAAATGCACCTCCTTTGTTGCACCTTGCCAAACTCAACTGTGGCCTTCAATTTCTTATAGAGGGTTAGAGAAGGGAGAACGATGGGGGAGGATATCATGTGTTGTGCGGAGAAGAGGTGAGAGGGGAAGGACAGTGCAAGCACTAGAATTGAGAGTAGGATGAGAACCTAGAGTCATGAAGAGTATTTCCATGAGATGTCTGGCCCTACATAGGGATCATGTTGCCTTATATAGCCGTGGATATGGAGGGTTGGGCACCGACGACGTTGGTCAATTAGGGAAAACTTTAATTTCTTTCCAAAGTAGGTTAAACTAGGGGTGGTTGTGTGAACCTCTCACCAACTCCTTGTCAGTTACCATTGATTATTCCTAGATAGAATTGAATTTGAAGAATTATACGACTCAATGTTAAGCATCAAACATGCAAAATAACATTTGAAGATATAATGCAATCAGATTTTAAGAATGTGTAGTTGAATATATTTGTAGACATAATATCAGTAACATATTTTAAGGGGACCTTAGTTCTTAGCAGTTGCCAATTGCCTTATCCCTAAGAATTGTATCAATCACCCTTAAATGTGGGCCAAAAGTGCAAGAGAATTGCCTAGCTAAAAGGTATCCGACTTTAAATTTGTACCACGTAAAGAAACATCTGCAACTCAATATGGAGTCTATTATAGTAAATATAGCGTCAAATGCAAGGATACATGTAGACAACTATGTAAGAAACTATAAGACTTTCCTTAGCTTGGTCAAACAAAAGGTTGACTTTGGTTTCTGGTTAAGGAGAAAAAAGGAAACCTATGTATTAAAATTAAAACAAGATAAGGATAGATGTCACTATGATAAGGGGAACTTGGATAGGGTTTCACCAACCAAGCCAGCTATTGGTACGTAGCCAAGAGTGCCAACCATATGATGATTGTAATGGCATATCTTGTACAGGATTTGATTAACAATAAAGATAATCTTCATCTATATGTTTATTCAATTATGAGATAATGGTATAACAAGATAATTTACTAAAGAATGATGTTTGTTGGTGACATATATCTTTTGGTTGAGGACCTCAGCTGTGAAATCATATGTACGATATGAATACATACATTCTTATTATGTTTGTAGTGGGATGTTATTATGGAAGATAATAGATATAACTAACAAATAAGACTTAAGTTTGTGTCAATTGGTGATAGAATCTCTTTAGTCATGGTGTCTGATATCAAACCAAACACATAGGCACTTGTTAGGGAACTGTGTAGTGGAAAGTACCACCATGAGAGTGATGCATGGAAACCATTGAATGGTTGTCTTAAACCACTCACACAACGATGTGGTGATTGTGGTTCTTAGGCTTATAATCACTACACTCATCACATGTCATTTAATATACTTTGGCATCATCCAACGTGACCTTTAGTAAGGGTTGATATAAAGGTGATGCAAGGATAATTTGTGACACATGAAGAATGACTGAGTAATGTATATTGGATTTGGTCCTCCTATTGTAGTTGATATCTTGGATACTTGATGTGAAAGACATAGAAATGTATGGCCATACTCATGTGAATCAATATATGATATATGACCTTACATACATCTCATATAGTCTGGTCTAGTTCAAGGAACATGGATTGATTGTTGAGACAATGACATTTCCATGCCATCAGAGATGAAGGAATTATATGATCAGTGTAACAATAGTCACATATTGTATGTTGAAGTTGTTCTCCAACTTTCCAATTACTTGGGTAGAAATTATGTGTTGCTAGATATTGCTCATCACTTGTGATGTCATAAGTTAGTTATGGACATTCACTACCAACATAACTTGGGACCTATAAGTTCACATGCATATAATACACTTGGCATAGGAGTTTACTCATGAATAGTTTTAACTTGATTACTAAAATGGATAGGTATTGAATCTGCACAAGAATGGCTGAAATTTAGTTCAATGGGAAAACAAATCAATTAGTTCAATATATGAATGGACCCGCTCACATTCTGAATTGACCAGTTCAGATTATGACTTTCTCGATCCAATGATCCATAAGATTGTATCAAAGATTGATGTTGACATCATGTTGTGCATTCATGGTCACATTAAATCCACTATGTATGGGAATAGGAAATAATGTGAACCAATCAATCCAATTGTTGAATAAACTCTTTCACATGTGAACCAACCGGTTCAATATTGAAATGACCATTTCATGGGATTTACCTTCCAAAAAATCATGAAGTAATGCCTTTTCGACTCCAAGTTGATATGAAAACCTTAACCTTAGCCCTCCTTTAAATATAGGGGCAGTAAAAGCTTTCAGGTGACACAACAATACTCTTTGACAATTGTAGTCTTCTCATAGTTGTGGTATCGTGAGTGCCCGAGAAAGTCTTTCCTGCAAAAGGGAGAGATAGAAAGGGAGATACAACAAGGGATAACACTCAATGTTAGCACATTGGCATTAAAGGGACAACTCTGTCATGTTAGCTCTAAAAGAACAACAGGAATTCCCAGTGGCCTGGGTTAATAATCTGGAGGCATGGAGGTCGTTGCCACGCACTAGGAAGACATCGTCAACCACAATGAATGGTGCTATACCAGGCGGCCTCCACCGATAATCATCTAGGTGTTGCTTGTAAAAGAAGCATGTCGTTGCAAGGATAATCATTGGACTTAGCTCTAGGACAACGTATATACCTTGCAAACCTTCCATCCCAATCCATAGGTCTTGATGTGATCCATTGGTTAAAGGGAATATGACAATAAAAAAAATCTATTACCATCTCTATTGTCATATTTTCCTATAGTGATATAAGAGCCACACCATATTATTATGTTTTGGGATTTATCGATATGATCAATTTTTTTTAACATTTATTTTATTACATACAATGCAAATATTTTAAATGACTAATGTACATATCTAATTAAATACCACATATGATACCAAATATATATGATATGATATATATATATGCATATTATACGCATTGCCCTAAAACTATTTTGATGGTAGATGTAAGCGTGGTTATGGCCGATACGCCCTGGATTTGTGTGAATGGTTGAACAATTTTATTACTACTTTTAAAACTCAGTTTGCATATCGATCATCTCTCTCTGTCTCTTTACATATGTAAGTTAATGCCTTCCTCTCTATGTTTCCACAAAATGTAACTCAAGGTTTCACTTTATATCATTATACTATCATCATCTTTGTCCTTGCATTATTTTTTGGGGGGTAACAATTTCCAATGTGATCTTGATTCTAGGTCCCATGACTTAAAGGAAAAACCCTAAGGCTTAGATATACTCCCATAGAATTTTCTTAATGTATGTTTGTAACATCCTATTTGCAAACTAGAATTTCTCCAACCAAGGTCTAACATCATATTATGTCGTATATTATCATAAATTTGGATTTTGTAGGGTTAGATTCTTTATGAACGTTGAAGGTTTACTTAATTATCAAAATAGGGCTTTTCAACTCACCCTTTGAGGGATGTTTCTAACCTCAAATGTCGTATTGGCCTATAAGAGGAGGTTAGGCTTTCTAGGCAAAACCTGAACCCATAGGTTTAGGGTTTTGCCTCCCGCCATAGGTCTCTTTACATTCTTAGGTTGACCCAGTTGAGGTTGGGACACCCCTAAGAGTGAATTGAGATTATAGTATTTTCTGTTATCTAATTACTAATTTTTATGTTTCATTGTCATATGCTAAACACATCATGCACACCATCTGTGCGTACTTGTTGTACTCTTCATACTTGCATGCATGGGAGCCTCCTTGTATCTAATTTGGGGTAACAAACTGAGTTAGCACAAACCCATTTGTAGTTTCTCTCTTTTATCCCTAACTTAGGGTTTCTTTGGCCAGGGTTCTTATTTCACAAACACTACTCCCATCACTCAATATTAGGGTTTAGGGTTAGGATTAGGGACTAGGGTTAACGATTCACTAAGGTTCTCATACCATGTTGGGTTATTCAAATCTAAGTCCTTTTTAAATAAGTGGGTTTACTCATACTTATATATTTCAAGGGTTTACCCTCACTAGAGGGACCTACACTACATTTCACATGTTTCACAATTACTAATTAATATTATATTTGAATTGGTGAAGGATTCCTTAATTCTACTTCTTCTCAAAACCCTAACTTGAGATGAGAAGGGAAGTGCATTTTAGGGTTTATTAGGCAAACATGTGACAATAGGGAGAAATGATAGATTAGAAACTTAGAGGAAGATTTATTTAATTCAAAGCCTAGGTTCTGGCTAGGTAGGTATTACATTGGCTAAGGGATTCGTTGTAAAACAACTTAATGATTGAGAGGAAAATATCACCAACCCCCAAGTTGTGATCCTTTCTACTCAGCATTACCATTTGGTTACGCCCTTATAATTTTCCTTGTAATTAAGGGGATTGATACTTAAACATTATTTGATAAATCATGGCTCTGATACCAAATGTCACGACCCAAATTCTTAGCATACCCTATTAAGAGAGATCTAGAATTTAGGGATTGATACTTAAATTTTTGAGGATCAGATTTAACAATTAATAAACATTAGTAAATAATTTTCATTTATTTGAATTTGAATTAATGCATATATTTGAATTATGCACCTCATAGGTGGTACATGAATTTTTTGAGAACTAAAGTGTACATAAATGAGAAGAAAAGATACATTATCTAACTAATTATCCATGAAATAGATTTAATATCTTTAGTAGCTTTCATCTTTATCTTCATGTCCTTATATCATGTATATTAACTTCCCAAAACATAAAAAAATGTGGTCATCATATTTCTAAACGGGTATGTGGGTTCATCCAAAACATCGATATATATTCAATAGTCATTTACTAGCACATATAAACTTTTATTACTAATATATAGTCTAACCCATTCCTGGTATGCCCTCTTGAGTGTAATCATTGTACATCATAGGACTTATGTGTATCATCCCTTGATGGGTGAAACACAAGGTTTAGAATATTCTCATTTACATTATGTGATACTCACACTAGCTTCGTAATGAATTGAATTGAATAAACTGGAAACAGATTATTCATCTACCATCAAAAAAATCATCGACAATCTCCAGGATTCGATACATGTGAGTATTCACAATCGTAGCCGCATAACTTATGTATAACCATTGTGTATACTTCAAGTGTACTTTATGAAACCCAATCATCCAAGAAATTAAAATAAACAATCAATTTTTTTCATGTATGCATAATCCTAAAGTGTCAATAGCATATTTCAAAACATATAATCTAAGATATGTCCCATACTAGAGTTTAGGAAAGTATTGGGTTTGGATTAGGAATAAGGGTCATAGACCCTAATTCCATCATACCATTCCTTCAAAGGAGTAGAAACCCTAATTAGCCATATTAGGTGTAAAACTAATTCGACATTATGTTCTAATCATCAAATCTAACATATAATGTCATTAAGAACAACTATATTAGATATGCATATTGTGATAATGAAAATTTGTAATCATTAGTCTTAAAACCCTAATTCATTTATTATAAATCCTAAAATATCATCAGTATCATCCTCATAGGATTTAATATATTGGGATCTTATCCTTGTTTAATGATATCAGAAATATATCATATAAGTTATTTACATGATTAACAACCTATTCATCAAAACTAGGATGTAAATGTATTAAACACCCCACATTCATGTATTTTCTATATTTTAGGAACATGATCTAGACATTGCCCTGAATATATTTTCTTTTATAATCTATACATTTTATAGATAAAAATTAATATATGATATGACCATAATAAAAATTATGATGTATTTACTATAATAAAGGAAAATTAATTTACTTGTGCCAATCCTATGTTGACACGCTAGAAAAAGAACCCCCTTTTATTTCACATCTGGGTCAGGTTAATGATGGGTCAAAAAGACACCACTACCCATAGTGCCATGAATCAGGATGTCACATGCGCAAAGGCATGGTTGTCATTAACCATTTGTCATAGTCTTCCTAGAGGAAGATCATTGCTCCATCCATGGGAGGTTCAACTCTCATATTGACTTCCTCCTCGAGGCCGTTGGAGGCTCTAATAATGGCTTCATCTAGTTTGTACTACCCTGCTAGACCTGAGTGGTCCTTTGGTCTGGCTAGAGGGCATCATAGTGGAGGGAGATAGGTATTTGGTTATATAGAAAAGGAGGAGGTGTATACATTTGAGAGAAAGGTGGTTAGAAACTTACCTAAGAACCTTGGGTTCTTGAAAGTCGATCATCTCCATAAAGTCTCCTTATCTTCGTCATGCACTTTAGGATCCCTTGAGGAGCTCTTCCCAAACCTTCCTCATCATAACGGTGGGTGAGTAGAAGATTTAGGTCCCGTGTAACCCCAATGATATGAATTTTTTGGACTATTTTAGGATGTTTGGAACACTTTATCTTTACAGGCCAAAGTCATTTTCTGATATAGGCCACAATGATAGTAGGGTGGGTATAAGACGGGGAAACCTAACAGGTTGGATAATCATGAATTTGGCTTAGCACGGATCACAGTGATAATGAAGAGGTGGTTTGCATGATTTGTTTGGGTCTACTGGAGTCAGTGTAGGAGTCCCACATACTCAAACCATCCAAAGAATTTGAGGGAGATAGATTAGTGGAGCTTGGACTATAGCTTTTCCAAAAACCACCTACATCTGGAAGTGTGTTTCTGTAATGACCCTGACCTGAGTTATGAGTTAACACTATTTTTTTGGGTAAGAAAGTTTGGTAAGAACTTTAATATAATCCTCTAAGGTGTTTTGTTATCATGTGACACACTTATGTTTCATGTTTGGTCCTGATTGAATGTTGTCTGAGCAATGTTCCTTTGTTTTGGACCAAAGTACAATTTACCCAAGATGAGCAGTTATATTGCAAAATGTCACATATTGAACATGCCTTAAGTGTTTTAGCATCATAAGTGAGAGAATTATGCTATGTGGTGGCTTTTTGAAATCCTAAATACCAAGTTTGAATAATGTTAGTACCTTGTGCACCAATTTTGGTACAAAATGTAATTTACCCAAAATGTAGGGTTGATATGCAACTTACCACCTCTAGAGTGTTCCAACTTCCTCTATGTATCATTTAGAGGATATATAAATAAGCAGACACCATGTTTGAATCATTTTTGAGTGGTAGTATTCTTGGTGATGAAAAGACCAAGAAAAGGTTGAATGTGAAACCCTAACTTGAATTGTATCGGGCTGTATACTTGATATGGGAGTGTCTATTGGACATGGAGCCATAGAAGGGATCTCATATCTATTTGTGGATTCTTGGAAAAGTCCATGATGGCAAAGCACCTCAAGGAGGTGAAGTGTATCAGTTTCCAACTTCCTTAGAGAAGTTGTATTGGGTTGTGAATGAAGTGGTGATTGAGTTGATATATCTTATCCAAAGAGATATGTGATGGATTAAATTTCATCTCTATTTTATCCTTGTGTTTTTCATGTCAAGATAAATGTTATTGCATTCATGTCACGTGTCAACCATGCATGAACACGTGGCACCTAGTATCTTAAAATGATGACACCCATATACACTCTTTTTCATGAACCTCAACTATATCGCTCCTTTCACGTATTTTTTTGTTAAATCTTACCACCCTCTTTATCTTAGATATCGTGCATATAGTCTTGGTATCATGCATAGGGTAAGTGGTATCATGCATAGAGCATTTGTATCGGCCATAGCAAGGTGATATCAGCCTAGCAAGGTGATATTGGCCATAGTGGAGTGATATTGGCCACAAGTGAAGGGGATATCGGCCACAAGTGAGAGTATATTGTGCATGAGTAGTGAGGTATTGTGCAAGTTGCTAAGGAGAAAGAAGTAGCTCAAGTCTTAACCCTAAGAAGAGGGCATGATCATATTAAACCTTGGATTAAAGCATGGATCTAGGGTTGAGATCTTCCTTTCTTTTCTTCTTCATCAAATGCTTATCCATGATGATTCTTTGCCTATAGAGGAGTTGTGAAGATCATCTTCAATCTTAGGAACGTGAATCTTTGGAGCTTGGAGCTTTGAAGTTGGTCTTGAGGCGGGTTATATAACTTGAACCCAATAATATTATTATGCACCTTCAATTCTTCATACTTGTTGATCTACTTGCAATTTCGAATTATATTGAATAATTGATGATCCTATGAGTTCTAAACGTTTCATGGGACTTTTGTCCATTAATTAGAATATTAAGAACAAGAGTCTAGAGGTTGATGGTGATGACATCATTAAGGGTAAACTGACATCGGGTTGAAGCACACACCTCCAACCTGATATGGTGATGGAACCGTATATGAAATGAAAATTGATATACATTGGAGCCCCACACCCCTATTGATTTGTACAAAGGGTTGTAAAAGGTTTAAAAAGTTTTCTAGCTAGTCACTCAGCATAATTATGTGATGTTACCTTGAAGGGATGAAAAGATATGAGCATAAGGGGGTAACCCGATATGCAAACCCTAATTTGAGCAACCCGATTCGTATGACACAGACATACGTCTCTTGGGCGACACAGGTAGCAAGCATACACCTCTTTGTCCAATATTATTTGAAGCATACACACACCACTTTTCTCGATATGGTGTGAATCACAGACACACCTCTTTGCTCGATATGGTTTGAAGCATACACACACCTCTTTGCCCGATATGGTGTGAAGCATACACACACATCTTTGCTGATATGGATTGAAGCACACATACCCCTCTGTTCCCGATATAGTGTGAAGCATACACACACCTCTTTGCGTGATATGGTGTGAAGCATGCACACACCTCTTTTCCTGATATGGTGTGAAGTGCGCACACACCTCTTTTTACGATATGGTGTGAAGCATACACAAACCACTTTTCCTAATATGGTGTGAGGCACACACACACCGCTTTTCCCGATATGGTGTGAAGCATACACGCACCTCTTTGCCAGATATGGAGTGAAGCATACACACACCTCTTTGCCTGATATGGTGTGAAGCATACACACACCTCTTTACCTGATATCGTGTGAACCTCACACACCCATCTTAGACGATATGATGGTAAGCATACACCCCTTGCATGATATGGTGTTGATCACACACCTCTAAAACAATATGGTGAGTAACCCAATACACTAGATGAAAAAAGTGATAAGGTGGTTAATATCCTAGAACAAATGATGGCCAATACACTAAAGTATGGTGTGGCCAATATCTTCAAGTGAGGTGAGGATGTTGCACCCATGTAGGGTGAAGATGATACACCATATGATTGGTAAGGTTGATACATTGATGGGTAAGGGTATGAGGGATATGAAGATGCCTAGATCGATATACACCTAACCTAATACATGTGTTAAACTTGACATACATGATTCAAACCGATACACCTTGTGAAGGTGAGGGCAAAACACTCTTAGGAGTGATGAGTGTAACACCAAGTAATGGTGTGGCTAATACCTTGATAGGTGAAACACCTAAAGTGGTTGATAATGGTTAACCCTATATCATCAACGTCTTAAACCGAGATGAGTCCATATCACTTGATGATAGTTGCGTAATTAAGTATGTGACTTATGGTCAATACATTACAGGATAAATGTGATGACTTAGTGCATAAAGTATTAGGATAGGAAATACCCTAATACAAGATAAGTTGATAAACTGAAGTAAGTTAAAAGTGAGGAGGGAAGTGATACACCAACCATGATAAATATCACATCAAACACCTCAAGGTTGATACACCTTGATGAATCTCAAATCCAATATACTTGGATGAGTGACACATGAAGTGTATCATGTCAATTGTTACATTAAGATGTAATGAGTTTAATGTACTTTGATAAGTGTAGGCTAACATACCTTGAGAAAGGGTTAGGCCAACTTAATAAAGTATGATATAATCAATATCGTAAGGAAGATGAGAGAAAAACTCATACTTTGCATGGATAATCATTTAATGATAATTGATGAGAATAAATAAGTATGATTGAATACTTATGATATCAATGCATGGTCCTAGATGTGTGGAGCAAGAAATTAGGGTTTGGATTGATAATGTGATCTTGAAGCCCTATTCGGCTATGAAGAGAAACCCTAAACCTAATAATGGGAACGTTGTATTTCTCTTTTTGCATAAGTCTCATGAGACATGATAAATACGTGTATAAGAAGTATAATGTTTATTCGGTTTGATGACCTAAAAGGTAGTTGTTTCCTAGTGAGAGGTGATAAGATGTTTAATGGGTCTTGTGATCCATGTGAATAGTTGTTTCCTAGAGAGAGGTGACAAGATATTTAATGGGCCTTGTAAGCCATGATAAATACTTGTACAACAAGGGTAATGTATATCTTGGTGTGAGGACCTAGAGGTAAAAATTACCTGACAAGAGGTAAACAATGTTCGGTGGTGAACTAAGGGTTTAAATACCCAGATCTAGTAATCATGATGATGATAATGTTAAGGGATGAGAATCTGAGTATTGTGATAAGGGACTGAGATCCCAAGTGTTATGCATTCAAATTGTTCCAAAGGTTGTAAAAGTACTTGAGAAATGTACTACACCTTTCTTTGTAGCATTTGTTATAATTCATGTTTGAAACTTTGTTGATTCTAAAAGATATTGTAATGCACCTAATCAATCAAGTGGAATCTTATAATGTAGTGCCTTGGACATAGATCAATTCAGCGTCAGGATTTGCTGAATGGTTAAAGGACTTTAACTCAGAGGGAATATTTTTGAATATGTGGGGGCAATAGGCGCAAATATCATTACCTCCTAATGAGGGATTGATGTGAGATATCCTTCATTATAATATGGGATGGATGTATAATCTCCCGATGAAAATGAATCTGGGGATGGATAATTGAAATCTCCCTGAAGAAAATACATGTTGTGGTTGTAGCTCTATGGTGCAGATACCAGTATACCGTGGTAAGCTAATTGCAGTTGACATGAGATGTCCTTCTAGTAGTCTTGTACTGATCGAGATGGATGAGGTCTTGGTAGCCGACTCTTCCATTGACCTTGTATGGTATCGATGCTTCACGTAGTTGTGGTTGGTTGGAGTATGGTTGGTATACCTCATCTCCTCAGGGCATAAGTGTGATTGTAAATATGTAATCAGTCGTGTAGAATATTTCCTTATGGATCGAATACGAAAAACAGTGAATGATGTACTTATCATTTATACATTTGAATTGGATATATGTTATACATGTTCTTTATATTCCTTGTAAAGTGAATAGATGATTTATTTCTCTATCATAGATGACACATTACTTTAAGAGAAGAGATTACTCAATTCTACTTATAGCAATAATTAGTCTTACTTGTTAATATAAAAGTACCTCTGCTCAGTTTATACTATTTACCTATGATAATAATATTGTTTGTGGAGAGTTATATCTCTCGTTGGGACAATTGTCTCAGCCTGTGGGATCCACAATTTTGTTAGGCGAACGTTCATGAGGGGGTAGAGATTGTACTGCAGAGGGAGAACGCCAATAGTAGGGACAATAGTAACATATTAGGTTTAGTATACTGTCGGTTGTGTCTTGTATATAGAAGTCCTATGTGTCGTCTCTGTACTATTAGGTCCTTGGAGTCAGAACGTAATGGTTTTATCAACAAACTGTGATTTTGGCTTGTATGCCTCAAGGTTTTATGATGCTTCAGTATATGTTTTGACAAAGCAATTGTTATATGTTATCCTCAAGATGAGATGGTACAACGTATGTACAATGTGAACCCTGATGTATATAAAGTTTTGTTCCTTTCAGTAAGTGTTTCCTGGAAGAGGATCTCTTTGTAAAATGTTTTTATCTTTAGTGATTTTATTAATCCACTGCTTATGGTTATTCCACAATTATTTACTGGTGATGGCTTGATTTGATTTCATGTTGTCACAAAGTTTTGGTATCAAAGCCTATGGTTCGCTCAGTTTATAGAGACATAGGACTAAGGTGTTGAGTCTATTCCAATATCCTCCGGTAAACCCTATAGTGACTTCTGCTGGTGCAGAAGAAAGGGTAAAGCTTAAAAGGACTAGAGAACATGAGGGGACCGTTGCTAAGCGCAAAGTTGTTGCACCAATAGAAGTTGTAAGGGATCAAGCAAGAGAAGAATGAGTGCCTGAGAATTCCCATCTTGAACCAATCAGGATTAAGTTTCCTACTTTTTATGCTCTTATTGGGCAATTTAGGACAATAGTGATGCATATAGTAGACTAGATACTAGAACTACAACCTAGGTTACCAGTCCTCAATGCAAAAATTGTGGGTTCTAAAAGGGTTCCTAAAATGACATAGTCACGTTGGAACAGTGGAAAATGTGGGAAGGATTAACATATGGCAAGAAAATAGACCATGTCATAAGTATAGACAGATAGTACATCTATGATGATAATGCCCAAGGAGGGGCAATAAGCTGAGAATTAAGGAAAGGTCTCTACATTTCTAGAGACATTTGCCTAGTTGTTCTAAAAATCCAAAGTTTTTGGTGTCACTGGTGTAATAAATGCCTAGTGCGCCAGGGAAGTAGTCACTAAGTAAAGGAAAAAGTCCTAACTTTCCACATGTTAGAACTCCTAACTTAGCTTTTACATCAGTAATAATAAGACCGATAAGACCATGGTAGGGGGGAAAACATGTTATAGATATGGACATGTTCAGCATACTAAACCCTTTTGTTCAAAAAGAAAGGAGGAAATTACCCAACAAATGAGGCAGACTCGACAGGGCTTATGAATGTTACAACCCAATAGTGTAAAAAGGCAAAAGAAACAACACAAAATTGTTGGACTCTATGTTTAGAATCAACCTAAAGTGGTAGATGACCGTGAGGGGTGACAGTCAGATAGAGCTTTTTCATTCTGATATGTCTTCTCTTGATTTTATCTGATAATCATAAAAAAGATTGTTGGTATTGACTTCCCATTGGTCGTCCTATGGGAACATGGAGAAGAAATGATTAGGACTAGAATTTATATTCTATCCAGTATTCTTCTAAATGGCTTATAATTACTTTTTCCTGTATAAAAGAGGCATCGACGTAAATGAGATGCCTAGAGAAATCCAAGGATATTAAGTCGTGTGACTTGGATGATATGAAAAGTAAATTATACAACGTAAAATAAGGTGCATACTACCTAATCTCAGTACTTGCATACCCTGGCCAGGTATTCAACTATTGAATGTAGAGTAAGTATGGAACTCTTAGATTGCTATCTTTCTAATTACTCTGATCAAGTCATTATTTTGAGACAATCTAAAGAGCGTAATGAAATTGAAAATATGGTACAAATGTTTCTATCACATCCTAAGTGCAATAAAATAGAATCTGAGATTATCCCAGATCAACCTATGAGTATGAGAAAGTACAAAGTACAATTCTCATGATAAGTGAAAGGGAACAAGGAAGATGATCGCTATTCAAATAAAGAATATGTGAAGGATAATGATCTCTTCCATAATGTGAAAATGAGAAATGTAATAAAATCATAATATGTTCATGAACATATTGGACAATAACAAAGAAAGGAGTGATGACATGTAATCATCCTTATAACTCCTATGCTGATGGCAAGGAACCTAGGATGAACCAAGAGTAAATGACTCATGAATAGTTGAAAGTTCATGCAATAATCAAAGGAGATGATAGCCTCTTCTCTTGCATAAATAACCTTGGGTGATGATGGGGTGATAAGAGGAATATGTTTCTTTGTGTTCTTTATTTTCAGGGACATGGAAATCAAGTGAGTTTTATGACACTTGATGTGCATGAGTTAGAAGTGTTCTATTGATGGGTACTTCGAAAAGTATCTTCTAGTCTTGGACTTTGGTTCCAAGACAGAGTTATTGTGGCGACACATCCCGCTATTACACAGACAACGAGGTGCCACACGAAAATGTGCGGAAAACACCAGAAACCACTAAAGTACCAAAAACATGGGGTAATTATAACTGATTCGGGAAGCAGATAAACCAAGAAACTATTACATGCAGATCCTCATCCTGCAATAAGATAGGTTATATAAACATCTACAAGTCTAGATACGTGTTCACAGCTTAACAGATCAGCTATCTTATCATCACATGAGTTCATCACCGGTTTATATATACATAACGGGCCACGTCCTGCCAGCAGCAGGATCTACAAAGCTTCATCAGCTAGACATCGTAAAACAATGTCAAAATGCCTCCGAGGACCTGAGAATATAGGGATGACTCTAAGACTCTACTACAAAACAACCAAAACAGCAACATATCCGTCTCTTGCCTTCTATTGCTCATCTTGCTGCTCGGCCGCAACCCCACGACCACCACCACGTCCAGCGCGAACACCTAAAAAGGTTGTAAACCAACAGGGTGATACACACAGTCCCAAAGAGAAACATAACTCCCCACCGAAACTATAAAACCTTAGAAAGATTAAAGAAGATAACAACAAATAACTGAATAAGTATAATAAGAGAAGTAAACTAAGCAAAGCTATTAATACCATCAAACTTACTAAGATGTATGGAACACATATAACCAAGTATTTCTTCATGGAACATGATTAACAAGATAATATTTGTAAGATCTTGCCACATAACATAAGGAACGTATAAGTAACAACAATATATAACAAGATCATCTACACAAGAAGGGCCTCAACCAATGTTCTGTGTTTTGCCTTAAGCGATAAATACTATTCGGCTGGATTACGTATTATTATGCCCTGAGGAAGTGAGTCGTACCGCTCAAATCCAACATTCGGTTGCAAAATCCAAGCCGGTTCCATACAAGGTCAATGGAAGAGACAGACTCCACAACCTCCCACCTCGTGATCAGTGCACGAGAACCAAAGCAGGACCGCAGTCTCATGCTTAAGTGGCCTCAGCCACACGGTCAGCTCCCGCAGGCTACCCTTTCTCTAGCCCACCTTGGTACAGGTCTTGGCTCTAGTATATCTGAGCCACGGGCAAGTTCACCGTGCTCCTTGAGCCATAAATGCATTCATGCTCTATCAAACTGAGCCATGGGCCTGTTCACCATGCTCCTACACACCTCTTGAGCCTACAACCGAAGTTGCACTCTAACCTCCTCATTTTCGGCTAGGAGAAACCACACATATTATGTGCTTCTAGGTTAACCCGCAGGAGAACCTATTTCACCATCACCACCTACTGACGAGATGGATCTATGGCTAGGGCAAACACATGAGAGATTCATCTGTAATTAGTTAATGTATTTTAAGTAGTTTGTTGGGGAAAACAAGTGGTATCACATATATAACATTAAGCTACATTATTGTTACCACCATCACAACATCCCGGGATCTCAATCCCTCATCACAAGAACCACTGCCTCATAAGGCATTTTCATCCCTGGGGATCACAATCCCAGATCTCATCATCAGAGGATAGCACCTCAACTAGGCACTTTAGCCGAACTCAGGTCCTCAGACCTAAACACATTATACAGGTGATGCATGTTGTATCATCAACAAGAGTGACCATCAATGCAGTGTCATTAAAACATATATACCTCATAGCCCTTTACCTGGCTATGCATCCGCATGAAACACCTGCATGGTTAGTATATACAATCATAGAGATAACTGAAACCATCATGGATTAACAAAAGGATCATGTTATCAAACATAGGGCAACATTGATGATTACACGCTTTATTATTCATGCATCAAACCTGTGACCATAGACATGGGTCACATCATCATGTGAAGCAGCTCATGTGCTACCAATCTTAACATTACTCAACATCATATATATATACAAGATTCAAAGTGATCATAACACATGTAACATTGTTACTAACATGAAAACCATCATCTTTATACAACCCGGGTTATCAAAACCCTTACTAAAAATCTCACAACCCTTACTAAAAGAGGTGGCGGGTAGCATGTCCCTCACCACAACTTGTGACGGGTAGGGTAGCATCCCTTACCAAAAGCATATCGGCCTAGATATATATCGGCCAACCACAGCAGGTAACGACCATCACCCAAGGGTGTCGTGCACCTAGAGGTCAAGACATAACGTGCACAAGGCATAACGTGCAGCTAGATTGGAGGAGTGTATCGTGCAAGAGCCAAGCTCGACACAGCTATCTATCCTTGTCGACTGAACCCTCTCGCCCATCTAAGTTGAAGGTACCTATCGGGCAACCACACTACTCACATGCCCAAGGCTCTCACAGCCAGCACATAACACCTCAACACAACAAGGTACCTCCCATCACTAAGGTAGCTCCTTGAGCTCCATAATGTCCAAGGTACATCAGGCACCAAGCCACTACCTTACCTAGGTGTATCGGGCAGGGCACTCAACAAGGAATATCTCCAAACACACAAGAGTATCATCCATCAACCATACTCCAACTAGGCACAACGGCCAAGCGTTCAACTCCAACGGGCAGCAAAAACCCAACATCATATCATGCACGATACAACACAACAAGATCATCATCAACCTCAAGCACAAGGGTACCAAACCCTAATTGATTAAAAAAGATCAGCTCACCTCTCAACAACCAAGAGAGAGGGGTTTTGCCCAACCTCTATCACAAATCAGGCAACCACAAGGATCAACCTTAACCTAGGTCTACATCCACCAAAAAGCTCATCTCTCAAATCCATGGTGAGAGGAGGGTGTTGCTCAAGAAACTAGAATACAAGCTCACCTCTCAACTTAAATGAAAGAGGGGTATTGCTCATTTTACTAGAGCTCAAGCTCGCTTCTCTGGACCAAGGAGGGAAAGGAGAGTTTCTCAACAAGGAAACCCTAAATCATAGTTCGGCCAACTAGGGTACAAAGGTACAAAACCTCAACCATAACAACAAGATCACTATAACCATAAGATTAAAGGTGCAACTAAGCAAGAACCATATCTAGCAACTTACATGGCCGATTATGATCATATGAAAACATACATTAATATAGAAGAAGGTAATATGGTTAAGGTTAGGAGTTATGTAACCCGCCTTAAGCCAGCTCCAAGCTCCTAGCACCAAGCACACCTTTGGCCACATCAAGGGGAAGAAGAAGAAGAAGACTCCAAAGAGAAGGATCGGCCACCAAGCTTTGCAAAGGAAGAGGTGTCGTGCAACCAAATGGGAGGGAAACTAAGGAGCTAAAGGAATCCTTAGCAAGAGAAAGGGAACACATATATAGGAGAGGGTGGAGGAGAAACCAAGGTACGACAAGGCAAGGTGTCACCCACCTTGGGACACTTGTCCATGAGCACTGCCACCTCTCCAACTTGCCTTAAACACATGTCCAAGGCCATTGCCACATGCAAGCATCAAGCGCCAAGTGTCCACTAGTGGTGACACAAATGAGCTCAAAGGGTCAAAGGGGGTCCATGGACGATACACCCCAACACCATGCCCGACACACCTCCCTGGGTGTCACACCTATGGCCATCACAACCATGGCTGACACACCCATGGCCAACACAAGGTCCAACAAGGTCAAGCAAGGCACAACAAGTCCCACCAAGGCTCATCCAAGCCCAAGGCAACTCAAGCAATGAGCCCAACCCTTCCTCTCAACACTAGAGGAAGCAAAGAGAGAGAAGAACACTTCTCAAGGTGACAACTTGCCCATCTACCCTAAGCTTAGGTAAATTGCAAGTAGCACCTTCAACACACAGCAAGCACAAACAAACCCTAATCACCACTAAAGGTGATTAGCAAGCAACTAAACATCAGGGTTAAGCAAAGCAAATAGGATAAGCCCTAAACGGAGGTCAGGGTCCTTACAGTTATATTTGATAAATAATATCCCAATATGAAAGAAAGGTCCTACCTTACGTGTGGCTTTGGTAATAACAACAAAGAGATGTAAATGATGAGGATGTGATGTGTTTTGGTACATGTAAAGGATACCAAGGTAAGGAATCCTAGTATGTAATAAGTTTTAGTGGTATGAGAAAGTGAAAATACAACTCCTAATTAGATGATTTATGTTGGTTACCTAGAATGGTCAACTGTGAGATCAATCTAGTTACATAAAATAGTATGGACATCATATGTTAGGGGTTTATGCTCTGGATAAACATGACATCGATAAGAATGTACTAAATGAAGGAACAATTGTTGAATCATTTTGGGGAAAGCTTATCAAGAAAAAAATAATTCCTTAGAATATCCCTATCTAGATCTGTTGAGGCAGCTTATATATAACATCTAGAGATACCTCTGAGATAGTTCTTCTTCAATAAGTAGCCTCTCCTTATGACAAGAAAATAAACAACTAAAGGGATAGCTGGTACAAGTCATAAGAAAGTTTCGTGTTATGTCATCAGATTAGAGTGGCACAAAAGATGTATGATAAGACTTATAGTCGCAAGTGGGTGACAGAATGTAACTCTCATCTTTCCTTGGAGGAAACTAAGGAATTTGGAAGACTCCCAAGGTCAAGAATCATATCACATAAAGTTTTAAGTTGAGAAGGTGACAAATATGTGAGGTTTGACACATGAGTTAAATAAGGTATGTATAATGCTTCTCCCACTAAGAAAAGTGTTACCTGACATAGAGTTGACTCTACAGTCAGTAATGGTAAGGATAGTTGAGTATGTGTCATGTGTGATGGATCTTATAATTATATTTACTGAAAGGACTTTATGTTGGTCAAAGTTATATGGCATCTCCATGACATCAAGATGTTATGTGGATACATGATGATATAATGCATGAATGACAACTATCTTCCTTCATCTGGGATTTTGGGGACGAAATCCTTGTTAGAGGTTTATAACTTGTAATGACCCTAACATGGGTTATGTGTTAACCCTATTTGATATGGATAAGAAAGTTTCTTAGAACTTTAATATAATCCTCTAAGGTTTTTTGTTATCATGTGACACACTTATATTTCAAGTTTGGTCTTGATTGAATGTTGTTTGAGCAATGTTCCTTTATTTTGGACCAAAGTGCAATTTACCCAAGATCATGGGTTATATTGTACAATGTCACATATTTAACATGCCTTAAGTGTTTTAGCATCATAAAAGAGAGAATGATACTAAGTGGTGCCTTGTGGAGAGTCTAAATACCAAGTTTGAACTTGTTTGAATAATGCTAGTACCTTGTGCACCAATTTTGGTACAAATTGTAATTTACCTAAAATGTAGGGTTGATATGAAAATTACCACCTCTAGAGTCTTTATACTTCCTCTATGTATCATTTATAGGAGAGAGAAATAATGATACACCATGTTTGAATAATTTTTTAGTAGTAGTATTATAGGTGATGAAAAGACCAATAAAGGGGTTGAATGTGAAACCCCAACTTGAATTGTATCGAGTTGTAGACTTGATATGGGAGTGCCTATCGGCCAAGGATCTATATATGGGATCTCATATTGTTTTGTGGACTCCTAGAAAAATCCATTATGGTGAAAGAACCTCAAGGAGGTGAAGTGTATTGGTTTATAACTTCCTTAGAAAAGTTGTATTGGGTTGTGAATAAAGTGGTGATTGAGTTGATATATCTTATCTAAAGAGATAAGTGATGGAAGAAATTTCATATCTAATTTATCCTCAAGAGTTTTTCATGTCAAGATAAATGTGAATTGATGCATGTACACGTGTCAACCATGCATGGACACATGGAACCTAGTAGCTTAAAATGATGTCCCCACATATACACTCTTTTTCAAGAACCTCAATTATATATACCACTCCTTTCACCTATTAGTGAAAATTTTCAAATTTTACCACTCTCTTTCCATTATATATCTTGCAAAGAGTCTTGGTATCATGCATAGGTGAAGTGGTATTTTTCATAGAGCCTTGGTATCGGCCATATCAAGGTGATATCAGCCTAGCAAGGTGATATCAGCCTAGCAAGGTGATATCGGCCTAACAAGGTGATATCGGACATAGTGGAGTGATATTGGCCACAAGGGAAGGGGATATCATCTGCAAGTGAGGGCATATCATGCATGATTAGTGAGGTATCATGCAAGGTGTTAAGGATCAAGATAGAGCTCAAGTCTTAACCCTAAGGTGAGGCCATGATTATCTTAAACCTTGGATTAAAGCATGGACCTAGGGTTGAGATCTTCCTTTCTTTACTTCCTTCACCAAATCCTTATCCATGGTGATACATTGACTATAGAGGAGTTTTGAAGCTCGTATTCAACCTTAGTAATGTGAATCTTTGGATCTTGGAGCTTTGAAGTTATTCTTTAGGCGGGTTATACAACTTAAACCCAATTATATTATTATGCATCTTCAATTCTATCATACTTGTTGATCTAATGTTCTAATATTTTAATTAAGATATGCAATTAAAGTTTCCATACATTCATGATGGTGTCAACACATATACTCAATATCTCAAATGGAGATATGTTATTAAGATTTTTTTGAATGATTGAGACTCACAAACCAGGTTCATATTCCTATAAGATTTCTTAGTAACGGTTGATATTAATGGATAAATTACAAAAAAGTATATGTAAGCAGAATAGTCACTCATACTTAATTGATAATTTAGGATAAATTTGTATTTAAGATTTCAAGTGGAAATATGCTATTAAGATTTCTTAAATGGATTGAGATCTAAGAACTAAGAAGTTATTTAGATTTCTCATAATGATTAAGATCTAAGAGTTAACTAAGATATAAGAATATAAGTATTGAACATATTAAGACATGATCAAGTTTTCAAGATAAAGGTTATATTTAGATCAGTATGTATTGAGAATAGGGTTCAATATAATATTATAAGGTTAGGATGTACTAAGGAATGATTAAGTTACAAAAATAAGATTTTATTAAGATTCATGATTTGAGTCATAACAGTAAGAATATGAGAATAAAATGCTTTAAGTTTCAAGCTCACATGAGTGCATTTAGATTCATTTTAAGATTAATCAAGCTTTAAAGAGTTTGAGACTGCTCACTAGAAATCATATTTTTGGATAATTGATATACTTAGGTTTTCTATATCTGGTCAGACTTTTTCCCTAAAACCTTTAAATTCATATACTATATATCTTATATTAGAATTTAATTAAGTCATTTATACCAAATCAGAATTTTAGATTAAGATTTATCTAAACCACAATAATATCAGATTTCAGATTGAGAGTTAGATTCAGTGAAGAATAAAGAATAGAGATATAGAGTCAGAGATAAGAGATTAAGATTTCAATTGCCCCTTATTTTGCCGACGTGGCTTTTCCCTGAATCCTGATTGGCTGAGATGATTTAATTCATAATAAATCATTCCCATGTCATAAAAATTCAAATAAATAGTCATTGGAAAGGATTTTTAACGTAGAATTCGATTGTATGGTTTTTGAGTCATGATTTGGATTCCTTTTTTGAAGTTTTCTTTGAATGCCTTTTAATTATATAAAATATTCTAAAATACCTAATTAATTCATTTTAACTCCAATTTGTAAAATAATATATGTTTTCTTATTCAAGAGAATATAAATAATCTTTTGGGGTAGGTTTTAAACCCTAAATTGTGGTTTTGTATAATTAGGTTTTTTCCTATGCTTTATGTCTTTATACATATTAATACATGTGTAATAGTGTAACTAGGGAAATATGGAATTGGATGTAATCAGATTGGTGAATGTTATAGTAATTAATTACAACATGTATGTGAAGCCTATTTTAGTAAGTGGCCCTATGTATGTGACATCTATGATGAATGTGAAATCTATGTGGAATGTATATGTGCAAATCACACCTATCCTTATGTTGGGCTTTTATCCATCCCCACAATTATTATTGTGCTAGCGTTGTTGTTCTCCTAAATGTATTTTTGGCTCTTTTACTTCTTTGATGAATCAATTGCATTTGTGGCTCAGTTATGTGAAATATTTAATCTTGTTATTGCCTATGTTGGCTCATCGTTTTGAAATACTTGGAAACATTGTATATTGTTGTTGCTTATGTTGGCTCCTTTATTTCTTGGGTTTTATTCCCAATGCTATGTTGCAATCTTGTTATACTTTTCACTCTACTGCCAAGTGAATGTTTATGCATGATATAGTTATTGGCCAATTGACAATGTAGTATACATGAGTACAAACCACCCATTGGGCACTGGGGTTTTAGTCCCCCTGCCGTAGGAACTGGGGTTTTAGTCCCCCTGCCATTTTATATATTAGGCACTAGGGTTTTAGTCCCCCTGCCACTTTTTAGGCACTGGGGTTTTAGTCCCCCTGCCATTGGTGAGGTCCGATAGGTGTCTCACCCTACATTGAGATGATTATGAGTCATAATTTATATTCATGCAAATGTGATATTCGTTGACATTGAAATGTGGCAGTTTTCTAAAATCTTATTCACTCATTTGCCTCTCACTTCTTGAAATTCCTTAGTGGAATCTTTGTTATGAAATGCTTAGCTTTATGATTGCCTTTATCCTATTATTGACACATACCTTTATCTTTCTCTTGTTGGATGACCCCAACCATCCAGTTTAGGATCAGAGTGCGCATGCAAGCTTGGTGAACCTAAAGCTAAGGATAGGACAAGAAGAAAGGGAACATATAGCTTGCATAATCATAGTTGCTTTTATGTAATAAGTCATTTTGTTTGGAAACAATATTGGCTTAGTCTAAGTCTTCCTCTACCTAGATCCTATGTTTTGTATAAAGTTGTACTTCCTTTATGGAATTTTTTTAATGTACTCTTTATACATTTTGAATAAAGTCAAGTTTTATTTCTTCCTCTGCCACACAATTGATGTATTTGTTTATCATGTTTAATAGTAGAGACTTGGTATTTACAGAGAGTGAAGTTTCTAGGATTCAAATAGGGGGAGTGTTATCACAAAATAAACACCCTACCACCTATTACAGCTGAGCACTAAAGTGAAGACATCTTAATCTATTGACATATGAGAAGGAATTTCTATCTCTAGTTGAATGTGGGAAACAATGGCACACCTATTTGTTGGGAAATGCATTTGTGATTAGAACTACTTATACAAGACTAAATTTTATCTTAATATAAAATATTCATACACCAACTCATGAAAAATGGATGCACAAACTCCTAGAATACAACTTCATTGTGGAGTGTCAAAAGCAAAGTATGAATTAAGTATTTGATGCCTTTTCCCATTGTGAAGTGGTTGTAGGGATGGATGGATTTTTTTGTCTGTATGCCCAGAGAGACAATAATATGATGATTGTAAAGGGGCATTAGATACCTGATTTGATAATGATAAAGGTAATTCTATTTATTATGTTTGTCTCAATCAAGAGATGATGACATAGACATACTATATGTCTAAAGAAATAGTTTACTCAATGACATATGTCTTCAAGTTGATGACCTGAATAATGAGATCATATGCATGTTAAGAGTATATACTTATGGATGTTAAAAGTATATATGTTTTCTTATTTCCCTAGTTGGATATTACTATAGAGTAAAAATAGAAAACATTAATATAGAAGCCTATAGTGTGTTTTGGTTGATGATAGAATCTCATCAATCATGAGATGTGATATCAAACCAAACACATAGGTACATGTTAGAGAATAGTGTATCATATAGACCCACCTTGAGAGTGATAGATGGAGATGATGGAATGGTAGTTGGAATCAACTCTCATAGTGATGGTGGTGATTGTGGTTCTTAGACCTAAACTCACTACACTCGTCACATGTTGTTTGATGTACTTTGACATCATCAAGCATGACCTTGAATAAGGATTGACACAAAGGTGATATGCAAATGCATTGTAGCACACGAGGTTTGAGTGTGATTTTTATAGATGAGATTTGTCCCCCCTACATATAATTTATTTCTTGGCCACTTGATAAGGGAGACTGAGAAATGTAAGACCATACTCATGTGATTCAATATATATTATGTGAACTCTCATGTATATCATATAGTTTGATGTAGTTCAAGGAACATGGACTGAACGCTGAGAGGATCAATTCCATGACTTGAGTTCAATTCAAATTTCAGAGACAAAGGAATTATATGATCATGGTAACACATATTATGTATTATAGGTTGAAGTTGTTCTCCAACTTTTCAAATTACCCGGGCAGCAATGATATGTTTCTAGATACCCCTCATTCCTTGTGATTTAATAAATTTATTATGGAGATTCGTTGCAAACATAAATTGGGACACATATGATACACCTAGAATAGGAATTTATTCATGAATGATGCTTAAGTTGATTACTAAAGTGTTTCAGTATTCAATTTAAATAATGACGGTTGAAAATAGGTTGAATGGACTCTGAACTGACTGTTTCAAGTGTTGAACCGATCAATTCAAGTGTCATGTCAATTGGAAACAACATTGTCTAAAAAATACCTGAACTAGGGCATGAACCAACCGATTCACTTAGCAAACCTATCACCTTAAGGTTTTAAATGATCGGTTCAAGTGTTGAACCATCCAGTTTAGTGATCCATACAATTGGATCTAGGATTGATGTTGACGTCATGTTGTGCATTAATCATATATTGAATGCCAATGTAATTGAAAATAGGAAATCCAATGAACCAATTGATTCAACGGTTGAACCGATCAGTTCACCATTCATAGTTTCTTGAAAATTCATGGAAACCTATATCTTCAACTCCAACTTATATTATAAGTCTTGACCCTGACACTAATCCTTATATAAATAGAGTGGTAGTGGAGACCTTCATAAAACATGAAAATAAGCTCTAACAACTATTGTCCTCTCTAGTTGTGGTAACCAAGAGTGTTTGAAAAAGTCCTACATGTGAAAAGGGAGGGATAGCAAAGGAGAGACAATTGGAAGAGCATGTTGGGGATAGAACATTAACTAGAAGGGATAAATCCTTCCTGTCAGTTCATCTAGAATGACAAGAGTTCTCGGTGGTCCACGTGGAGTATTCTAGAGGTGAGGAGGTTGTTTCCTACCACTAGGAGGATAAAGTCAACTGTCGTCCATGGTGATCAACCAAGAGACCGTTACTGACATTGTTTGGATGCAACTTGAAGAAAGATGCACACTGCAACAAGGGATTGTCGTAGACTTTCTCCAGGAACAAGTATAATCCTTCCAACCATCCTTCCCATACACAGTTGTTAACGCGATCTACTATTCAAAGGGGAATATAGAGGTTATAATTTTATTTCAACTACCTTATCCGAATACTAAAAATGATTAATGTGCATATCCTACTAAATACCACATGCAATCCCATTTGGTATGTATATATATATATATATATATATATATATATATATATATATATATATATATATATATATATATATATATATGCATGCAATTTGCACCATTCGCCCTAAAATCAATTTTGATGGTGGATGTTTAAGCATGTTTATGCACAGTAACTGCTAAATCTTTTTGCGTGGTTGGATGGTTTTTATTCCTATTTATATCTTAGTTTGCATATTCGGCATCAATTTTCTGTTCATTACATAGAAGTATTAGTTATCTCCTTCCTATGCTCCCCTCAAAATAACTTGAGGTTTCCTTATGATAATGTAATATGTGAAAAGGATTAGGATAGTTATAATTTTTGTTTGGAAAAGGAGACATTAAACACCATACAAACTGCCTCTTTCAATTGGGGAACTCATTAGATGGAGAATCACGGAGGACACGTGATAGGAGGAGCTAAACTGATCGGTTGGTAGCCCAAACAATCGACTGAAGGTGTCCAGATGTCTTTTGCACCAGATACTAGATGATCGATCTAACATATCAACTGAATGATCAGGAGGTATGTTGATCGGTTCAAGAGTTGAATCAATCAACCTAGATTGGTTCCAGCACAGATCTTCATCAATAACAGGTTGCTACATGTGATATAGACTTTGGATAGTAGTAATTCCTTATGGCTCGAAGGAATTATAGTCGATATGACCATAACCATCGCTCATGTTTTATAATTGCATGTTTTGTTTGTGGGATATAACATGTGTCATACCATAAGTATGTGGTGATTGGATATATATATATATATATATATATGTGTGTGTGTGTGTGTGTGTGTGTGTGTGTGTGTTTGTGTATATATATACATATTCAAAACCCCCAATCAAACTTATTATGTCTAATATGCTTTCCATAAACAATACACATCAAAAACATGATATACTAAGTGTTGAAATGCCAAATGTGGTGCGTTGTCCATCTCATGGAAGTGTGATGGTAGTCATGCGGGCCTGCCTAGCAGGGTGCATAAATATCATGTTATCTTTTGGGTCAGACTTAACTATGTGATCTTATGGAGATTAAGTACTGAGAAGCATGTAACCGACTATGTCAAAGAGTTGCGCATACCATCTATCTAAGAATTGCATGAGAAACAATAGGAAAATTTGTCTACCTTAATGATTGATTATGGATGGGTGATAACTAAATTATGTTGGATCTTTTCTCACTACAAGGTTGTATGATAAAATCTTCTCAAATGCTTAAGAGGGCTATCAATTTGAATAAAATAGTGAGAGCGATAACAAATTAAAGGTTTGATTACTCTCGTCAAACTTGTCAAACCAATTAATCAAAACATTTTGCAAAAGTTGCAAATTCCTTTTAGAGAATCTAATAGCAAACACAAAAACATTTTCTTTGTGATCGGTCCTTCAGAAGGACGAGTTGAATGAGATTAACTTCCATGATCGGTTTAGGACTTTGAGAATTGTTCTCACTCAAGAGTGCCAGCTCTGTGTCCTTGAAGCACTAGATCCAGGTGAACCTGCTCCACTGTGCCTAAGGCTGACAAGAATGCTTACAAGAAGCATTATGAAGATGTCATAGATGTCAAGTTCTTGATGTTTTTCTCAAAGAACTATGAGTTACAAAGAAAACATGAGAACATGGATGTTATTAAGATGGTAACATATCTTAATAACATGTACCAAGATTAGTCAACAAAAGAGAGATATGATGTCTCTAAGGCGATGTTCATGTGCAACATGGTACAAGGATATCTAGTAGGTCCTCATGTACTCAAGTTGATTGGGTATGTGGAAAACCTTGTTAGACTGGGATTTCCCTTGGGTCAAGAGTTGACCAAAAATGTGAGTGACCAGTCACTGCCAAAGTCATACAACTAGTTTGTCATGAACTACAACATGAATGATTTTGACAAGCTATTGTAAAAAATACTTGGCATGTTGGGAACAGATGAAGCACAAACAAAGAAAGACAAACCCAAGTATGTTTTGATGATTAATAGAAGAAAATGGAAGTCTAAGGGCAAAGGAAAATCTAAGAATAGTTCTAAAGCTACCCAGAATTCCAAGGCTTCTGCACTCAAAGCAAAGGAAGGGGTGACCAAGGGAGCCAATCGTCACTACTATCTCTAGCCTGGACATTGTAAAAGGAATTGCCTTCTCTATTTGGACTAAAAAATTAGGAGGAGGAGATATAGATAACCACTATAGGACCCAATAAGAAGTAAGATAGAACTATGCAAAGAAAGAGTTGTTGCATGTTAGTCATCTAAGCCTAGAGGGCATATGTTACATATCCATTTATTACCCTAAGCCCACACTCCTAATGGCTACACAGCCAAAGGTGAGGGGATCTGGGTGTCCGTCCCTAGAATGGATTGAATATTTCACACATGGAATGTATATATATGTTAAAGTAGTAACATAAGATATAACAAGATACTAAAAGGGGATATAGAAGAAAAAAAGTACCCATTTCTAGATTCAGGTATGCCCATATGTATTTCATTTCAAATCTTAGAGTCTTGAGTGTAGAGGATCTTAATTTGAGAACTACATATTGGATAAACAAAACATATTAATGCTAAAGCATTAAGTATGTTTTAAAAAGGAAAGTAAGCAGTTTAAGAATACTATAAAAGTTTCCTAGCTAGAAACATCATATTAGTAAGATTTAGAAACAAGGCGTGAAACACTTAACGACATTCTTTTATACAAAGCATGTTTTAGTTTTCTTTATCCATTATATCAAAATGGATTTTATTGTATATGTTCAAGGTTTATATATATATATATATGTATATATATATGATATCCAAACATGAAATTAGTATACGTAGGATACCTCAACCAAGTAACTAAACAACCAAGAATATTTCATAAGAGCTTACATACAAGCAAGCCAATAACATAGTAGGGTCAAAAGGAAAACATACATTGTGAGTAGAGTACATGATTAACCATTTTAATTAAGAAAAGTGTTTATAGCAAGGTTGACTAGATCTCAGCAATTGAGTCAACATAGAGATCTTGACATTTAGTTAAATGCAACCAACAAAATTAGGTATCATAAATCATTAAAATGGTGGTTGGATATGTGCCACCTAGATCTAGTTATCATATCTTCCATCATTGATTTCAACATCTCAACTAGGTCATGAATTCATCTAGAACCTAGGGTGACACATCACAACTAAGTTATGAATCATAATCATGCAAATTGTCACCTCCAGAGTATATATGGGGTCTATATGAGTTACATGTTGCAAACATCATCAAACTACTGATTTGAGACCATTAAATAATATGGATGATAATTAGGGAAATATTTGCATTAGATTAGAGACTAGTTATCAAAGTGCATGCTAGATTACATTTCAAGTCAAGAGTAGAGAAATTGATCACATTAGTTTACAAGAAAGTTCAATATGTCATATAGGGACACAAGGCATGTAAGATTACTGATTTCTGTGCCATATAAACATCTTGGACATCAAAGACCCACATAGGAGCAAGTGTGAAGACTCAACATCAATGTATCCACATAAGCGAGTTTCAAAGTTCAAAGAAAATAATCAAACCAAGATGGGATGCTAGCCTGAACAAGTTCAAACCATAGTATAACATACATCAAGGGAACAGATGTAGGTCATGCATGAGGATTAGAGAAACATTCAACAAGGTTCAAGATTGAAGAAGTAACATTTAGCATAAAATCCCATTCTAGGTCATTTAAGCAAAATTCGACCACTAAAAACTGAAAAGATGGTTAACTTCAATATTTATGCATAAGGATATTCAAGGTACTAAAATTTGGCTAACACATTATGTTACATAAAAGAATACGATCATGCATGAAAATAGGATAAACATAATAAAACAACTTCAAAAGTATGATTTTTGCAGTAACAGTAGAAGGGAAAGAAGATCTAGATTCTAGAAGTATTTTTATTAGATATATCTCATTTTTTGATAAAAAAAATCATATCCTATATGTTGAATTTGGCCAAAGGAGTCATGGGATACAAAATTTTCAAGTTTTTGTCTAATTCCAGGTGATATGGAACACTAGATTTGGATTCAAGGGTCGAGAGAGGGCATCACATGCCTCCATGGGCTCCCTAAACCCATGATACTGGACCGCTCAACTCTGATCAGTGGTCTCTTGTGGTTCCCAGATCGTTCTTTTCGCACTGCAGGAGTTCACCCACAGTAAGCAGTTGCCACACACCGCCAGACACAATTCCATCCTGGCGTCAAGTTGTGTGAGGTGCCTCCCAGCTATGTCATAGCAAGGTTATCGGAGGGACAAAATCTTAGGCTCGGGGCCAAGAGGGAAGCCACCGAGGTGTCGTTTGTGTGTGCCTTGTCCCCTGGACTAATCTGTGGTTGAAAGTAGACCAAAAATATTGCCCAGAGAGAAGACTAAAGGTGGTCATGGTCATGGCACTAGAGAAGGAGGAGGAAAGGAGGGCAGCTGGAGAGCGTGAAAAGTAAGGGAAAGAGATGAGAAACAAAGAGGGATATGTAAGGGAGAGAATGAGGGTTTCAATTTTGCAAGCGGAATCAAGACCAAGGGTGATTGGAGGGGTCTGAGTGGAGTAGGTGGCTATCTAGCATCCTTCGTGATGAGCTGCAGTATGGAAAAGGGGATATTACTTTCATTGTCAGATTAGGGTCCAATCCAAGTGCTAATGATCCAACGACCAAGATTTGCTAATCAAAAGCTTTTTGTGATATTATTGGTCCATATATCAAATAGCTAAGTTCTTCTTAAATAAAGAATACTCTACACTAATAAAGGACATTAAGAATCACAAGGAGTTGTGAGTTCTTATATCCTTGACAGATACACCTCGATTATCTATGTGATGAGTTGGTCATGTGATGAGTCAACTATCTAGATGAATATGAGGAACAAGATTTTGAGTTATGGTTTATGACCATTACATCCTAAATTACTTCCATGTAAACCATAAGGCATGACCTTGATGGTAGCACCCACTGGGATGAAATCCATAAGTGCGAATGAGTCTTAAGCATTAAGACACATGGATGACATTTTGAGAAGCATGATGCTTGTTGATTGCAACTTAATGACTCGAAGATTTGGCATACGGATACTAAAACTGTATTCCTATTAGGAATAAAAACAAGGATGTGTATGTGACACAACCTATTAGATTTATGAATTCATTAATGCAAATGAAGTCTATAAGTTACAATGGACTAATCAATGTGATTGATTAAGTACAAGCAACTCAGAGCTGGATCTTTACTTTGATAATATAGTCAAAGGGTTTGACTGATATGACAAAGATAAAGAAGGGATATGTGATTTAGTGGGAGTATATTCACATTCCACATGTTGATATGAAATGGAAATGTTCTAGAATGGAAATCCAAAGTGGAAATTATCTTTAGGAAAGATAGAGACATTTCCTATATGATAGGAATAGAGATCTATAGAGATAGTTTTCAAAACCACTTGACCTGAAAAGAGAGAGCATACATTGGCAATCTATATTTAAGGGTTCAGTATGCAAAGATTCAATGGGAGAAAAATTGTCCATGTTGCATGGAGTTAGTATCCCAAGGCCAAGTGTCCAATTCTTATGAATAATGGGAACACCAAGAATAGATATGGATCTATTATGTATGTAGTCATCCCATCATCTTGCATGTATGGATATGGCAAGAACAAAATGTATTTATCATCCTCTGTGTAGGACATGACAATATGATATTCTCATCTGGATAACTCTTATGTGGAACTTGACAAGAGGATGTATGTCTAGTTCCAGTAAGGATTACTGAAATACCATAAGTACCTGAGAAGTACTAATTCTATGGAAATAAGGAAGGGTTCACTGTAAAGAGTTACACTGATGCGAACTTCCAAAAAGGATAGAAAATTAATCGCAAAATATATATGGGATATATAAAAGTGAATGTTTGTTGATAAATGGAAACGCTCCAATAAAGCCATTTTAAAAGGAAATGTTGAGTATTTGTGTGTTAGAGAATAGCAGTGGATACTATATGGATCTCGAAGTTCATGAGCTGAACTTATAGATATTCCGACCTTTGATGACAAGTAAGGAGTACTTGGTCATGCAATGTGGCTAAAGGTTAGCAAAGGAATACTAGATCACATATTACGACAACTCCATATCATACATGTGACGTACAATGAAGAGATGAGAGACATGAAGTTAGTACTGACTTTGACAAGGTGTTACCATAACTCACTATGTAAGTACTAGAGCATAGTTGTAATGTTTGAAGATCACAATGAATATGATTCAAGGGTGATTGGCTCACAGTGCAAGTGGGAGACTATTGTATGTATGCCCTGAGAGCCAATCATGGGATGATTGGTGGGATACATTAAGATTGATTTCATAAACATCAAAGACAAGCTTCCAATTCTTTTTGGTTAAGTCATATGAGATAATGATAGAACAAATTGAATGTCTAAAGAATGACAATACTCAATGACGTATGCTTTCAGGTTAAGGACCTGAACGATGAGATCATACAGATGCTAAGAGTTTGTACATTCTTATTGTGTCCATAAACGGATGTCATTGTGGAAGGTAGATAGACAACAGTGACACACAAGACTAGCTTGTAGTGTTGGTTGATGACAGAATCTCATTAGTCATGATATGGAGATATCAAACCAAACACATAGGTACTTGTTAGAGAACAAGTGTACCAGAGAGACCCACCGTGAGTTTGACACATCAAACCATGACATGGTAGTTGCAATCAGTTCTCACAGTGATGGTGGTGAGTGTGATTCTTTGACCTAAAATCACTACACTCAGTACATGTCGTTGGGTACACTTTGACATCATCAAACATAATCCTAAAACATGGGTTGTTATAAAGGTGATGATTGGGTGGCTTTGACACATGGGGCTTTTGAGGAGTGAGTGATAGATATGGGATTTGTCCCTCCTAAGGGAGTTTGATATCCATGGGTGCATGCATTTGTGAATCAATATGTGATATTGATGTCATACATATCTCGTCCAATCTACTATGAGATCAAGAAAGTGAATGAACGTTGACAGGATGACTGTTCCATGCCTTGAGTTCATTTGGGATATTAGTGATAAAGAAATTATACATTCACTGTAACACCATTCATGGATTGTAGGATTGAAAGTTGTTCTCCAAATTTCTATTTCACTTGGGTATCACTGATGTGTGACTAGACACTGCTCTTTTCTTGTAAAGTCATAAGTGTTATGGACTTTCACTGCCAACGTGAAATGGGCCTATAGGGTCACACACATAGGACTTAACCTAGAAGAGGAGTTTATCCACAAACGATGTTTAGATTGATTACTAAAGGAGTTTAGTAGTCCAATTAAACACTCAATCAATTGATAACTCAGTATCATAGTGTTGAAGGTGTTGGACCGATCGATTAGAGTATCGGATTGATTGAAACTCTAATTGACTGATTTTGCACAGTCTGCACTCCCAACCAATCGGCTCATGTGATGAACCGAACGACTCAGCTTGGTAACCGATCGGCTCAGTTGGTCAGTCGATCGGCTGAGGACAGGCTGAACTGACCGATTCAAGGGTTGAACTGATCGACTCAACTGGTCCAAACGAGCGATTTGGGAAAGTCAGGTTGGTGAGAAATTTCTCTTCATTTCACTTGTCAAATTTGATTGGAACAAGGATTGGTATTTTAATCAATTCGAAACAAAAGAGGAAAAGTCAATTGGAAACTGACCAGGGCAGTGAACCGATCGGCTCCAACCGATCAGTTCAGGTGTGAGCCGATCGGCTCAGGTCCCCAACCGACCGTTTCATGCTTGAAACGATCAGTTCATCTGGCATAGTTGGTTGTTTTGTGGAAATTCTCGAACCCTTCTACTCCTACTTTAATCCTGCATTGCTCAGGGTAGAGAACCCTATCCCATGACCCTCCTATATATAGGGGTATTGGGGGCTTCTCAAAGTACAACTCAGAACACCAGTTTCTCTACAAAGTTGTCGTTCTCTCTGGTTGTGGTAACCAGAAGAGCCCGAGCAAGTGCTACCTGATTAGGGAGGCATGGCAAGGGAAAGACAACTGCAGAAAGGCAAATGGTTGCAGGAGAGTGTGTTGGTGGCTAGTACATCGACAATTTGGTGCGACTCCTTCTGGTGCCTTGTGCGACAAGGCGATCAGAGTTCCAGGTTGTCCGTGTGGACTACTTCAGAGGCGGGAGAATTCTGCCGCTTAGAGGATAGCTATCAATCCTGACAGTCATAGTGAGACCACGAGCTGCACAGACACCGTCCAAGACCAGAGGTGAAGACCCCGCAAGCCGCGAGGTAACATCGCCGAGCAAGCCTCGAGACAAGGTATGTTTCTACAAACCATCCTTCCTACTGTATAGATGCTGACGCGATTCTTTCGTACCAGGTTTGGGGAGAATAAATTTTTATTTCCGCTGCCTTTTCTGCCTCCCCTAAAACCCAACATGTATGTGGTTGGTTCATCCTTTCATCTCAGTTTGTGTATTGAGCTTCTATCTTATCTTTCCAATATAAAGTTAATTCTCTTATAACTATTCTCCCCTTGAATGTAACTCAAGGTTTTCCTATAATCATGTAAATGTAGGATAGTTTACTTTATTTTATTATGAAGATGAAGGTGTCCTGAAGACAAGTCAACTGATTGAAGGACCTTGGAGGACTTGGTGGACAAGTCAGATAGATCACCTTGTGGACCTGACTGATCCACTGGAGGAGCCATCTGATGGTGGGCAAAAGAGCCAAATGAATGGTGGGATTAACTAACAACTGACCAAGGCGCAAGCCGATCGGTTCAAGGTTTCAACCGATCAACCTAGATTGGCAAGAACAGATCTTCATCAACATGTTTATACATGTGATGTAGACCTAGATGATCGTAATTCCTTATGGATCCAAGATATTACATTAGGCTGGGCAAAACCATTACTTTCATTTATTGCATATTTTCGTTGTCAGATATAACATTTATATTATATGTACTATATATGTGGTGATTGGATAAAATATATGTATTTATACAAACTTCGTCAACTAAAATATTAAGTCTTAGATGCCTTACATTAGCAATACACATGAAAAGCTTGATCGACTAAGTGTATATTTGCACAAAGCATGGTGTGCCGCCTATCTCGTGGAAGTGTGATGGTAGATATGTCAATTTGCATAAACATGGTGTGTATCTATTAGGGGTGAGCATTCGGTTTATTCGGTCGGTTACGGTTAATTCGGTTCAGTTAAATGGTTAATTTGTGGTTTGAGATTTTAACCATTAACCTAACCGAATTGCGTCGGTTAATTCAGTTATTGTCCAATCGGTTAACGGTTAATTCGGTCGGTTAATTTGGTTAACCAAATAACACATGTGTAATAATGTTATTTGAAATACTCGTTGAATTTTGAACAATTGTTAAATTATAGTGGTATTTCTAGAAATATAATGGTGTATGGCTCGTGAAAACTTGATTACTATGTATATGGGGAAGTTTATTGAAATAAAAGTACAACTATATTTGTATATATATGTGTGTAGGATATTATTTAAGAATAAATCATAACTATTTGGTTAATTTGGTTAACCATACCAAAAATATCTTTAACCATGAAATTAACCATTTAACCGATTAACCGAATTAAATTAACCAAATTAACCGAATTAACCAAATAGTCTAAAAAAAATTAACCATTCGAAATTAACCATTCGGTTAATCGGTTATTAACCAAATTCTGCTCACCCCTAGTATCTATCGTATTGACTATTGACTCTGGCTTAACTGGTGACTTAGAGAGCCCAAGGCCAGAGGCATGTATATGATCATGGTAGGGTATTGCACATGTCATCTATCGAGAGTCGCATATGATATAGTTGGCATGATGGTTTACTTAAATAGTCAGGTTGTGGGCAATCTGCAAAAAAAGACTCATGACTTGATGAAATATGGATCTTATTTCAATACAATATTGTACGTTGCACTATTCTTAATTGATATTGAGGGCTATCAATTTGAGTAAAATAATGGGAGCGATAATAATTAAAGACCTAATTAATATCGTCACATTTTTTCAAATCAATCAAATCAAAATGGTTTTTGACAAATGCAAAATTTCTCTTGTAGAATCAATGACGAACAAATCAGATTTGCAATTGGTCCAGAAGAAGGACAAACTTGACGGGATAAATTTCCATGACTGCTTTTGAACTTTGAGAAGGGCTGTCAATTAAGAGTGCAAGCTCTACGTCCTTCACAAACCATTACCTGAAATACCTCCTCCTAATGTACCTAGGGAACAAGTGGATGCTTACAGGAAGCATGTCAATGATGCCTTACAGATAATGTACCTTATGCTAAGTTGTATAAAATATGAGTTGCATGAGCAATGTGAGGACATGATTTCTCTTGAGATGGTGACACATCTAAAGAAGGTAACACTTGATCTTGACATGCAGGAAAAGAACTCTATCTTAAAGGTGTTGCTTGAGTCTAAGCTGACAAATGGAACCTCGGTGGAAGAACATGTGCTCAATATGATTGAACATGTGTATCATCTTGAAGAGCTGGGATTCACCTTGATCCTAGAGTTGGCTACTGATATGATTCTAAAGACTATGCCAAAATCATAAGGTAGTTATATTGCATGTTACCATGTCTGTAGTTCAGCTGGACACATGTCATAATTGCTTGCCATCTTGATTCATGCTGAAGAAAAAGTGAAGAAGGACAAGCCTGTGATGGTGATCAGCGGGGCTGAGTCTAAGAATCAAATTAAGACCAAGAAGAGTTTTGTGGTCAAGTCTAAGTCCAATTCTTAAACACCCTAGATAAGGAAAAATAAAATTACAAGAGGAACTCATCCTATGTACTTAAAGTCTTTCAAGAAGCAGAAGTTGGGGATGATGATCTCCACTTCAGGTATATACATTATTGAGATAAATCTATCTACTTCATCATCTTGGGTTTTAGATACCAGGTGTGGATCTTACATATGTTCTCATATGTAGGATCTCAAAGGAAGTAGGCCTTTGGGAAAAGACAATATGGAACTGTGAGTTGCTAATGGAGCAAGCGTTGTGGCCAGTGCAGTTGAAACCTGTAGTATATCTCTGTCTACGGGGCTAGTAATAGAGTTAAAGAACTGTTATTATGTACCTACTATAAATAGAAACAATAATTTTATATTTTGTTTTTTACAACGATGCATTTGAATTCTATATTAAAAGTGGTCGATGTTCTATTTCAAAAGATGATATCTTTTATGGAAGTGCCCCTATGTCTTATCACTACAACAAAAATATCCATTAATGACATTTATTTCAGTGGCTTTTTCAATAAACGTCATTATATATATTGTTTTAAAGGCATTTTTTGTTGTAATGCCACAAAAGGCACCATAGTTGGTATTCTAAAAATAAACCAACATTACAGGCATTTTTAAATTTCATTACCGGCAACTTGGAAGTACCAAACTATTAATTTCATTGTCCCGCCAATACGGGAAATAAGAGTGATCCTACAACTATAACTCGTTTCGTTTATTGTGATCTCTCTGCCGCGACATGTAAAATTGGGCGGACTGTTTCCTTTTCCGTCTGCTCAAAAGTGAAATTCGGTTATCCCAGATTCAAGCGATGCCTTGATGGCGGCGGGTATCTTTGCCCTTCATCTCCGTTATCCTGCGGTGGCTTAACTAGCCCAGGCGGCGGCTGTAGTGCATGGGACAATACCATTGATAGTTATTGAGCCCCCTAAGGCCTCGTTTGGTTCAAAGGATGCGAATCCGATGGATGAAAGTGTAAGGATCGGATGAGAAGGGAAAAGGATAGGTTCTGAAGATTTTCTTTCCGCCTTAATTCCATGTTTCGTTTGGAAGTATTATAGCTAACATCGGAACAGATATACTTTGTCACCTAATTCAAGATGCAATCTTTCTACGATTTGGTACGAAATTGACCTTAATGCCGTAGAATTTCTCAGACGATGAGACGAGGATACTTGAGAGAATGGTTCTCTGTGCTGCACACACACACACACACAACTTGCCCGACCTACCGGCTTCGCTGCACAGCGTCAACAGACATTGTTTGCGGTGGAAACTAGTCGCAGACGGCACGACGCAGCGCAAACTGGTCCCGCAGACGACACAGATCCAAGCCGTCAATGACGGCTGGTGGTGCAGCCACATCTATTTTCCAGATTATGAGGCGTCGTTTGGGTGTTTGAGGCCTGCCGCGGGTGGCTGAGCTTCAATTGACTTTAGTATTGGCGGGGGGATCACATAAACAATTGGTTCCTACAACATCCTAGGCATGTCCAGCAGATTATGTGGATGCTCAACACCATGATTCCTTCTTTGGCTAAGTAGCATCTTGTGTCCAGGCTATTGAACAATCTTGCTTTCACCTAGATATTCAATTAATAGTTCTTTTTTTACTACACCATATGTCTTTTTTGAATGCTTGTGATCTTCTGTCAGGTATGCATTTTATATTAGCCTGAGTTTTGGAAGAGGGGTTTTGATTTTTATTTCTATAATACTTTAGGCCTTGTGACATGTTTTTAGTTTCAGGATTTGGTAGCCTGTGTGTTACTTGGTGTTTCTTTGATGAGGTGATAAATGGCTTCTCCTTCCTGAAGGTGCATGATGACATCTACTTATCCAATCAGGTTAGATCTGTTATTAATGATGCAGGTTGTCTTTAAGAGATGAGATGATGCTGAAGTCATGAACTAAAGTCCTTTTTTTAAAGTTTTCTCTTGTTTTGCTGTTGATACAAGGAACGGTTCTCCTTTTTGTTCCTGAGTGTATATATTTTTCTTTCTTTATACTACCCATAGTCAGGTCAGTCAACCATTACAGCTAATGGTAAAAGAGAGGAGTGGTGATCTGTTGGCCATAGCTCCATTATGATGATTTGCTGCAAATTGGGCTATTCGGTGTATGTTAGATTCCTGAGACCAACAAATATGGCGTGGATTTTTCTAGGGAGCAAGGTATTGCATTCTCATTTTCCTAGAAGGTTTTCTTATGATAAGTAGAGCTAGAACCTGTACTTAAAAGTCATGTTAGGTAGATAGTTGAGCAAAATGACAACCCGACTTCTAGAAATGAGTATGTGGTATTATACATATAAAATGGACAATAAAATTCACAAGCATGTCACTCAAGCTCCAATATACATGCATGCACTAATGTATTATACATTTTGACGTTTGTCTTTCAATTTTATCAAGTTACTGATATTATATAAGTGGGTTCGGACTTCAGCACATCCATCTAAGTGTTTTGGATAAAAAATAGCTGTCGTAATAGGCTTTTTGGTAGGAATCACTACTAGTGGAATAACACATTTTGTAGGCAGTGTTGACTGACTACCAAGTACAAAATATAATCCATCCAAAGATTATCACTACAACAATAGTTCCTCATACTTCCCAACTAACTAATTTGGGTAAGTGGCCACTAATTCGCACCGTGCCATCGCCTATGGGAAATATTGAATGAACCTAGTGTTGTCCTACATGGCATGAAAATGCTCTTTCTCATTTAATATTGAAGTATTTTTTCCACCTTTTATTACTCAAAATAGGCGCAACTACATTTTACTATGATTTATCACCTATGTATAATACTTGGTTTTCATAGGATACCTTTATTCATATGTTGATCCACTGCTTGGTTAGATTGTATGTACTCAATGAATTACTAATATATCTTGATGATCATGCATATGTGGTGATTTCATGCCCATGATTGAGCTTTTAGTTTTTTTTTCTATTGTTCATTATTATACCATTTTTTTTATCTTTAATGTGTATAAGCATACACAAAATGAACATGTTACTCCCTGTTAAAGGGACAGTCTCGTCCGACCTTGGCATAATTATTTTCCTACTTTATTCCAATAACATGTTTAGTTTATGGCATGTTCATTGATCTGACATCAACACTTTCTACTTGATGCAGTCGTGCTAACCCTTTGTACTTAAAAACTAACGAGCTTAATGCTCACATGCAGCTTGAAGATTGATTTCTATCATAGGTATTAGCCTTCAATTACTATTTATTATAGACGCTTATCCTTATACAAAAACGTACAAGCTCCATATTGATGGTTCTTGAAAATATACTTGTGTTTGGTGTTGAACATGAATTGATATACTTGTGAAGTCAAAACATTGAATACTTTGTTTGGTACAAGTAATCTAGATTGCAATATATATTAGTTTTCCATGGTGGCAGTCCCGAAAGAGTTGGAGTTTGTATCCATCTGTGCAATCTCTCATACTACATTGTTGATTTGTTAGCTAAAGTATGTAGTTGTATTCTTGTCAAATTCCTACATGTTATCTTAAATCTGTCTATTTAATGCTAGCATTTGGAGCTATATTCTTATCACATTGATGTTCCTGATAGCGCTCACTTTCTAAGCCGTTTCTTCCTCTAGGTTCCACAGGCACAACTAGTGATGTTGGTCTATGCTAGACATAACACATCATTGAATTCTAAGTTTATGATTCTGGTTTCAACATTGGACCCTCGACTCAAAGAGACTGGTCATGAGCCTCCTTTCGTTGTAGTTTATGTTCACTATTTTTTTTTGGGGGGTGGGAATCAAAACAAAGTATTTATCAAAGTATGTCTCACAACAATCTTGCATATTTTATTGTAGTTTCTTCTTTTTTATAAGATATTTGCAATATTTCAGGCGCAATGATGACAGTTAAGATTATACAATCCTAGACACTGTCATACCACAATTGCAACAAGCTCTTAGCGTACCCAATGTCACTGCTAGTTGGAAAAGCAATCCCCAAGCAGGACACCATCAGTAGGTGGCCCAACATGTCCTAATGCTTTGATATCCGATTCAAATATTACCGCTTGGGACCAGAGCATGCAAGCTGGGAGGCCGGTTGCATGCTGGGAGACTGAGTTTTTGTGCACCTAGCACAAACCCAGGTCAGCGGTTTATGCTCCCTCCCCCTCCTCATTTTTCCACTAGATATTCTACAGCAGGTAATATGCTCGACTCTGCTTCTTGCCTTCTATTTTACACTTTTTTGTATGGTAATATCACGTGCTAAATATGAATTTTTTTTTCTTGGAAGAGATCTAAAAACTTTTTGCATTTGATTGGAAATAGAGCACTCTGGGATTCTCGAAAGAACATTTAAGGTTAATATCATTCTTGAAAGGGATGAGATTGGATATACAACTCTTCATTTTATTAAAAGAAATCAATATCACTACAACTAAATAACATTTTCAATAACTACAAATGGTTTTTTTCTTGAAGATGCAGGTTGATCTGCTAATAAACTTTTGTTGTGTCATTTTGAAGCAACCAAAGCTTGAAGATGAAGTGGGAGGAATAATTGGCCCAAGCGCTTTCTCAAGGAAGAGGTGTGTACTCAATTGTGTTCTCAGTTGTGGCAACTTACATGGAAATGGTTTGTATCCTTGAAATCTTGACTGCATCTTACTCACATGTATTTGATTTATTTAATATTTTTGGAGTTGTTTCAGTAAGGGCTTTTGGGTTTTCCAAATTTGAATTATCAAGGTAAGTGGCATAATCTACATGGTTGCATTATTACCATCCAACATTCTTAGCGACTCATGATCATGTGGGCATGTATAGGATTCTGACAAGAAGGGCCTACCCAAAGTTTCTGAGGTGAAAAACTTGACACAGAAGGCAAAGGAAAATGGCCCAAAATCTGAAGATTGTGAGGCTCAAACTGGACATGTTGTCGAGCAATTGAGAGGGGAGTATATTAAGCCAAGGACCTGATTAGTTTGTTTTTGTCTCCTTCATGACAGTCACTCTGATTAATTTTTGACCATATGAGAAGTACATGATTGTTGTGCAGTTAGTGCAAAGGCTATCTATTATGAATGTCTACTAAGAAACAAGAATGTCACTAAATTAAGATATTATGTTAAATAGAAAAATGTTGTACACGTGTCGTATTAAATAAAAGGGGTAAGGTAAAATGCCCTCCCCATGTAATCTGCTTAATAAATACAAAAGATCCCTACTTTTGAAAATGTGAGTTCATAGAAATTAGCTTTAATTTAAACTTATTTGGTGATGAAATGAAAATTGAATGACTAAAAGCCATGAAAATGTAATCATGCACTGCTATGTACTAGCTTTTTTAAACTCCATTACACTCAATAAGAATAGTTTCATATAACATCGTAATACACAATAGTGCCATTTGTATAAAAGCCAATTGATAGATAGTGGCGTTTTTGTAAAAGCCACATGATGTTATTGTGGCATTAATTGACATTTACTGAAAGCCATTGAAGCCAAACTTTTTGTTGCATTTCCAACTTACACCACTAACTCTCTAGTGGCATTGATACTAGAGGCACTTTTTTAAGTGTCAAAAAATGCCACTAAATATGTTTAGTGGCATTTTTTTCAGTGGCATTTCTAAAATGCCACTAATGAGTATGTTTCTTATACTGGCTCGTGATGTCATAAGCCAGTTATGAACTTTCACCATCAATGTGACTTGGGACCTATAGGGTGACCCACATAGGAACTCATCTAGAGTACGAGTTTGATCTTGAATGACAATTAGATTGATTACCAAAGCATTTAGGAATTCAATTCATGCAACTGATTGACTGTTAGGCTGACTGGTCAGCCAAACAACCATCTCACAGAGTGATATGGCTATTTGGGCAGCTAGACTAGCATCTCAAGATGTTGAGACAGTCTTTTGGGGGTCAAATCGATCATAGTTTGAATTGGCTTAGTTATGCCTTTGAACCGATCAGTTCAATATGATTGAACTGATCGGCTCAAATCGACTCACCAGACGTTTTTCTGGTGAGAAAGACGGGTGTATCACATGTGTGAGACGACTGGGTTGGGCTGAACAAAAATTTGGCTTGTTTCCCAAATAGTTTTGATTGCATATACTTGGAGTGCAAGTAAATTAGTATGTGATATTAATTAGAATATAAATTGACAAATTGGTATCCAATTGGGAAAATGCCAAATGACATTTTGGTAGTGCGAAACTACTGCCTCACACCTAGCCGATCATTTGGCGTCTCATTAGTTGTGAAAGTTCAAGTTATTTCGATATCTTCCACTCCCACACAATCCCAATCTGACTTGGAACCATGACCCTAACCTCTGCGATAAATAGAGGGGTAGTGGGGGCTTCCCAAGACACAACACATGGAATTCAGAATCAGTTTCTCTGACAATTGTTGTCCTCTCTGGTTTTGGTAACCAAGAGAGTCTGGGCAAGTCCAACTTGAAAAGTAGGGATAGCCAATGGGAGACAACAATTGAGAAGTTGTTGTTGTGGGAGAGCAGGTTGGTGACTAGTACACTAACAAGAGGGATAACTCCTTCCTGTCCATTCTTGGCGAATGACATGAGTTTTAGTTGGTTTGTGAGGACTACTCTAGAGGAAGGAGTCCTTTAGCTACTGCTAGGAGGACAACTGCAACCTACAATCCTAGGCGAGACCACATGAGCACTACAAAATCTATTCATGTTCGTTGTTCATGGTGAAGACTAGGAGCTGCATGGCCGTCGTCCAAGAGAAACTCATCAACATTTGCAAAGAAGCGAGTTTTGTCACTGGACTTTCTCCAAAACTAGGTATAACTCGCTAAAACCATCCTTCCTATTTCATAGTAGTTGACACAATCTTGCTATTATGGTAACACAAATATATAAATTTTTGTTCCCCTGCCATACTCTGTGTCTATATTTCCCAACAAGACAACAAAGGACATGACTCCATATGGGTGATAGTGGAATGGTTGACAAAAACAACACACTTTTTTTCTTGTGAAGATGACATATATGATAGAGAAGCTGACTCAGATATATGCTGATGAGATTGTTCCTTTGCATGGTATCCTAGCTACCATCGTGTCAAATAGAGGTCCTCAATTGTCATTTTTGGGAACTTGTGCACAACTATGGATATGTAGCTGATGTTCAGTATTGCATTTGACCCATAGACAGATGGGCAGTCGGAGAGGACAATCCATATCTTGGAAGATCTGTTGAGAGCCTATGTTCTACAGTTCTTGGGTAGTTGAGATGTGCACCTCAGTTTGATAGAGTTTGCATATAACAACATTTATCAGAGGAGCATTGATATGGTACCTTATGAGGCTTTGTATGGGAGATGTTGTAGATCTCCTTTGTGTTGGTATGAGATCAGTGATTTTCAACTTCTGGGTCCTGAGCTTGTATAGAAAATGTGAAAAAATATCAAAGTGATTCAATAGAAGTTGAAGGAATCCCAAGATAGGTAGAAGTCGTATGAGGTTAACTGGCATAGGATGTTGGAGTTCCAAGTGAGAGATAGAGTGTGTCTCAAGGTCTCTCATTGGAAAGGATTTTGAGGTTTGGAAAGAAGGGTAATTTGGCCCCTAGATATATGGGACCTTACACAGTGGTAGCACATGTTGGAAAAGTGGCCTACAAGTTGGAGTTTCCACCTTAGTTGCACATGTTGCATCTGTTGTTTCATGTGTCTATGTTACCCTAACACAGAGTTAGTGTTGCAACTAGTAGAGGTTGAGTTGCATGAGGATATCTCTTATGTAGAAGGCCCTGTGTTGATCCTAGATAGGAAGATCAAGAAGTTGAATAGGAATGATATAGTGTTGGTGAAGGTTTTGTGGCATCATCATGACGTACAAGAAGCCCCGTGGAATCTTGAGGAAGAGATGCGTAGGAAGTACCCATCTCTTTTTGCATAAGATCTTAGGGGAGAAATCCTTGTTAAGGGTGTATGGTTGTATAGCCCCTGACCTAAAATTCAATCTAACCTTGTTTTCTTTGCTTAATAAGATGCTTAAACCTTAATAAGATCTCGTAAGATGCCTTAATATCATGTGACATGCTTGTGGTTTCAGTTTGGTCTTGTTTAGATACTATTTGAGCTATGTTTGCTTGTTTTGGACCTAGTTGCAATCTACCCATGTTGAGGGGCAGTCTTGCAATTTTTCACATAAAGGTTGTTCCCTTTGTGCCTTGGAATCATGAGAGATAGGATGGTTCCTTGGGTCTCCTTGTTGTTCTTTGTTTTGATGAGGAGAGAAGTGATGATGTGTTGAGAGTGGTTTCTAGGGTTTCCATTAATTACCCATGTTGATGTTGACCCCTGTGTTGACCATTTGGTTTTGGGTCTTTCAGTGACCAACCTTGTTTCTCCTTGATGTTTTCCCTACACTCAAATGTAGTTTTCATAGTACTTTGAGATCCCCATGGTCGCTTGAGTTTGGATCTCTTCATTGGGTCACTTGGCCTAGGGTTTAGGTCACTTGAAGTGTGGGTCACATGGTTTTATGAGAGCATGAGCCTTGAGGCCATATGTTTCCAGCGACCAATGATCATCCATGACCAAGTGAGGTCACATGGTTTTCTTATTTTTCACAACCTTAGTGGCTTGCATGGTTTTATTGGATGCATGTTTGTTCTTTGATGGACATGTGTGATGAGGAACCCTAATATCTTAACACCTAACCCCCTTTCACCTCTCTCACACTCCTTAAGTATATAACACCTCTCCTACACATGCATGCACCTTTTTTAGCCTTCCTCATCTCTCTCCTCTTATGCTTGGCCCTAGTGTGCTTGGTGGTGAAGAAGAGTTCATCCTTGGTGCTTGGTGGCTGAGGTTTTTTGCATGTGGTGATCCAAGCTTGGAGAAGCTCTTCCTTGGTGATCTTTGGTGTTTCCTTGATCTTTGGTAAGTGATCCATCTCTTGATATTACTTTCATGAATAACCCTACCCCCCTTTCACCACTTTTGACCTTAGGCTATGGTGTAAACCATGGTTCCCATATTGAAGATGTTGTCTTCGCAAAGATCGGAGACTATGGTTTGCCATGGTCGTATCTAAGTGAAAAGAAGCCCTCTTCTCTCTTCTTTATCCTTATTTTGATCTCTTCGTCCTTAACATATCATTTATCTTTCTTTCACTTTCACTTAGGGATTTTCTTTCTCTTTTGAGGTGGTGACTAGCTTGGTCAGGAGGTGATCAAATCTAGGGTTTATTTCTTGATTTTGGAGCTTTACTTGGAGGTGGTGCAATTGTCATACAAGGAAATTTATATAACTATATACCCTCTCTATTATATAACTTTAATCCTACATGCATCTTATTCTGAAACATGATAAATTGTTGTTGATGATGACATCTTGATCAGGGTTATGTTTCTATGTTGATCTTTCTTCTTTTCTTGAACCCTAATTCACCTACTCAAAAATCTAAGTGATTGAGATGATGATGGTTTGGCATGAAACTTAACCTTATTTTTTTCATCTTGGAACACGGTTTGTTTACCTTGCATAAGGTGGAGTTTTAGTTCTATTTTTGTGTGCTTGATCTTGAGTTTTCATCCCTCAATTCATGGTTTTCGTGTTGGTCAATGTGGAACATGTTTCTGGTTGTTGGTTTTGGTCGCTACCCTTAGTAGTGCTCTTGTTGTTGGTTTTGGTCGCTAACCTTAGTAGTTCTCTTGTTGTTGGTTTTTGTCACTAACCTTAGTAGTTTTCTTGGTTGTTGATGTACCTTCAACCATTGTGAGTTTCCATTGACTGTTGGTGTGTCATGGTTGTGCTTTGATCTTTGGTCTTGAGGATGGTCTTTGACCATGATGTATACCTCCCTTCAATCACATGATTTTGACCTATACCTTGTTTAATTGATGAAGAGCTATGACATGTGTTTGATAAGTATGGTTGCCTTGATGTTGGCCATGAAAGACCACAAATGATGTTCCAAGAATGTGGGATGGTGGAGATACCTAGGGTCTGTTGTTGATATGGTGATGTAAAACCCTAAAGAGTTGTGTTGTTAAAACCCTAACCCTAATCCGATCATATGATGAGTTTATTGAACTTGCTTAAAGTAACTAGCCTAGTGATGATGTTATCTTTATCCTACTTGTGTCAATCTCATGTTGTTGGTTTCCTGGATATCATGACTATTGAATGCTATGGTGATGCTTACGTGACACAGGGTGATAAATATGAGCCTTGATGAGGCATGATGAGATGATGTTGATATGAAAGAATGGTGTGATGGGTCTAATAACATGGAAGAGGCTTTATTCCTAGTATGAGGTGATATCCTCCTATAATGAGATGAAGGATTGATATCCCCAAGAGATGTAATAATGATGTTTATGGTCTTGTAAGGCAGTGGGCCGATATCATGTGATGATGTGACAAGTTCACACTTTGTACATTTTATATCTTGTAAAGTTGTATTATGCCTTTATCTTTACATGAGTTTTTTGAGGGTTTATACGTTGTAACTTGGTGGATGTTAAAAGATACCCAATTGGCTTAATCAATCAAGGAAAACCCTAATCATGTAGTGACCTATGCCATAGATCCATCTTTAGTACATGTCAGTATTATCTGGATGGTGAAATAAGCAATTCTTATGGGAAACTTGGAGCGCATATTGTTGAATATGTGGGATGCAAGTCGAGACATCTCCTTGCATACTTAATACACTGGGATGGTTGAGGTCATACCCTAGAAGGGGAACGATCAAGGTTGTATCTCAGATGATGTGATTCACTACATGTGATATGTTTACTAGGATGGATGCAATCATATCCTAGAAGAAGAACAGATGCGGTCATGTCTCATTCGTCATGACCTATATACCAAGGCGGGCTAGGCAATTTTGCAGTTGGACTTGATATGTCACTTCAGCAAACTCGAACTGACTGGAGGTGTGGAGAGATCATGGATTCCAGCTCTTACATTAATCTTGTACGACACTGATTTAGACTTAGTAGTGGTCAACTAGAGCATGAGTGGTATACCTCATCTCCTCAAGGCATAACAATATACATAATACAACCTTGTAGTATATTTGATTATGGTTAAACATGTCTCACATTGGATGTCCCTTTGCCTTATCTTTGTGTTGATTTCTTGAATTATAATGTGGTAAGAGAAATCAATTGTTATACATGTTCATCATATTCCTTCTTAGAATATTAATTTTTCTAATTCTCACTGGTAATTGCATTATCTTATTAACGTGCATGATCAGTTTAATACATATCATTTAGTTGAATCTGCTCAACCTGATAGTAATGTTGTTTATTTGATTTAATATACCTATGCTTTTAATAGAAGTTGATAGAGAGTTATATCTCTGGCTCGATACAATGGTACATCTCATAGGTTTCCACATCTTTTAGGTTAGATAAGCTGCTTATGTTGTTGAGATCATGTTGTTGAGCAACAAGAGGAGCAGTAGCTGAGTAAAGGTTAGATAAGCTGCTTATGTTTTGAAGTATAGTCCTATCAGTCGTCCCTATACACTCAGGTCCTTGGAGGTATTTTTTAGATGTTGTACATCGAGAAAACATGTTGGTCTATACAACTTTGTTGTATATAGATGACATGTACATATATGCACATGTTGTCATATGTAACAGGTTGTGTCTTAAGGGTCGACGAGCAATGTATGTAATGATATTTTGGCATAATATATGATCCTAGTGGCTTTGTGGACCTATACGTGATATGTTTCCACTTGAGATGGATGTAAGAAATTGGCTTTAACTTATCATGTTTTATGGCGCGGGGAGTCATACCAGAGTTTCAAACATATTATAGTAAAAGTTAACAATAGAATCATGTATAATAGAAGGATCATGAGATAGGGTATCATCAGCATCAATGCACCCAATATTGTTCAAATGTCTACAAGTTGTCATAGAAGAATAGCGAAAATGATCATTAGAATTGTTGGTATGTATGCCCTGAGAGCCAATCATGGGATGATTGGTGGGATACATTACGATTGATTTGATAAACATCAAAGGCAAGCTTCCAATTATTTCTGGTTCAGTCACATGAGATAATGATAGAACATATTGAATGTCTCAAGAATGACAATACTCAATGACGTATGCTTTCAGGTTAAGGACCTGAACGATGAGATCATACAGATGCTAAGAGTTTGTACATTCTTATTATGTCCCTAGTCAGATGTCATTGTGGAAGGTAGATAGACAACAATGACACACAAGACTAGATTGTGGTGTTGGTTGATGATAGAATCTCATTAGTCATGATATGGAGATATCAAACCAAACACATAGGTACTGGTTAAAGAACAAGTGTACCGGACAGACCCGCCATGAGTTTGACACATGGAACCATGACATGGTAGTCACCGTCAGTTCTCACAATGATGGTGGTGTGTGTGATTCTTTGACCTGAAATCACTACACTCAACACATGTAGTTGGGTACACTTTGACATCATCAAATGCAGTCCTGAAACATGGGTTGTTATAAAGGTGATGATTGGGTGGCTTGGACACATGGGGCTTTTGAGGGGTGAGTGGTAGATATGGGATTTGTCCCTCCTGAGGGAGTTTGATATCCATGGCCACTTGATGAGTAGGATTGAGATAGGCATGCACACATGTGTGAATCAGTATGTGATATTGATGTCATACATATCTCCTCCAATCTACTCTGGGATCAAAAAAAGTGAATGAACGTTGACAGGATGACTGTTCCATGCCTCGAGTTCATTCATAATATAAGTGACAAAGGAATTATACATTCACTATAACACCATTCATAGATTGTAGGATTGAATGTTGTTCTCCAATTTTTTATTTCACTTAGGTAGCACTGATGTGTGACTAGGAACCACTCTTTGCTTGTGAAGTCATAAGTGTTATGGACTTTCACTGCCAATGTGAAATGGACTTGCAAGGTCACACACATAGGATTTAACCTAGAAGAGGAGTTTATCAACAAATGATGTTTAGATTAGTTACTAAAGGACTTTAGTAGTTCAATTAAACACTCAATTAATTGATAGCTGAATATCATAGTGTTCAAGGTGTTGGACCAGTTGATTAGAGTATCAAATTGATTTAAACTGCAATTGACTGATTTGCACAAGTCTACTGCTCCAACCGATCAGCTCATGCGATGAACCGACCGACTCAGGTTGTTGAACCGATCGGCTCATGTAGTGAGAGGATCGACTCATGTGTCACCAAATGATCGGCTCAATCGTTGAACCGATCGGCTGGTGTGACCAACCGAGATCATTTGGAAAATATGAAGACTATTTTGCAAACATATTTGTTTCAATTGTACAAATTTGATTTGGACAAGGACTCATATTGGATTATTTGGAAATGAATATTGAAAGTCAATTTGAGTTGGATCAGGACCATGAACCAATTGGTTCAGTGCTCCAACTGATCAGTTGGGAGTCCCAGACGATCGGCTCAGCCCAACCGGTCAGCTCAGGGGCCAAAACGATCGGTTCAGTTTGTAAAACAATCATTTTAGCTGCTGCAACATGTCAGATTTGTGGAAAATCTCAAACCCTTCAACTCCTACTTTAATCCCCCATTGTCCGGGATAGAGAACCCTATCCCATGACCCTCCTATATATATAGGGGTATTGGGGGCTTCTCTAACATCACAACACAGAATGCCAGTTGCTCTGTAAAGTTGTCGTTCTCTCTGGTTTTGGTAACCATGAGAGCCCGAGCGAGTGCTACCCGATAAGGGAGGCACACCAAGGGAAAGATAATTATAGAAAAGTGAATGGTGGCAGGAGAGTGTGTCAATGACAAGTACACTGATAGGAGGGTGCGACTCCTTCCGATTCCATATGGGATAAGGAGATCGGAGTTCTAGGTGGTCCATGTAGACTACTTCAGAGGCAGGAGATTTCTGCCACTCGGAGGATAGCTTTCAATCTCAACAGTCCCGGTGAGACCAGAAGTTGACAGTCCTGGTGCGACCAGGAGCTGCACAGACACTATGCAAGATCGGAGGTGAAGACCACGCAAGGCGTGAGGTATTGTCATCGAGCAAGCCTCGGAACAAGGTATGATTCTATAAACCATCCCTTCCTACTGTATAGACGTTGACGCGATTCCTTGATTTCGGGTTTGGGGAGAAGAAATTTTTTTATTTCTACTGTCTTTTCTGCCTCCCCTAAAACCCAGCAGTGGTATCAGAGCCACGCCAACTTCTCTATACTTTAGGGTTATCAATATGATCGATTTGTGTTTGTCGCCGTTATTTATTGCATACGATGCGAATAAAATTGGCTTTATGCATGTCCAATCCTAAATCCACAAATCCCAAATATACATATATGATATGAATGCACTTGATACGCGTCACCCTTAAATGAGTTTTGTGGCGGATGTATTGCGTGGATATGGCCAATAAACCCTATATCTATGTATGCTTGGAAGTAGTTGCTTGCATCTCAGGCTGTGTACCGATTCCCTGCCTCCTTTTCTTGATGTAACTCGAGATAACTCGAGATTCTTTCCAACCTTTGCTCCCCTCGAATGTAACTCGAGGTTTCTCTTATTCAAATGTAAATAGGATAGATTTGATTTCTTGTTATGTCAAAAAAGACACACAACTGGTTCGAGGAGCGAGACGAGTGGGAGGCAGCCATGAGGAGATGCATGATGACCAGGCAAACCGATCAGTTGGAGGAGCCAATCGATCGGCTGGTGGCACCTAACCAACTGGCCTAATGGAGAGCCGATCAATCATGGAGATGAGTTGATCAAACCTAGAAAGGCAAAGCATAGAGTTCATCTTGTACATGTTGCATGTGATGTAGACCTAGATGACCATGGTTCCTCTTGGCTCGAGGAATCACATTAGGATAGCCATAATCATCATTTTTATCATTTCACATGTTATCTATGGGATATAGCATGTATATGATACATACTATATATTGTGGTGATTGGATATGTATATGTACCTATAAAAACCAAATCCCTCATTAAATATTATAGTTTTAGATGCCTTCCAAATGTAACACACATGAAAAGCTTGATCGGCCAAGTGTGGGCACGCCCTAGCGTGGTGCACTATCTATCTCATGGAAGCGTGAAGGATGTATATGTGGTTCTGCCCTAGGATGGTGCATATTCATCGTGTTGGCTTTGGGTCAGACTTAACAAGGTGACCTAGATAGGATCTAGCACCTTGAGGCATGGAGGTGATCATGGCAAATACTTGCACATGACATCTTTAAAGATTTTCATATGATGCAATTGGCAAAATTTGCCTACCTGGAAGATCTAAGTTATGGGTAACAACCCTAGCTGGTCCATGACTTAGAGGATTTTAAGATCTTGCCCGCTAGAAGGTTGTACACAGTAATCTTCCTAATTGATGGTGAGGGCCATCAATTTGAACTAAAATAGTGAAAGTGATAAATAATTAAAGGCCTAATTATATCGTCAACTTTTCAAATCAATCAAATAAATCAAAATTGAGTTTTGGACTAAAATTGCATATTTTCCTTTTTGTAGTACAAATGGCAACAAACAACAATCACTTCTCTTTGCGATCGGTCCTTGAAAAGGACAAGTTGAATGGGACAAACTTCCACGACTGGTTTAGGACATTGAGAATTGTTCTCACTCAAGAGCGAAAGCTCTATGTTCTGGATACTCCAATTCCAGAGGAACCTGCTCCTACTGCACAAAAGGTAGAAAGGGATGCTTACAAGAAGCATTCTGATGATGCCATTGATGCAAAGTGCTTGATGTTGTGCTCCATGAACCACCAGTTGCAGAGACAAAATGAGAACATGGGTGTCATTGAGATGATTCAGCATCTCAGGAAGATGTATGAGGATCAAGCATGGCAAGAGAGATATGATGTCTCAAGGGCGTTGTTCAAGTGCTTCATGATAGAAGGAGATCCAGTTCGTCATCACACACTTAAGATGATTGGGTATGTGGAGAACCTGACAAGACTGGGATTTCCATTGAGCCAAGAGTTGGCTACTGACGTGATACTGCAATCGTTGCCAGAATCCTACAATCAGTTTGTGATGAACTACAACATGAACAACTTTGATAGGCCACTATCAGAGATGTTGGGCATGTTGAGGACAACCGAGGCATAGATGAAGAAGGACAAGCCTAAGTTTGTGATGGTGATCAACAGTAAGAAAGGAAAGTCAAGTGCAAGGGCAAGGGAAAATCTAAGAAATGTTCTAATGCTAGCCAGCAACCCAAGTCATTTTCAACTCTCAAGGCCAAGGGAGGTGCGACCAAGAAAGGCAATTGCCACCATTGTCAAAAGCCAGGATTGGAAAAGGAATTGTCCTCTCTATCTGGTAGAACAAAAGAAGAAGGAGGCTACAGATGTCTCCACTTAAAGGTGTCATAAAATAAACTTGTAACACTTTTTGAGGTATATGATACCAAGATATAAAGCGTAAAGCACTAGATAAATGGGGCAAGTGTTGTTGCCATAGATAGGAGTACTTTAGTTTATTTTCAGCCTTGAAGGAATGTAATAGAGTTATGAACTGCTATTTCATATTTTCCAATAGAAAGAAACACTTTATTTTGCATATTGTAATACAATGATGGCAATTAATAAAGTTGATGTTTTAATTTCAAAAGATATGATCTTTGTAGCAATGCCTTATTTATATTGTGGTACTTGGTATGCATAAGATAAAATGATACCTAAAAGTTATTGATAACTCAAACTATCAAAATAGCATAAATATGAGAAATTAATTTCTACTTTCCATATGATGGATAAAGCTAGACTCTTTTAGTTAGAGAACCAATAAGAGAAATGAATATCTTGGACATGATTAATCAATCATTATTAATGGTAGTGGGAGAATGATTATCCTATTAGGTATAATACATGTGATGTATACCTATTGGAGAAAATGCTAATACTTTGAATGGTGTTTAGAGAAATACCAATATGAACTTCTTGAAGCGTTCAAGAATATCATAGATGAAGTATGAATTTGGTAAAGTGTTAATTCTTGATGAGATCAGAGAATGAAATACTTGAACAAAATGTTTGAGATCTTTGTGGGTGATTATGATAGTGTATCATAGTGAACTCATGGTTAAGGCATGGTGATGTCTAGACCAAGAAGGAGTCATACTCTAAGGAGTTAGAGAATGATTATCAAATAACTAAATTCTTCTTAAATAAAGAATACCCTACGCTAATAAAGGACATTAAGAATCACAAAGGGTTGTGAGTTCTTATACCCTTGACATATACACCTCAATTATCTATGTGATGAATTGTTCATGTGATGAGTCAACTATCTAGATAAATATGAGGAACCAGATTTAAAGTTATGGTTTATAACCATTACATCCTAAATGACTTCCATATGAACCATAAGGTATGACCTTGATGGTAGCACCCATTGGAATGAAATCCATAAGTGCAAATAAGTCTTAAGCGTTAAGATACATGGATAACATTTTGAGAAGGATGATGTTTGTTGATTGCAACTTAAAGACTAAGAGATTTGGCATACTGATACTAAGACTGCATTCCTATAAGGAATAAAAGAAGCATGTGTACATGACACAACCTATAAGGTTTATGAATCCATTAATGCAAAGGAAGACTATAAGTTATAATGGACTAATTAATGTGATTGATTGAGTACAAGAAACTCAGAACTGAGATCTTTACTTTGATGATATAGTCAAAGGGTTTGACTGATATGTCAAGGATAAAGAAGGGATCTGTGATTTAGTGGGAGTGTATTCACATTCCACATGTTGATGTGAAATGAAAATGTTCTAAAATGGAAATCCAAAGTGGAAATTATCTTTATGGAAGATAGAGATGTTTCCTATGTGATAAGAATAGAGATCTATAGAGATAGTTCTCAAAACCTCTTGACTTGAAAAGAGAGCATACATTGGCAATCTGTACTGAAGGGTTCAGTGTGCACATATTCAGTGGGAGAAAACATGTCCATGTTACATGGAGTTAGTATCCCAAGGCCAAGTTTCCAATTCTTATGAAGAATGGGAACACTAAGAATATATATGGATCTATAATGTATGTGATCATCCCACTATCTTGCATGTATGGACATGACAAGAACAAAATGCATTTATTATCTTGTATGTAGGACATGACAATATGATGTGCTCATCCTGATAACTCATATGTGGGACATGGAGAGTGGATGTCTATTTGTTTCTAGTAAGGGTTACTGGAATACCATAAGAACTTGATAAGTACTCGAGAAGTACTAGTTCTATGGAAATAAGGAAGGGTTCAATGTAAAGAGTTACAATGATGCATACTTCCAAAAGGATAGAAAATTAATCACAATATATATATATGGGATATATAAAAGTGAATGTTTGTTGATAATTGGAAATATTCCAATAAAACGATTTTAAAAGGAAATGCCTAGTATCCATGTGTTAGAAAACAACAGTGGATACAATATGGATCTGGAAGTTTATGAGATGAACTTATAGATATTCCGTTCGTTGATGACAAGTTTTAAATGCTTGGTCATGCAATGTGGCTAAAAATTAGCAAAGGAAAACTAGATTGTATATTATGACAATTCCATCTCAAACATGTGACGTACAGTGAAGAGATGTGAGATGAAAAATTAATACCGAGTTTGGCAAGGTGTTTCCATAACTCACTATGTTAGCACTAGAGCACAGTAACATGGGGACGTGTTTGAAGATCACTATGAATATGATTCAAGGGTGATTGACTCACAGTGCAAGTGGGAGACTGTTGGTATGTATGCCCTGAGAGACAATCATGGGATGATTGGTGGGATACATTACGATTGATTTGATGAATATCAAAGGAAAGCTTCCAATTATTTTTGGTTCAGTCATATGAGATAATGATAGAACATATTGAATGTCTAGAGAATGAAAGTACTCAATGAAGTATGCTTTCAGGTTAAGGACCTAAACGATGAGATCATACAGATGCTAAGAGTTTGTACATTCTTATTATGTCCCTAGTCGGATATCATTGTGGAAGGTAGATAGACAACAATGACACATAAGACTAGATTGTGGTGTTGGTTGATTACAGAATCCCATTACTCATGATATGGAGATATCAAACCAAACGCATAGGTACTTGTTAGAGAACAAGTGTACTGGAGAGACCCATCGTGAGTTTGACACATGGAACCATGAAATGGTAGTCACAGTCAGTTCTCACAGTGATGGTGGTGAGTGTGATTCTTTGACCTGAAACCACTACAATCAACACATGTCATTGGGTACACTTTGACATCATCAAACGTAGTCCTAAAACATGGGTTGTTGTAAAGGTGACGATTGGGTGGCTTTGACAAATGGGGCTTTTGAGGGGTGAGTGATAGATATGGGATTTGTCCCTCCTGAGGGAGTTTGATATCCATGGCCACTTGATGAGTAGGATTGAGATAGGCGTGCATGCATGTGTGAATCAGTATGTGATATTGATGTCATAATATCTCCTCCAATCTACTCTAGGATCAAGAAGTTGAATGAACGTTGACAGGATGACTGCTCCATGCCTCGAGTTCATTCAAGATATCAGTGACAAAGGAATTATACATTCACTGTAATACCATTCACGGATTGTAGGATTGAAAGTTGTTCTCCAACTTTCTATTTCACTTGGGTAGCACTGATGTGTGACTAGGCACCGCTCTTTGCTTGTGAAGTCATAAGTGTTATGGACTTTCACTGCCAATGTGAAATGGACATGTAGGGTCACACACATAGGATTTAACCTGGAAGAGGAGTTTATCCACAAATGATGTTTAGATTGATTACTAAAGGAGTTTAGTAGTTCAATTAAACACTCAACTAATTGATAGCTATATATCATAGTGTTCAAGGTGTTGGACCAGTTGATTAGAGTATCAGATTGATTGAAACTGCAATTGATTGATTTGCACAAGTCTACTGCTCCAACCAATGGGATCATGCGATGAACCAACCGGCTCAGGTTGTTGAACTGATCGACTCATGTAGTGAGACGATTGGCTCATGTGCCACCGAATGATTGGCTCAATCGTTGAACCGATCGGCTGGTGTGACCAACCGAGATTGTTTGGAAAATATGAAGACTATTTTGCAAATATATTTGTTTTACTTGTAAAAATTTGATTTAGACAAGGACTAATATTAGATTAGTTGGAAACGAATATGGAAAGTCAATTTGAGTTGGATCAGGACCGTGAACCGATCGGTTCAGGGCTCCAACCGATTGGTTGGGAGTCCCAGATGATCGGCTTAGGCCGAACCGATCGGCTCTGGGGCCGAAACGATCGGTTCAGTTTGTAAAACGATCGGTTCATCTGCCCCAACATGTCATATTTGTGGAAAATCTTGAACCCTTCTACTCCTGCTTTAATCTCACATTGCCCGGGATAGAGAACCATGTCCCATGACCTCCTATATATAGGGGTATTGGGGGCTTCTCTAACAACACAACTCAGAACACTAGTTGCTCTGTAAAGTTGTCGTTCTCTCTGGTTTTGGTAACCAAGAGAGCCCGAGCGAGTTCTACCCGATAAGGGAGGCACTACAAGGGAAAGACAACTACAGAAAAGTGACTGGTGGCAGGAGAGTGTGTCACTGACTAGTACGCTGATAGGAGGGTGTGACTCCTTGCGATTCCTTGTGCGACAAGGAGATCGAAGTTCCAGGTGGTCCATGTTGACTACTTCAGAGGTGGGAGATTTCTGAGCTCAGAGGATAGCTGTCAATCCCGACAGTCCCGGTGAGACTAGGAGTCGACAGTCCCGGTGCGACCAGGAGCTGCACAGACACCGTCCAAGACTGAAGGTGAAGACTGCACAATGGTCGAGGTATTGTCATCGAGAAAGCCTCGGGACAAGGTATGATTCTACAAACCATCCCTTCCTACTGTATAGACGTTGACGCGATTCCTTGCTTTCGAGTTTGGGGAGAAGATTTTTTTTTTCCGCTGCCTTTTGTGCCTCCCCTAAAACCCAACACGAATGTCCTTGCTTAAGGCACTGAATCTGATAGATTTTCCTCATAAAGATTTCCTCCTCAACAACACGGGCATTAGGAATAACAAGAAGGCCTTTTGCTCTAGATCTAAGGGATTCATCTAGTGGAGAGAGATTGGCTTCAGATCAAGCCCTCAAGGCATCACATTTAGCAATAAGAGCATTCTCATGTATATCACCAAACGAATGCTTATTCCATTTCTTGAGAAGCAACTTTCAATTTTATAAGCTTTCTATAAAGGCAAAACATCGCATAACTCTCAACATTAGAGTTCCAAACATCCTTCACAATAGATAAGAAGTTCTAATGATAAAACCAAGAACTTACAAATCTGGAAGGTGACTTAATAACTTTGAGATCACCAATATTCAAGAAAGCAATCTATGATCGTTGATCGTATTAAAAACTACCTCACCAAAGCAGTCGGGAATAAACTTTGAGAACTCACCATTATGTAAGATTTTATCAAACTTTGTAGTAGTAAAACTCAACCCAACCTAGTGATTGTCCCAACTAAAAATTTGGCCCACTTAGACTCATTCATATAAGCCATAATCTTGAAGGCAATCATTAAAATCACTCATAGATTTCTTTGATGGAGATTGTCTCTCAATCTTCTCATTTTCCTTCCTAACAGAGTTAAAGTCTCCCATAATAATCCAAGGCTCAAAGAAAACATAATATATTTCCTTGACATTTTTCCAAAGAGACATTCTCGCCACATCATCATTGTGTCCATAGACAGCCATTAACTGAAATGAAGCATTATTCATCTCCACTTTAGCATGAATGTATCGATCAGATTCACTCAACATAAGAACATTACAATTTCTCTAGAGAATAAAAACTCTACCCAAGACATGGGAATCATGATTTGAAATCCACTTATAATCATGGAAGTGTTTGATCATGAATCTAGTCATCCTCTTAGAATGATCCTTAGTTTTATTTAGAATTATTATGTCACTTCTTGAACGTCAGAGTTCCTCCTTAACACCAATAATCTTTTTTGTAATTCCCGTGACATTCCAAGAAGAAATTTGAAGAGGAGGAATCATTTTGCAACCTCAGCTGTTGAACTAACAACCTAAGTGCTTTTCTCTTCATTAATAATCTCCACTCCACCAAATCTATTGCCCTGCAGAGGAGAAAAAATGGATTTTGTGACCCTATGGAAAATCCTGACCTACGATGGTTTGACATGAAGGATAGGAGGAGGTCTCTATTTACATGAAACCTTAGACAACATACCCTCAACTTGAAGTTCACATGAGATTTCTGACAATTGTATAAACACAGGGATATGAGAGGATGGAATCAAACTCTTCCTTCATCAATCTTAGCCTTTTGCATAAGACTTGGATTATGTGTAGTAGCTAAAGGATTTCTCGAATTTGAGGAACAATTACTCCATATCCTTCACTCACATCTTCAATAGGTTTAATCCTCCACACTGCTTCTCCTTACAATCAATAGGGAACACTGGTCTATAGTAGAAGTCTTCATGACCAAAGAAGCCATAAACATTTCACTTAGAAGGCCACAATTTATACAATAATCTAACAAAATGTGCATCACCATCATCACTGGATAGCACCAATTCTTTAGGGAAGTTTGATGTTGTATCCATTTTCATCTGAGTTCTTGCATACTCCAGTCTCAAATAAGAACCAATAGTATCATCAACACAAATTGGGGTACCCAATAAAGACTCAATCCTCTCGAGCATAAGCAACTGTCAAACATACGCGACTCCTGGAGATCCAAAGGTAGATAAAAAATGTGGACCCAAACCGGAACATACTTCAACTTCAGTTTACTTAGACTATCACCTTGAGACCATCTCTATAGAATCATAGGTCTGTTACTCGCGAACCATGTTCATGATAAAGCAAACTCAAAGTCTGATGATTCCAAAAATATAATAATGAAAATGTCATCCCATGATTAAATAATTCAATGGACTCGATATGACCCCATATCCATTTAAGGTAACTCAAGAGTGTAGGGAGATGATGATAGAAATCAATAACATAGCCCACTAGACACTTGCTCTAACAAATAGCATTCTCCCAGGCTTCAGATTTAGGGTAAATCAGCTTCCCATTCTTTAGGAAGATATTTTGACTTTTGAGCGGATAGCACTATGATGAGAACTAATTTGTCTCCAGATGTTGGGATGTAGATAGATATAGAGAGTTTTGAGCTTGTACATCAGCAACATCTTTCTTCTTCCTCCATATGACCTTGCGAGTCAAAGGTGATAGTCGGTGGTGCCCCATCGCCAACCTAGTCGCCAAGGGAATCACTTCCTCCATTCACAAAAATATCACTTTGTTAATATTCAAATTCAATGGCTATGGTAGGTAGATAATATTAGTTCACTAACTTTAATACAATATTCGTGGGTAGAGATAAACGATAGGTTCCAACTATAGTGGCAACAACTCTTGGTTCATTTGCGACTCATACTTCAACCTTGCCCTTTCTTAAGGCCTACTTATGTTCAAATCCAACATATCCAAACATGTGTCATATCCACAACCAATATCCAGTACCCAAGATGAAGAAGTAGATAGATTTATGTCAATAACTCATATACTTGAAGTGGTGATCACTGATGCAACCCTATTTTAGGGCTCCATCCTGTGCCATTTTGTATATAAGTTGCATCTAAACATGTTAGATTACAAATATTCTCCCCCAATTTGATTATCATTGCAAATACGCTTATGGATGTTCTTTGCGCTGTTTTTCAGGTACTTGGACCACAATGGATGGACGAGTGTGATGGAGGGATCCAAAGGAGGCCCCAAAGCTCCCCCAACCTACCTTAGTGGCCAAGGATCGTCTCCAAGCAAAAACATCCAAGAATTATGAAGTTTGAAGCCATGCTAGCACTAGAAGACCCCAGAACGGTCGTGGTGCCATGGAACGGCCGTGCTGGCAATTGAGCAGAATTACAGGTTGATCGACAAATTTTGGAAGTTCAAGCAAGTCAGTCACCACGGCCGTGTTGCCCAGCACGGCCGTGCTACGAAGACCACAACATGGCCGTGCTGACCAAAACGGCTGTGCTAGATGAAGATGAAACGGGTGTGTTGCTCAGAAAGACCTCCCCCCAACTCCGCCACCACGGCCGTGCACCCAGCACGGCCGTTCTACCTAATACCCAACACGGCCATTTTGCCCAAAACGGCCGTGCCACCAGCCTCCGTTTCCACCCATCAACCTGTTGGATTAACACTTAGCCAAAACGGCCGTTCTCCTCCACCAAGGCCGTGTCCACTCCTACCCAGCACGGCCGTGCTACCCAAAACGACCGTGCCACCCCCCAAAACCTATACAACTTTCACTGTCTTTCCTTTTTTACCCCCACTCAAACCTAGCTCTTATATAAGCACTAGTTGCTTCTAGGGCTCGAGAGAGAGCACCCCTAGCCGACCCTAGCTGCTTCCTTGCCTCCATTACTCCAATCCACCTACTCCCTTGCATCTAACCCCATTTCCACCCACTTTCCACTCATTTCCACCATAGAAACCTAGTTTCTCTAGGTTTCTATCCATCCATTCCACCATTTTCATGCACCCCTGCACCTTTGGAGGAGTGAGGTCATCTGCAGCTGCTTGGAGGTCAAGAAGGAGGCCACTACATCGAGCTTCATGGCGTTTTTCCTTCTCATATCCCCTTCTTTTCCTAGTTTGATCATGTATAGCTAAGCCCCCCTTGGGTGGGCTGTTTGGGGCAAAAATGTGACTTGATACCATGTTGGGGGAATATAACTTGTAATGAACATATTTCATTTCTATGATGATTGCCTTTGCTTACATCTCATTTCCCATTACTTGTGCATGTGGTTGTTGTTTAATTACATTAATTGCTTGCCTTGTGGTGTTTGAAGACATTTGTCTCTAGGATATTTTGGTTTCTATGTAGCTATCATAGGATTGGCTCCTAGGTCCTTGATTCGGATCCCTAGCAAGCCCCCTATCTTCCTACATAATTACCTTCTTCCTACATGTAAATGTGAGTTCTAAGTGACTAGTATAAGTGTGATTAGTGCAATTGCCTAGGACTTCCTAAAGGCTGAGGTGGCTAGTGGCATGAGGTCAAATACCCTCATCTCTACTCCCATCCTTACCCTTGGCCCTCAATTGACTAACACCACTTATCCTAGAGACCTAGACTTGGTAAGTCCTATGAGAATTACACCTAGCCCTAGTTCTCCAATTAGTAGCTTAGGGTGCATTCTCATAGCACCTACCTTGTTGTTTGGTTTGGTAATCTAGAATGAGTTATGTTAATTGCTTTTTATGGTGACATCCCCCAACTAATGTCAAGGTCACATTCCCAAACGGCCCACCTCCTTCATCTAATTGCCTAAAACCCTAATTGCCTAGTTTGCTTGTTAATGCTAGTGTAGTTCCTTTGCTTTAGTTAACTTAGTTAATTGCCTAGTTTTGTTAGCTAAGTAGTAATTTAGGTTTTTGATCTTGACTAGGGGTTAACTTAGGTTCTCAATTGCTATTTGCTTGCTTAGTCTAGTATAGTCTATTCTTGCTCTTGTTTAGATAGCTTGTTAACTCAGATCGCTAATTTAGTCTTTTGATAACTTAGTTTCACATTGCTTTGCATACTTGCTCCCTTAGCGTAATTAACAACCAATCAACCTTAAAACCCTAAAAACCCTACTCTCCGCACTAGGAACGTAGCTCACGCCATCTAACTCTAGTGCCCCCTTTATCCTCGCGGATCGACCCCGTACTTGCCACCTCACCTATACTACGACACGACCTTGTGCGCTTGCGGGTGTAATGTCTTAGTAGAAGTAGGTAGTTAGTGTGGGACCATACAAATTTCGAAAGCAAAGATCCCATCTCATCCCGTGCCTCCCGACCTCGTGGATTGCACTTGTTGCAAGCCTCTAGCGGGAGCACACCAATCACCACCCCCATCTTCTTCTTCTTGAATTCCTTCAAGTACCAAGAATAAATTACTCTTGTACTTTTCTTTCTCCTTGTCTTGAGTGTTGAATATTTAGATTTAAGATTAGCCACAGAACTCTTCATAGCCTTGCTTTTATCCTCGGACTCAAATCCCCTAATCACTATCACATATTTGTCCTTCTTCTTTCTTACTTCAGTATTTATCAACATACCAAGCAAACCTAACAACGGTTTGGTCATTGTATTCAAACGCTAACACTCGATAAAGTGGCTATATGATTCTGGAAATGATTTTAGAATCATATCCGTCGCCAACTCTTAGCTCAAAGTGAGTCCCGATTCTTCAAGATGCTCCACCTGTTCAATCATATTGAGCACATGGGTCTCTACTGAGTCTCCCTCTGTCATCTTACACTCAAAGAGCACCTTTATAACATTGTTCCTTTGTTTCTTTCTTAGATTATAGTTCACATTCCTAACATTCATTACCATCCTAATAATCCCCATGTCCTCGCATTACTCATGCAACTCATAGTTCATGTAGCTTAGCATAAGATACTTACATCAAGGGAAACATTGGCATGCTTCTAGTAAGAATCCACTTTGACCCTATGTTCTTTAGGAGCAGGTAATTTTGGCACTGGTTTATCTAGGAAAGAGAGCTTGCACTCTTCATTGAGAATCCTTCTTAAAGTCCAAAACTAGTCGTGGAAATTTGTCCCATTAAGTTTTTCCTTCCTAAGGACCAATCACACAGATAATTTGATTTCCATTTAATTCTACAAGAGAAAATTTTGTATTTTGTCAAAAACCTTTTTGATTTGAATTGATTTGATATATTTGATGAAATTTTATCAAGACTTTAATTAATTATAGCTCCCACTATTTTATTCAAATTGATAGACCTCACATATGAATTCATAAGATTGCAGTGTACAACCTTCTAGTGAGCCAAGATCCAAAATAATTTAACTATTACCCAACCAATACTAGAGCCAAGATCCAAAATAATTTAACTATTACCCAACCAATACCAACATCTATAGTCAATTATTAAGGTAGGTAACTTTTTCTAATTGTATCGTATGCAATTCGTGGATAGATGATGTGTGAAACTCCTTGCCATAGTCATATGCATGCTTCTGGTGCTTAATCTCAACAAGGACACATAGTTAAGCCTGACCAAAAGCCAACATAATAATAATACACCCAGCTTGGCAGGCGTGCATTATTACCATCACACTTCCGTGAGATGGACAATGCACCACCCTTGGGGTGCCCATGCTTAGTCGATTAAGCTTTTCATGTTTGTTGCTTACGTAAAGCATCTAAGACTTAATATTTTATTTGAGGGATTTTGTATTTACAAATACATATACTTTATCCAATCACCGCACACACACACACACACACATATATATATATGTGTCTGTGTATATATATATATATATATACGCATGCTATATCTCACAATGAAAACATGTAGTAAAACAAAGATTGATAGTTATGACCATCATAATGTAATTCCATGGAGCCACAAAGAATTACCACAATCTAGGGTCTACACTAATGCATAAACCTATTGTTTATGAAGATACATGCTTGTCAATATGCCGGTTGGCTCACCTCCTTGCCAGTCGCTTGGTCACCTCCTCGGTCGTCTGGACTCCAGTCCACCACCTGTTGGTTCATCCAGTTGATTGTCGGGGCCTCCAGTTGATAGGTCCTCCTTGGTCCGCCTTGGTTCTCCAAGTTGTCAGCTCATCTTCTTTAAAGTAACAAGCAATTTAAACTATCCTACTGTTACATGATTATAGAGAAACCTTGAGTTACATTCAAGGGAAGAAATGATAGGAGACAATAATACTTTTACAATTGAAAGATATGATACATGCTCAATATGAAAACCAAGATAGAATAGAAAATAAATACACAACCACCATGCACATATAATTAGGGTTATTGGCCATAACCAAGGTACACATGCAAACTAGCCACCATGTAAATTACACACACACACACACACACACACACACACACACATATATATATATATATATATATATATATATATATATATCATGTATATATTAGTTTGGGATTTATGTCTAGTATTTCATCAGAAATTTATATTTGCATCGTATGCAATAAATAAACAATAAAAAGCAAAAATTTGATCATATCGATAATCCTAAAATATAATAGATTTACCTGGAAATAATACCATTGTTGGAAATATTGCATCAGGTAGACTACGGAAACAAATTTTTTACTACCATATTCCTCATAAAACCAGCAGATCACATCAAAAACTATATAATGAAAATGATGCTTTTGAGGATATACCTGGTCCCAGAGCAAGTTCAATGACAATGTCCTCGTTATTATAGTCATGCAACTATCTTCTAGTTGCACTGGGACGATGACTACTATAGATTCTAGTCTTTGCCACAGACAACAGGTTGATATTATCCTCTCGATAGAAGACAATGACCTCTACACCTCTATGGAAGTCCACATGAACCACCTAAAACTCCTATCATCTTAGTAGAACATACATGAAGGAGTTGTCCCTCCTGTTGGTTAACTAGTTACCAACTTACTCTTGCACAATTGTTCTCCCTTACTATCCCTCCCTTTAGTGGGTAGGAATTTCACAGGCTCGCTATTGGTTATCACAACCAAAGAGGACAACAATTATCAGAGGCAATTGAGTTGTGTCTCTGGGACTCCCCTAGTACCCCTCCATTTATAGGAGGGGTTAGGGTAAAGGTTTGTAGTCTATGTGGGAGTGGAAGGAACTGAAAATTCATGAATTTTCATAGTATGTGTTAGACGAAATGCTCAGTTCACTTGTAAAGCTATCAGTTGGTATGTGAGCCAATTGGTTCACCCAGTGCACTAGTCACTTCAACATGATTCCCAATCACAATTGTATTGGCAATTCTAATCCAATTAATGCATGACAAGACATCAACACTAATCCTTGATGCAATCGAATTTCACATATAAACTGGGTGGCTCACCTATTGAACCAGGTGCCTCACGACTATGAACCAATCAGTTCACTCAGTGAATAGGTCGTTTGATCCTGATTTTTCCAGAATTCACCCAACGCAATATCCAATCAACCTGTCACTCCAACTAGTCATTTCATCATATGAACTAATCCACTGGGAGTCCAATCATTTGATTTGTTTTCTGAAATAGAATACCTAATCACTTTAACAATCAATTCATTTATCATTTATGATTATAAATCCTCTTCTAGGTGTATCCCATGTGTGTGACCGTATATGTCCCATATTACGTTGGAAATGAATCTCCATAACCAATTATGACATTACAAGAAAAGATCGACACCTAGTCACACATAATTGCTTCCCAAGTAAATGGAAAGCTACAGAACAACTCAACCTACAATCTATGTTTGGTGTTGTAGTGTTTGTATCATTCCTTTGTCATTGATATCTAGATTGAACTCGATGCATGGAGTTTCCATCCTCTTCAACATTCATTCTATGTTCCTCGCTATAGGATACTATATGAGATATATGTAATCTCAATATCACATATTGACTCACATGTGCATGGCCATGCATTTCTCAATCTCACTAATCAAGTGGCTGGAACATCATACTCCAGTAGGAGGGACAAATCCCGTCTACATTACTCACTACCATCCCCATGTGTAATAGTGTACCCAATCATCACCTTTATGGAAACCCTTATTCAGGATTACGATGGATGATTCCAAAGTATACCAAACAACATGTGATGAGTGTACTAACTTCAGGTCTAAGAACCACAATCACCACCAACACTATGAGAACAAACTATGAGTACCATTGTCATGGTTTCCATGTGTCACTAACATGGTGGGCCTATCAAAGACACTACTCTCTAACAAGTTTCTATGTGCTTGGTCTCATGACTGATGAGATTATGTCATCAACCAACACACACTCTAGTCTTATATGTTATTATTCTCTATCAACCTTCCACAACAACATCCGAATAGGGACATAATGAGAATTTATATACTCTTAACATATGTATGATGTCATTATTCAAGTCATGTATGTGAAGAGATACATCATTGAGTAATATCATTATCTAGACATTTATTTTGTTACTTCATCATTTCACAACTGAATAAAACAATATAAATTGGAAGCATGCCTTTATTATTAATCAAATAATTTACAATTGATGACATTACAATCATATGATTGGCTCTTTGGGCATACATACCAAAAACTATAAACCCATTTTTCCACAACAAGGCATCATTTGTATAATTCTCCTTATTGACATGACCATTATACCCGTCACATATATTTTTTATTGTTTCTTATATGTGGAACTTGAAAAACCACTAGAGGGGGGTGAATAGGGTTTTATGATATTTTTATATATAATTTAACTCAAACAACCACAATTGAAATAATAAGAAGGAGACAAGGTGTTTAGAGTGGTTCCAACCTTAGCAAATACTAAGGCAGTCAACCCACTACCCGGTTGCTTACCTAACCGGGATTTTGGAAGTATTAAATTTTATTACCTCTCAAGGAACTTACATAAAATTACAATACTTTCTACACCCTTTGGACAGCCTTCACCTTGAAGTAGTTGCACCAACTTTGAAGCAACCTTCTTGAAGTAACTTCAAGCTCCCCCTTGAAGTAGCCTCTTGAAGTAGCCTCCTATTGCAACAACCTTCTAGAAGTAGTCCAAAGTCTCCTTCTTCACCAAGAAGATAAAAACCCTCTCCTATCCGCAGCCTCCAACCCTAGGTGTAGCAAGGAGAGTACAAGCAATAAGAATGAGCAAGAAAGGAAATGGAAATTACAATTACCACTTTGAAGCACAAGGCTTGATTTGCCTATATCAAGCATATAGATCTCCTAACCAATAAATATTGAAGTGTAAGTTTGGTTGATAGGAGATGCTAGCCTATAGGACACGAATTAGGAGCAAGGGAATGAATGGCCAATGCTAGAGTTGCTCAATTGCTCATACAGATTGCCAATTACAAGTGTAAACTCAAGTATTGCACTAGTGTAGATTAGTGAGTTTGGGTGTCCTAAGGCGTGTCCTATTTATAGGAATGACCTACAAGTGCTTAAGGACGTTCTAGACACTTTCTAGGGGGTTTCAAGTGCTTAACTAGCCGTTAGGTACACTTTAGTTGCTTTAGAAATGGCTATTTAATTAATTCTCAAAGTTGCAGACAGAACACATCTCGGTCGAAGAATTGTCGACCGAGAGTCCTTCTCCGTCGAGGACTTGTCGACCGAGGGACTGTCTGGAGCAAGTGTATTCAACGTTAATCTCCAACTGCCAACTACCTTGTCTGCTGTGTCTAACGACTACTTGGGTCTTTCTCGATCGAGGAGTTTGTCGACCGAGAGTGTCTCGGTCGAGGATTTTGTCGACCGAGATTGACCTTGTTTCAATGTTTTAAATGAAGTGCTAAGTGTATGTTTGAGTGTGCATATGTGACACTATTGAAGGGGATGACCTATCTAAGTATAGTGATTGTCTAGGGAAGATCTAACGCTTGATTTACATGATGCCTAAGTACTTGTACATTATATATTTGTATAAGTTTTACAATTGATTACATTCATGAAATTAAAGCAATTTAGCATATAAATCTTCCAAATATTTGTCATCCACCTTATTCCTGCAACACTCAAGTAGCACGTTAGATCGACAAGAATGAAATGTTTGTCATTATCAAAATAAAGTGATTTAAATGATGTCCATTTAGCCAACAATCTCCCCCTTTTTGAAGATGACAAACATTTCCAAAATATAAATCAACTAGTCTTTAAAATGAGTTGAGTTTCATACCTGGGATTTACTTTGTGAATTTCTTCTCTTGTTTTTGAAATGTGTTCTTATTATTCCCAAAGAAGTATGGAACATAAAATCCAATTCTTTAGGGAATATAGCAACTTTTAATATAAAGCCAAGAGATTTATGAAACTCATTGAATGAGTTTTTCAAAGTTACCATTTTAAGATTTACATGTATTTCTCCCCCTTTGTCATTTCAAAAAAATATCCGTTAATAATAGAAAAAACTCCCCCTTAATTTGATATCCCCATCTTTCGAAAAAGATGTCCATTTGAAAGCCAAAAAATAGCAAGATTAAAACCATTTTTAAGAGGCAAAAATATCAAAGAAGACATCCTCTAAGGGAGTAATGAGTAGTTGCTTCCTTATTTTGTTAAATTGCTCAAGTGGAAGCGGTTTTGAGAAAATATCAGCCAATTGATCTTCCGTATCAACATGATGAAGAGATACATGATTTTTAGAGATATGATCCCGTAAAAAGTGATGACGGATTTCAATATGTTTAGCTCGGCTGTGGAGAATGGGATTATGTGCTAAGTTTATAGCGCTTGTGTTGTCACAAAAGATAGGCGTGGATGAAAAAATAAAACCATAATCGTGTAACACTTGTTGCATATAGAGTACTTGAGCACAACAAGATCCGGCTGCCATATATTCAACTTCAGTTGTAGAGAGGGCAACCATATTTTGTTTCTTGCTAAACCAAGATACTATAGCTCTTCCTAACAAGAAATAACTATCACTAGTGCTGTTGCGATCAAGTCGACAACCAGCATAATCAGCACTTTAAAATCCAAAGATAATCCTTTAGGATACCATAAACCATAACATGTGGTGCCGGCTAAGTATCGGAAAATTTGTTTAACGACTTGAAAATGAGAATAGGTTGTGATTGAAATCGAGCACAAAGACCAATTGAAAACATGATGTCTGGTCTAGAAGCGGTTAAGTAAAGCAAACTACCAATCATGGCTCTATATAAGGAAACATAAATAGGTTCCCCATTTTCATCCTTATCAATTTTAGTGGAGGTAGCCATTGGAGTAGTAGCATGTTTGCACTGGTCCATCCCAAAAAGTTTTAAAAGTTTGTCGGTATACTTTTCTTCTCTTATAAAAATCCCGGCAGACGTTTGTTTAATTTGAAAACCAAGCAAGAAAGTTAGTTCACCCATGAGGCTCATTTCAAATTCTTGTTGCATAATATCACTGAATTGTGTGCACAATGATTCATTTGAAGCACCAAAAGTAATATCATCAACATATATTTGAACAACTAGAAAATCAGATGTGTATGTTTTGAAAAATAAAGTAGAATCTGAATTTTCAATAGAAAAACCATTATCAAAAACATAGGTCTTGAGCATTTCATACCAATTCCAAGGTGCTTGTTTTAATCCATAAAGTGCTTTCTTAAGTTTGTAAACATAATCACCTTTTTCCGATATTTCAAAACCAGGTGGTTGGGCAACGTAAACTTCTTCTTGAATTATTCCATTTAGAAATGCACTTTTTACATCCATTTGGTAAATTTTGATGTTTTTGTGTGCAGCTATATTTAGTAGCATTCTTATAGCTTCAAGACTTGCTACTGGTGCATAAGTTTCATCAAAATCTATCCCTTCTTGTTGATTATATCCTTGTGCTACTAGCCTGGCTTTATTTCTTATTACTTCCCCTGCCTCATTTAAGTTATTCCTAAAAACCCATTTAGTTCCAATAATAGTTTTATCTTGTGGTCTAGGAACTAAGTCCCGTACATCATTTTTAGTGAATTGGTGTAATTCTTCTTACATTGCTATTATCCAATAGTCATCTTTAAGAGCTTCAGACACCTTCTTAGGTTCAGTTATAGAAACAAATGCCATATTTGCAACATCTTTAAAAGAAGAACGAGTTTTGACTTTATCATTTAGATTTCCAATGATCAATTCTTGGGGATGATCCTTAATGAGTCTAGGAATAGATTGTGTCTCAATTTGGTCATTATTGGTAGTATTTTTGTCACTATCAGTTGGTATGGATAAGTTTTCAAGTTGATGAGTGAGATCAATTATTTCAAGATTTTCAGATTTAGGATCTTCATGAAAAGAAATGTGAATGGACTCCCCAACTTTTCTAGAAATAGTGCTGTAGACTCTAAATGCTTTGCTAGAGGTAGAATATCCCAAAAAGAAGGCTTTATGTGATTTCCAGTCAAACTTGTCTCTATCTTCTTTAGTGTTTAAATATAGCATGTTGATCTGAAAGTATGAAAATAGTCAACTCTAGGTTTCTTAGTATATATAATTTCATATGGTGTTTTCTTCAAATAAGAATGAACAGTTACTCTATTTAACACAGAGCATGTTGTGTTTACTGCTTCAGCCCCAAATGTTTTAGGTGTATTATATTTGAGCATCATAGTTCTAGCCATTTCTTGTAGTGATCTATTTTTCCTTTCAACTATGCCATTTTGTTGTGGAGTGTGTGGAGCAGAAAAGTTGTGAGTGTAGCCTTGAGATGTGCAAAAGTCGTCAAATAAATGATTCTCAAATTCTCCATCGTGATCACTCCTAATTGTACATATTTTGTTTTGTAATAGATTTTCAATCTTGGAACTAAATTTTATAAAAACTTGAATAGTGTCATCTTTGTTTGCAAGAAAGTGTACCCATGTATATCTACTATAATCATCAACAATAACAAAACCATATCTTTTTCCATCAATAGATTGTGTCCGCATAGGCCCAAATAAATCCATATGAATGAGTTCTAGAGATCTACAAGTGCTAAGTACATTTTTGGGTTTAAAAGAGGTTTTTGTTTGTTTACCCAAAGTACATGGTTCACAATTTTCAACTTGATCAAAAGATAAATTAGGTAAACCTCGAACAAGATCATATTTAACTAGCTTTTTGATAACATGTGAAATAGCATGACCCAATTTTTTATGCTATAGTTGTAAAGAATTTTCATTTGCAAGTAAGCATTTTCCAACAACAGATTTCATAGAGTTAGGTCTAAGAATATAAAGATTTTCAACTCTTTTTTCTTCATAAACTACATTTGTAGTATTTTCTATTAGTAGCTTGCAACAATTTTTGTTGAATAAAACATCATATCCACTATCACATAATTGACTAACACTTATTAAATTATGGTGCAAACCATCAACAAGTAAAACATTCATTATTTCAAGATTTGTACCAATGTTACCTATTCTAACAATTTTACCTTCATCATTGTCTCCAAAAGTGACCGTTCCACTCTTCTTTTCCACAAAAGTTTGAAACACATCCTTGTTTCCGGTCATGTGTTTGGAACATCCACTGTCGACCACCCAATCCTGCATTAAAATGTAGGTTTTGGTACCCATGTGATGGTCCGTTATGGTTAGGTGCATTTAAAAACAAGCTGAACAAAGAAAGCTGATCAGAACTTTATTTGGTCGACAAATTGTTTGACCGAGATACTCTCAGTCGAGAAACACTTCAACCGAGCAAGTGCCTATGCCAAACTAAAATCTGCAACAAAAATCTTAGTAAACAACAACCATTTCCAGTCGAAAAATGATCGATCCGATCAAAAATCGTTCAAAACATGGTCGACCGACTAGACTTCTGACTCCATTCAGATTTAATCTGTAAAACAACAATTTTCTCGATCGACAAATTAGTCGACCGAGACGCATGTCGGTCAAACTTTTGTCGACCGAATATGTTTCTGTTTCAGTAATTTATTTATATCAGTTCTGAATTTAACATAATACATGCAAATATTTGTTTAGTTGAGATAGGGCATTATGATTTTCAAGAATTAGATCATATCTCAACTAAATAACATTCAATTCTTCTAAGTTTGAGGTTTGGGAACCCAAACTAACTCAGAATCCTTCTTCTTAGAAGGGCATGAAAAAGAGTAATGTCCAAGACGTAGACAAAAATGACAAGAAATAGAGTCAATTTTATTTCTCTTTCTAGGAATTGTGTTCTTAGGTACAAACATAATTTTAGTTTTAGATTCTTTAGCTCTTTTGGGTTGGTAGAGTTTTCTTTTAGGGTCATATCCTAATCCCCTTGTTCCATTGTATCTGGAGGAAATTTTTAGAATATTATCAAGAATGTCATTTCCCTTTAGGCCATTTATTTCTCTTTGTATCTTAGCAGTCTCATCCATATTTTTATTTATATTTGTTCTTGCTTTTTCTAAATCAGATAATAGAGAGTTTCTTTCTTTAACAACATTGTCATAATCTAGATGGTTGCATAGAATAGGTTGGGTCTGAAAATTGTTTAGTTTAGCAAGAAAATCAACCTTTTCTTGAGAAAGAAGATCATGATTCTTTTCTAGAGTAAGTAACTTTCTGTTACAATCATTTAAAGATGTTTTTAAAGACAAATTTTCAAGATCAATATTGTTCTTTTCAGAAGAGAGATCATTTAATCTAGCATATAATTCCTCATTTGTTTTGGTGACCCTTGTTAGTTTCTTTTTGCAGTCAACATATTTTCCATGAGTTTCTTGTAGACTAGCAATTAGATCTTCTTTAGGAAAATCAAGAAGGCTTACCTCTTAGGAATCTTCATCATCTTCTTTTGCCATAAGAAATTCCACCTTCTCTTCTCCACTTTCACTTTCACTTGATTCATCCCATGCAGCTTTATAAGCTTTTTCTCCCTTCTTTTTGTGTGAACTTTTCTTTCCTTTCTTAGCTTTAGGGCATTCATTCTTGAGATGTCCTTTCTTTCCACACTCAAAACACCTAGGAGGGGAAGAAGAAGAACTAGAAATTTTATTAGATCTAAATCTTTTATATTTCTTAACATTGACAATTAAGGCTTCTTCTCCTTCTTCTTCACTTGTTTCCTCACTTTCTGGCGTGATGATTTTTGAAGCTTTTAGAGCCACATCTTTCTTTCTTCCTTATTGTTGTTCACATTCTCGTCATTCCTCTTCCTCCAAGGTTTCCTGATGTGCTTCTAGGTTGCCAATGAGTTGTTCCATCCTTAGTCGGGTGAGGTCATTTTCTTCTTCAATGGCCGTCACTTTGGGCTTGTACTTGGGAGGAAGAGACCTAAGGATTTTTTATACTTGATCTTCTTCAGCGATTACTTTGCCTAACGAATTCAAGCCATTTACAATAGAAGAAAATTTTGCATACATTTCACTAATAGATTCATTTTAATCCATACGAAATTGTTCAAATTTCTGTTTAAGCATTCCGATTTTAGAATTCTTAACTTGAACAGTTCCTTCATATGTTATAGAAAGTCTATGCCATATTTCATAAGTCGTTTCACAATTTGATATTCTATTGAACTCACCAACGGAAATTGAGCAATAAAGTATACTTACAACATTTGCATTCATTTGGGAAGATTTTACCGTATTAGTATCCCAAGTTGCATACTCCATTTGAGGAAGTTCATAAGGAGTAGACACCATCCTCCATAAATCCCAACTGATCCCTTGGAAGTAAAATTGCATTCTCCTCTTCCAATAGGTGTAGTTAGTACCATCAAATGTTGGAGGCCTAGCCACAAGCGTTCCTTCCAAGTTGAGGTTGTTGAGCAACCCATCACCCATTCTTCAAGACTCGATTAGAGCTCCTTGAAGCCTGCTCTGATACCAATTGAAAAACCACTAGAGGGGGGTGAATAGGGTTTTATGATATTTTTTAATATAATTTAACTCAAACAACCACAATTGAAATAATAAGAAGGAGACAAGGTGTTTAGAGTGGTTCCAACCTTAGCAAATACTAAGGCAGTCAATCCACTACCCGGTTGCTTATCCAATTGGAATTTTGAAAGTATTAAATTTTATTACCTCTCAATGAATTTACATAAAATTACAAAACTTTATACACCCTTTGGACAACCTTCACCTTCAAGTAGTTGCACCAACTTTGAAGCAGCCTTCTTGAAGTAACTTCAAGCTCCCCCTTGAAGTAGCCTTCCTCTTGAAGTAGCCTCCCGTTGCAACAGCCTTCTAGAAGTAGTCCAAAGCCTCCTTCTTCACCAAGAAGATAAAAACCCTCTCCTATCCGCAGCCTCCAACCCTAGGAGTAGCAAGGAGAGTACAAACAATAAGAGTGAACAAGAAAGGAAATGGAAATTACAATTACCACTTTGAAGCACAAGGCTTGATTTTCCTATATCAAGCATATAGATCTCCTAACCAATGAATATTGAAGTGTAGGTTTGGTGGATAGGAGATTCTAGCCTATTGGACACGAATTAGGAGCAAGGGAAAGAATGACAAATGCTAGTGTTGCTCAATTGCTCAAATAGATTGCCAATTGCAAGTGTAAACTCAAGTATTGTACAAGTGTAGATTAGTGAGTTTAGGTGTCCTAAGGCATGTCCTATTTATAGGAATGACCTATGAGTGCGTAAGGATGTTCTAGACACTTTCAAGGGGGTTCCCAGTGCTTAACTAGCCGTTAGGTACACTTTAGTTGCTTTAGCAACGACTAGTTAATTAATTCTGAAAGTTGCAGACAGAACACATCTCGGTCGAAGAATTGTTGACCGAGAGTCCTTCTCGGTCGAGGACTTGTCGACCGAGGGACTGTCTGGAGCAAGTGTATGCAACGTTCATCTCCAACTGCCAACTACCTTGTGTGATGTGTCTAACTGCTACTTGGGTCTTTCTCGGTCGAGGAGTTTGTCGATCGAGAGTGTCTCGGTCGAGGATTTTGTCGACCGAGATTGACCCTATTTTATTGTTTTAAAAAAAGTGTTAAGTGTATGTTTGAGTGTGCATATGTGACACTATTGAAGGGGATGACCTATCTAAGTATAGTGATTGGCTAGGGAATATCTAACGCTTGATTTACATGATGTCTAAGTACTTGTGCGTTATATATTTGTACAAGTTTTACAATTGATTAGATTCATGAAATTAAAGAAATTTAGCATATAGATCTTCCAAATATTTGTCATCCACCTTATTCCTGCAACACTCAAGTAGCACGTTAGATCAACAAGAATGAAATGTTTGTCATTATTAAAATAAAGGGATTTAAATGATGTCCATTTAGCCAACAAAACTACCATTGGTGTTGGGTTTATTACGCCTCTTTCCATATTCATATTGTTGTATATGTTGTTTATGGATTATTTTCATTTTGCCATACTGTATTACATGCTTATTAGACTAGATATTCTAGAGTAGTGGTAGATTAGTACTACCATACACTTTGTATATAGATTGAGTATCACGGTTTTGGTCCCTCTTGCCATTGGGGTATCGGGGATCAAATCCCCCTTATCCTTGGGTTTGGGTTATATATATATATATATATATATATATATATATATATATATATATATATATATATAAAATACATCCTGGTTTTTGGGTTTACATTCGCCTTGACTCGACCCATATAAAAATTTGTGTTAAGAAAAATTAAATGTGGCTAATTAATGTAGATTCTACAAATCGGGTCTGGATTTGGTTATATGGGACATGCCATCGGTCGGATTGGGGCGTTGTGATTGATGTTCATCCCATCTTGAAGTGTTCCCTAAAAGTATAGTTACTAGGCATGTCTAGAAATCACACACATTCCATTTATTCTTAAGGTCTAGTTGAATTATCCAAGAATGTCTGAAGCATTGTGCAGCATGCACAGTTTATTTTGATTAATTGTCCAAAAATATAGTTGAATAATATGATTTTAAAACACATTTAATGTGAATACACATCTATGTTATAATGTTATATTTTTTTATTGCAAACATCTTAAATATCAAATTGGCACATATCACTTAGATATACTATGATATAGTTTCTTATAACCTTACAATATGACTATAATTAATATTATAGATAAAACAAATTTTTAAGATTTGTATTAAAATTATTAATCGAATGATACATAATATATCTAAAATGTAGCTATATATATATATATATATATATATATATATATATATATATATTATATGGGTATCTTAGTGTTTGAGTTCGAATTCACCAAGATCCTGATTAAAAATGTGGATCAAAATTGAAAGACCAACTTGCTATTGTAGTTTATGTGAATTAGGTTTGACTTAGATCATGCACTTAAAGAATTAATTAGAGCATTTGGACCATTCGATGCCCTACAACAGTCTATAGAAGAAAAAGTAAAAAACCTAAATAGTTAAAAATCTGACCAAATGAGTACTCAAGTTTGGGTTTACAATGACCATGTCTTGGCTTTTCAATATCGCATCACTTAAGTATACATAGAGAGGTTGTGCCAACGTCTTGGGCAATAGGATTACAGAATATTGTTACAACCGTCCCTCTAGGATTACAATATATTGTTACAACCTACCTTCTATTGCGGAGGAAGACCCGGCAGATGGTAACACCTGTGCAACGATTGTTACCACATGACCATAGATATGGTATCCAGTATTGTTCTAGATATTTCCATAAGTGAAGATGTTTACTGATGATCATAGATATGAAGCAAATGTAGAGCATAACCAAATATCCTGACTTCAAAAACATAACTCAGAAAAAAGAAGTCAGCTATGACAATGTGCTTAGTTTTCAGAAACAACAAAACAAATAGAAGGGTTTCTGTAGCACCATATCTACACCAGAAAAGAGCATCCGACCGACTCATCAGCTGGTAATCATCCTAATTGTATAAAAGCTCTGACTTAACCATCAAAACAACAAAAAGATCATCAATGCATTCATCAAGTGATCAAAGAAATCCAGCTCGAACTCCAAACTGAACACATGCATTCAACCAGAATAAGTTAAAAGATTAGACAGAGAATGTCATACCTGATTGACTTCCAGAGAACTTTCATATTCATCTCTCTTCCTTCGTGTACGCTAAAATTCCTCTCTCTAGATGCTATGTATAATTATAATCAGACCTGCAAGATGGTTTTGTTTTCTAGAGAGCTTAGGTAAATCATCTCTACACAGGGGAATTATAGCTGTGTTTCATTATCTTCCTGCCGTAGACAATTGAAATAAGAACAACCAAAGATGACATGCTGAGCATCTTTAGACTGACATTTACATAGGAAATTGTAAGGAGTAAAGAATCCTGTTCTCCTTGCATAATGTGTACTTGGTAGTTTATTATGCCCTGCTTTCCACCCATTAGTTTGAAATCTTCTGGGTACTTAAATTTTTGAAATCCATTGAAGAATTCATCAACTTCCGCAACAGATCTGATCTTCGCCCAAATATCTTTTATCTTGAGTAGCGAAATTAAAGATCACTTGAACATATTGTTCCTGCAATCTAAGAATTTACAAAACTCCATTCATCGCCTTTTATATTAGAAATGAGTTTGCTTCTTAAAGATAACCCAGTCCTAATGATGGCTTCCTTGCCAAGAAAATTTGTAAGAAAATCCAAAACAGGACCTAAGGGATCCAGTCACAAGAAAGTGTTACAGCCATAACTAATATCTCACAATTTGGTTGAATTACCAAGAGGAGCAAACGAATAAGTTACACATTTAGTATCTCCTGTAACTATCCCGTTACGCCGAGTAAGAAAACTGAAGTATCCGAAGAAATGACTTCTTTCGTCATGTAGTCCAAGCAGGAATTGCTTAAAGGAACAATCCCAACTAGTACATGACTGGAGTAACAATATATATTTAACATCTTTATAAACTTGTAGATAAAGACGTGGATCAAATAGTACGTCTTTGATAACAGTTCTAAACGAAATTAAGGATATTTCAGATGTCAATTAGCATTCTGTTTCTCCAGTTTCTATCAAGTATCATTAACTTGCCTCACAGTATCTACAAGTAGAATGTCGAATTAGACTTGATCACCAACAACAAATCAAGTGATCACGCAATGTAGCGAAAGACATGGGGGTTCTCCATGTCCCTCTCTAGATATTCCCGGTTGATGAGGTCTTCGATTCTCTTTTTGATCATTGTTGGGTCAGGATTGAACATCTTATTCAGTTCCTCCATGCACTCCCTCACCAGATCCCGGAAATGCAGAACCTTGCGGGTCTTCATGATCCGAACAAGAGAGGCGTCGATGTTTGGCCGCCGGTCGTTCTCAATATGTTGGATCACCTTTTTATTTTCGTCAGTAGCAGGAGGCAGGCTTATGCTTATCCTGCTCCTGTGAGTAAAGCTGGAGTTATACTTGAACACGTCCGTGGGGGAGATGTTGCTGGTGTTGGGCACCTTGTTGAGGATGGCGTAATTGGCGTACGAAAGCGACCGCATGACTCGTATGAGGATGCCGTCATCCATCAGGTTCAACTGGTTCTTGATCTCGGCGTAGCTCAGTGTTTCAGAGGAATTGAACAAGAGAAGCACTGCCGCCTGGTATGGGATCACGAGCAGCTCTATCGGCTTGGCGTCGAACCTACCAATGAGTTTGCAATAGCCCAACGCGTAGTTCCAGTTGAGCTTCCTGCCCATGTGTCTGGTCTTGTAGAACTCGGTAAAAACCTCAACACATCTCGCCATCTCCTCTGGTAGTTTCAGATCAGCAGATTCGTAGGTCGGCCACCACCCAGTGGTCAAGACATTGACGGAAAGATCAGTTCCTAAGCCGGTGGAGTTCTCGCTGAGGTATTGACGGAATCGGGTCTTCATTTCTCTGACTCCTGAAGTGAATTCGACAATCATTTTTTCCATGTTCCAAGTATGGCAGATCTCCCATCTCTCCTTGAAATTCTCTAACAAGTAATACTCGTAGGCGCCCTCGCTGCTGATCCTTCTTAAGAGGCGGCGTGCAAGATTTATCCTGCAAAACTTAAAGAACACATCTCTGTCGGGAATGTAGACAACCAACTCAAGAGCTCGGTCGAGAATCTGTCTTGTACGCCTTTCGTCTCGATTTGTGCTTGCTTGAATGCCGCCGGCCTTTCTCAGGACGTTGTCGATGAATGTGGCTAGCAGTTCGGCTGTTGTACTGCCGTCGACGGAGTCTCCGCAGAGTGCACAGAAAGCGTCTTGTAAGACGTGGTGGAGATGAGTGTTATTCTGAAAACAGCGGCAAACGTATTGATTGAGTCGGGTGTGCATCTCGCTGAGGAACAAAATAAATCCATCCATCTGGGCTCCTCCTGAGGTGGTCGGGGTTTGCTTGGCAAGATCAACCATACGATTACCTTCCTCAAGGATGCAGCGTTTCAAAATACTAGCCACGAATGATATCCCCCCGTCTACCCTCGTGTACAGCCTGTACATCCTTGAGACGTCGTGAAATTTGTGGTCTTGAAGAAGGAGTTCCGACCCACGAGATTGGAATTCAGCAGGAATTAGCAGTTTGCCGTGCACGATCTCCAACAACTTCGGAACAGTACTTGGATGCAGATAATAGCAAACCTTGTCCTCTATATTCAGAAATTCTTCCGCCTTGATCATGTAATCCGAGAAGGACATCGCAGACCTCCACATAAACGCCTTCTGAGAGTAATAAGTACCCGTAACTTCCAGAAAAGCTTCTTCGAAGTCGCTCTTGTAACTCTCAATGCCCAAACGAACAAAGATTTCCAGAACATTACTAAGCAAAATTCTATCAACTCGCACCCCTTCCCGATGGCTTTGTATTGCACTAAGCACAGAGTGTTTAGCTCTCTCCTTAAACTTGTGATACACCAATTCGTTGAAACAAGACCGTCCCGCTTCAAGCAGTGGAGGATGGCGTTTTCGAGGAATAAAGAAACGCTCAAGGTAGTTGAACATAGCCTTGAGCTTTTCGACAACATAATTGTGGTTGAACAGCGTCTGATTGAAACCCATTAGAAATGCGGCGTCCTGCTGTTTGCTGAGCCATGGAACCGCCCAGCTGCTGAGGAACTGCGAGCATGCTTCCTTGAATTTGGTGTAGACGAGATCAGGATTTCGCAGGCACATGTTGTAGACAGCCGTGTATGCCTCAATTTTCTGCTCCGAGGTGAACTTCGAGATGTCCCTACCCAGGAAGACGTTTATCTGCTTTGTAGTGTAGAAATCGATGATCGCCCATTCTTCTTCAACCACCATGTCCCCTCCGGCGTGGACGCTGTGTGGCTTTTCCGCCATTGTTGGATGTCGAAGAAGCGTGGTGTGGCGGTGGAATGCAACCCTGGGAGGAGGACAGAACTCGGAAATGGCAGAGAACTGGTGCTCCTCTTGTTCGAAGTCGTTGAATGAGGGAAGGATGACGGCTCTTTCGATTTGTTTGCATACACTGCGCTTTAACCGCCAAACGCCGACACCATTTCTATAGAAGCCTCCACGTGTGTTCTGCTAACAGAATGTACAGCTTCTGTTAATATGTTCCTTGGAAGTTTGATAGCTTGTTTCTTGATCTTGGATTTCTTTTCTCCCTCCATAAAACGCCATCCCACTAATAAGTATAAACGAGGTGAGAAGAATTCACTTTGTTCGCTACCCAAATGAAAAAGAAGCAAAATAGGTATTGTCGAAAACGCTAGCGTTTTTGTTCGGACATAGAAGGGGTGTTCTGACTTGTAATTTGAAAAACACCATTTTAAGTGGCACTTTCTAGTGAGAGTTGGCTACATTGTTAACTATTTTTATGATGGTGACAGATGGGACATTTAAAACTTGAATGTACTAATTTATTTTTGTTTGTCCAACTTTGAAAGATAGTCGTGTCAACTACGGCAGCATTGTTTTGTTTTTTCGTTAGCTTTATTTTAATTTATTTTGTTCAATCTCATATTTGGGGACCATGTGGTGATGCTAGTCATACTGGTATATGCTATTTTATTGATGATTGGTATCATGTTACTTGACTTTACTTGTTAACGATCATGTAGAATTTTTAATTATTTTCTCCAAATTCCAAACAAAATAAATAATAAATTTTCTACTACCCATTTGGGTTAGTATTGTTCATGCCTTTGACTCTTTGAGTGCATGCATCACGGTTTTCAATATATTTTTACCTCAATGCATTTACCCAAACAATTTTCTATCCATATACTCCTTCAAAAATGATGTTGCCAAACATAATATTAGATACATGTGACATAGTTGTGCAGACTCTCATGCTTGCAACCAATGTTCTAAAGCATTATTTGATCAACACCATTCTTAATACAAATTATTTGATTAACATATGCCCTCATTTGCGCAACATAACAAAAGTCCACACTAATGCTATGACGTTATGAACATATTTTTCTTTACCGTCGAAAGATTTGCGTTGTTTGTGCTTTGTTCACAACAATCACCTCATCCCAGATAAATTTACTCCACGTGTTCATAATTTTTATTTTTTATGGATATTCTTGCACTCGAACCGGTACAAACATTTTGATCTTATTGCATTTTGTTTGTATATTAGTGGTGATGTCACTTTCTTTTAAGGACAAAGGACAACATGTAGGTTTTCCTCCCATGACAACTCTACCTTATCGTAATGTCTCTCTACCTAATGAGTCTTCCCCACCTCCCGGTAGACTGTATGAGCAGAAGAACAAGCACACTCTACCTAATGTATCTCCGCATGGCATCTCTGGAACGCGTTGATCCAACTATAATTAGTGAATGAAATATATGTTTAGATGTATATGTTGATTCTGACTTACATATTGCTCCAAAAAACTATAGAGAATTATGTTTCAACATGTAAAATGTTGTACTTATAGACATGTATCAACAGATCATGTCCATGCTTCCGTGGCACAATTTATTACACTACTACAGAAAATACGTTTTACAACGGGAGATAAACAACAGTTCTGATGATTGTGTTGTAGTTAGCATACTTATCACAACAATCCCATTTTTGTGTTGTATATTGTATATTTTATACAACGCAAGTCATTTACAACATGCCAAACCTGTTGTAATATAGGAGGATACTACAACAACTGCTAAAGTGTTGTAATAGGTTGTAGTATCACAACATATTCAAAACCGTTGTAAAAGATGTTATTTACACAACATATTTTGAACCGTTGTAATAGTCACATGTTGTAATAGACCATCATTACACAACGCAGACTCACCCGTTGTAGTATGTATTAATTATACAACAGACCTTTACATGTATTTGGTACATGTTGTAATAGACCACCATAATACAACATATTAAAACTCATTATTATATCCCAACATGAGACAACAGACTCCAACCTGTTGTTATATATTATAATTACACAACATGTTGTAACCTGTTGTAATATCCACACATAAAACATCGTTGTAATAGACCTCCATTACACAACGTAAACTAAACCATTGTAATATACTATAGTTACACAACATGATATCACCTGTTGTAATAGCTACATATTGTAAAAGACCATAGTTTAACAACACATCATATTCACATAATTCTCTGAATTTTTCAATTATCCGCGTATAATATATGTGTGAGTGTGTATCCATTATAATATTCACGTATAATATTCACTTATATATATATATTAATTCTATTGTTTTAAACATCACTATATAATTTTGATATTGTATCCATTAATTTTAAATATTTCTATCTACATTAATAAATATTTATAAATGCAGATAGAAGTATTTAAAATTAATGGATACAATATTAAAATTATATAGTGATGTTTAAAACCATAGAAATAAAACATATACATATATATATACATAATATTTATAAATGCAGATAGAAGTATTTCAAATTAATGGATACAATATTAAAATTATATAGTGATGTTGTTTAAAACTATAGAAATAAAACATATGCATATATATATATATTATTTCTACAGTTTTAAACATCACTATATAATTTTGATATTGTATCCATTAATTTTAAATACTTCTATCTGCATTTATATTTCATTAATACATAATATTTATAAATGCAGATAGAAGTATTTAAAATTAATGGATACAATATTAAAATTATATAGTGATGTTTAAAACAATAGAAATAACACATATACATATATATATTAATTCTATAGTTTTAAACATCACTATATAATTTCGATATTGTATCCATTAATTTTAAATACTTCTATCTGCATTTATATTTCACTAATACATAATATTTATAAATGTAGATAGATGTATTTAAAATTAATGGACACAATATTAAAATTATATAGTGATGTTTAAAACTATAGAAATAAAACATATATATATATATATATATATATATATATATATATATATATATATATTAATTCTATAGTTTTAAACATCACTATATAATTTTGATATTGTATCCATTAATTTTAAATACTTCTATCCACATTTATATTTAATTAATACATAAATTTATAAATGCAGAAAGAAATATTTAAAATTAATGGATACAATATTAAAATTATATAGTGATGTTTAAAACTATAGAATTAAAACATATACATATATATTTATTAATTCTATAGTTTTAAATATCACTATATAATTTTGATATTGTATCCATTAATTTTAAATACTTCTATCTGCATTTATATTTTATTAATACATAATATTTATAAATGTAGATAGAAGTATTTAAAATTAATGGATACAATATTAAAATTATATACTGATGTTTAAAACTATAGAAATAAAACATATACATATATATATTAATTCTATAGTTTTAAACATCACTATATAATTTTGATATTGTATCCATTAATTTTAAATACTTCTATCCACATTTATATTTTATTAATACATAATATTTATAAATGCAGATAGAAATATTTAAAATTAATGGATACAATATTAAAATTACATAGTGATGTTTAAAACTATAGAAATAAAATATATACATATATATATATATATATATATAAATTCTATAGTTTTAAACATCACTATATAATTTTGATATTGTATCCATTAATTTTAAATACTTCTATCTGCATTTATATTTAATTAATACATAATATTTATAATTGCAGATAAAAGTATTTAAAATTAATGGACATAATATTAAAATTATATAGTGATGTTTAAAACTATAGAAATAAAACATATACATATATATTTATTAATTCTATAGTTTTAAATATCACTATATAATTTTGATATTGTATCCATTAATTTTAAATACTTCTATCTACATTTATATTTTATTAATACATAATATTTATAAATGTATTTAGAAGTATTTAAAATTAATGGATACAATATTAAAATTATGTAGTGATGTTTAAAACTATAGACATAAAACATATACATATACATATTAATTCTATAGTTTTAAACATCACTATATAATTTTGATATTGTATCCATTAATTTTAAATACTTCTATCCGCATTTATATTTTATTAATACATAATATTTATAAATGCAGATAGAAATATTTAAATTTAATGGATACAATATTAAAATTATATAGTGATGTTTAAAACTATAGATATAAAACATATACATATATATATTAATTCTATAGTTTTAAACATCACTATATAATTTTGATATTGTATCCATTAATTTTAAATACTTCTATCCACATTTATATTTTATTAATACATAATATTTATAAATGCAGATAGAAATATGTAAAATTAATGGATACAATATTAAAATTATATAGTGATGTTTAAAACTATAGAAATAAAATATATACATATATATATCAATTCTATAGTTTTAAACATCACAATATAATTTTGATATTGTATCCATTAATTTTAAATACTTCTATCTGCATTTATATTTCATTAATACATGATATTCATAAATGCAGATAGAAGTATTTAAAATTAATGGATACAATATTAAAATTATATAGTGATGTTTAAAACTATAGAAATAAAACATATACATATACATACATACATATATATATATATAAATATAAAAATATATATATATATATATATATATATATATATATATATATCAATTCTATAGTTTTAAACATCACTATATAATTTTGATATTGTATCCATTAATTTTAAATACTTCTATATGCGTTTATATTTTATTAATACATAATATTTATAAATGCAGATAGAAGTATTTAAAATTAATGGATACAATATTAAAATTATATAGTGATGTTTAAAACTATAGAAATAAAACATATACATATATATATTAATTCTATAGTTTTAAACATCACTATATAATTTTGATATTGTATCCATTAATTTTAAATACTTCTATCCACATTTATATTTTATTAATACATAATATTTATAAATGCAGATAGAAATATTTAAAATTAATGGATACAATATTAAAATTATATAGTGATGTTTAAAACTATAGATATAAAACATATACATATATATATTAATTCTATAGTTTTAAACATCACTATATAATTTTGATATTGTATCCATTAATTTTAAATACTTCTATCCGCATTTATATTTTATTAATATATAATATTTATAACTGCAGATAGAAATATTTAAAATTAATGGATACAATATTAAAATTATATAGTGATGTTTAAAACTATAGAAATAAAATATATACATATATATATATCAAATCTATAGTTTTAAACATCACTATATAATTTTGATATTGTATCCATTAATTTTAAATACTTCTATCTGCATTTATATTTCATTAATACATAATATTCATAAATGCAGATAGAAGTATTTAAAATTAATGGATACAATATTAAAATTATATAGTGATGTTTAAAACTATAGAAATAAAACACATACATATATATTTATTAATTCTATAGTTTTAAATATCACTATATAATTTTGCTATTGTATCCATTAATTTTAAATACTTCTATCTGCATTTTTATTGCATTAATACATAATATTTATAAATGCAGATAGAAGTATTTAAAATTAATGGATACAATATTAAAATTATATAGTGATGTTTAAAACTATAGAAATAAAACATATACATATATATATTAATTCTATAGTTTTAAAAATCACTATATAATTTTGATATTGTATCCATTAATTTTAAATACTTCTATCCACATTTATATTTTATTAATACATAATATTTATAAATGCAGATAGAAATATTTAAAATTAATGGATACAATATTAAAATTATATAGTGATGTTTAAAACTATAGAAATAAAATATATACATATATATATCAATTCTATAGTTTTAAACATCACAATATAATTTTGATATTGTATCCATTAATTTTAAATACTTCTATCTGCATTTATATTTCATTAATACATGATATTCATAAATGCATATAGAAGTATTTAAAATTAATGGATACAATATTAAAATTATATAGTGATGTTTAAAACTATAGAAATAAAACATATACATATACATATATATATATCAATTCTATAGTTTTAAACATCATTATATAATTTTGATATTGTATCCATTAATTTTAAATAATTCTATATGCGTTTATATTTTATTAATACATAATATTTATAAATGCAGATACAAGTATTTAAAATTAATGGATACAATATTAAAATTATATAGTGATGTTTAAAACTATAGAAATAAAACATATACATATATATATTAATTCTATAGTTTTAAACATCACTATATAATTTTCATATTGTATCCATTAATTTTAAATACTTCTATCCGCATTTATATTTTATTAATACATAATATTTATAAATGCAGATAGAAATATTTAAAATTAATGGATACAATATTAAAATTATATAGTGATGTTTAAAACTATAGATATAAAACATATACATATATATATTAATTCTATAGTTTTAAACATCACTATATAATTTTGTTATTGTATCCATTAATTTTAAATACTTCTATCCGCATTTATATTTTATTAATACATAATATTTATAAATGCAGATAGAAATATTTAAAATTAATGGATACAATATTAAAATTATATAGTGATGTTTAAAACTATAGAAATAAAATATATACTTATATATATATCAATTCTATAGTTTTAAACATCACTATATAATTTTGATATTGTATCCATTAATTTTAAATACTTCTATCTGCATTTATATTTCATTAATACATAATATTTATAATTGCAGATAGAAGTATTTAAAATTAATGGATATAATATTAAAATTATATAGTGATGTTTAAAACTATATAAATAAAACATATACATATATATTTATTAATTCTATAGTTTTAAATATCACTATATAATTTTGATATTGTATCCATTAATTTTAAATACTTCTATCTGCATTTATATTTTATTAATACATAATATTTATAAATGTATTTAGAAGTATTTAAAATTAATGGATACAATATTAAAATTATGTAGTGATGTTTAAAACTATAGAAATAAAACATATACATATACATATTAATTCTATAGTTTTAACCATCACTATATAATTTTGATATTGTATCCATTAATTTTTCAATACTTCTATCCGCATTTATATTTTATTAATACATAATATTTATAAATGCAGATAGAAATATTTAAAATTAATGGATACAATATTAAAATTATATAGTGATGTTTAAAACTATAGATATAAAACATAAACATATATATTAATTCTATAGTTTTAAACATCACTATATAATTTTGATATTGTATCCATTAATTTTAAATACTTCTATCCACATTTATATTTTATCAATACATAATATTTATAAATGCAGATAGAAATATTTAAAATTAATGAATACAATATTAAAATTATATAGTGATGTTTAAAACTATAGAAATAAAATATATCCATATATATATATATATCAATTCTATAGTTTTAAACATCACAATATAATTTTGATATTGTATCCATTAATTTTAAATACTTCTATCTGCATTTATATTTCATTAATACATGATATTCATAAATGCAGATAGAAGTATTTAAAATTAATGGATACAATATTAAAATTATATAGTGATGTTTAAAACTATAGAAATAAAACATATACATATATATATATATATATATATATATATATATATATATATATATCAATTCTATAGTTTTAAACATCACTATATAATTTTGATATTGTATACATTAATTTTTAATACTTCTATCTGCATTTATATTTTATTAATACATAATATTTATAAATGTAGATACAAGTATTTAAAATTAATGGATACAATATTAAAATTATATAGTGATGTTTAAAACTATAGAAATAAAACATATACATATATATATTAATTCTATAGTTTTAAACATCACTATATAATTTTCATATTGTATCCATTAATTTTAAATACTTCTATCCGCATTTATATTTTATTAATACATAATATTTATAAATGCAGATAGAAATATTTAAAATTAATGGATACAATATTAAAATTATATAGTGATGTTTAAAACTATAGATATAAAACATATACATATATATATTAATTCTATAGTTTTAAACATCACTATATAATTTTGATATTGTATCCATTAATTTTAAATACTTCTATCCGCATTTATATTTTATTAATACATAATATTTATAAATGCAGATAGAAATATTTAAAATTAATGGATACACTATTAAAATTATATAGTGATGTTGAAAACTATAGAAATAAAATATATACATATATATATATCAATTCTATAGTTTTAAACATCACTATATAATTTTGATATTGTATCCATTAATTTTAAATACTTCTATCTGCATTTATATTTCATTAATACATAATATTTATAATTGCAGATAGAAGTATTTAAAATTAATGGATATAATATTAAAATTATATAGTGATGTTTAAAACTATAGAAATAAAACATATACATATATATTTATTAATTCTATAGTTTTAAATATCACTATATAATTTTGATATTGTATCCATTAATTTTAAATACTTCTATCTGCATTTATATTTTATTAATACATAATATTTATAAATGTATTTAGAAGTATTTAAAATGAATGGATACAATATTAAAATTAGGTAGTGATGTATAAAACTATAGAAATAAAACATATACATATACATATTAATTCCATAGTTTTAACCATCACTATATAATTTTGATATTGTATCCATTAATTTTTCAATACTTCTATCCGCATTTATATTTTATTAATACATAATATTTATAAATGCAGATAGAAATATTTAAAATTAATGGATACAATATTAAAATTATATAGTGATGTTTAAAACTATAGATATAAAACATATACATATATATTAATTCTATAGTTTTAAACATCACTATATAATTTTGATATTGTATCCATTAATTTTAAATACTTCTATCCACATTTATATTTTATTAATAAATAATATTTATAAATGCAGATAGAAATATTTAAAATTAATGGATACAATATTAAAATTATATAGTGATGTTTAAAACTATAGAAATAAAATATATCCATATATATATATATCAATTCTATAGTTTTAAACATCACAATATAATTTTGATATTGTATCCATTAATTTTAAATACTTCTATCTGCATTTATATTTCATTAATACATGATATTCATAAATGCAGATAGAAGTATTTAAAATTAATGGATACAATATTAAAATTATATAGTTATGTTTAAAACTATAGAAATAAAACATATACATATATATATATATATATATATATATATATATATATATCAATTCTATAGTTTTAAACATCACTATATAATTTTGATATTGTATCCATTAATTTTAAATACTTCTATATGCGTTTATATTTTATTAATACATAATATTTATAAATGCAGATAGAAGTATTTAAAATTAATGGATACAATATTAAAATTATATAGTGATGTTTAAAACTATAGAAATAAAACATATACATATATATATTAATTCTGTAGTTTTAAACATCACTATATAATTTTGATATTGTATACATTAATTTTAAATACTTCTATCCACATTTATATTTTATTAATACATAATATTTATAAATGCAGATAGAAATATTTAAAATTAATGGATACAATATTAAAATTATATAGTGATGTTTAAAACTATAGATATAAAACATATACATATATATATTAATTCTATAGTTTTAAACATCACTATATAATTTTGATATTGTATCCATTAATTTTAAATACTTCTATCCGCATTTATATTTTATTAATATATAATATTTATAACTGCAGATAGAAATATTTAAAATTAATGGATACAATATTAAAATTATATAGTGATGTTTAAAACTATAGAAATAAAATATATACATATATATATCAATTCTATAGTTTTAAACATCACTATATAATTTTGATATTGTATCCATTAATTTTAAATACTTCTATCTGCATTTATATTTCATTAATACATAATATTCATAAATGCAGATAGAAGTATTTAAAATTAAAGGATACAATATTAAAATTATATAGTGATGTTTAAAACTATAGAAATAAAACACATACATATATATTTATTAATTCTATAGTTTTAAATATCACTATATAATTTTGCTATTGTATCCATTAATTTTAAATACTTCTATCTGCATTTGTATTTCATTAATACATAATATTTATAAATGCAGATAGAAGTATTTAAAATTAATGGATACAATATTAAAATTATATAGTGATGTTTAAAACTATAGAAATAAAACATATACATATATATATATATATATATATATATATATATATATATTAATTCTATAGTTTTAAACATCACTATATAATTTTGATATTGTATCCATTAATTTTAAATACTTCTATCCGCATTTATATTTAATTAATACATAATATTTATAAATGCAGATAGAAATATTTAAAATTAATGGATACAATATTAAAATTATATAGTGATGTTTAAAACTATAGAAATAAAACATATACATACATATATATATATATATCAATTCTATAGTTTTAAACATCACTAAATAATTTTGATATTGTATACATTAATTTTTAATACTTCTATCTGCATTTATATTTCATTAATACATAATATTTATAAATAGAGATAGAAGTATTTAAAATTAATGGATACAATATTAAAATTATATAGTGATGTTTAAAACTATAGAAATAAAACATATACATATATATATATATATATATATATATTAATTCTATAGTTTTAAACATCACTATATAATTTTGATATTGTTTCCATTAATTTTAAATACTTCTATCCGCATTTATATTTAATTAATACATAATATTTATAAATGCAGATAGAAGTATTTAAAATTAATGGATACAATATTAAAATTATATAATGATGTTTAAAACTATAGAAATAAAACATATACATATATATATATATTAATTCTATAGTTTTAAACATCACTATATAATTTTGATATTGTATCCATTAATTTTAAATACTTCTATCCGCATTTATATTTAATTAATACATAATATTTATAAATGCAGATAGAAATATTTAAAATTAATGGATACAATATTAAAATTATATAGTGATGCTTAAAACTATAGAAATAAAACCTATACATATATATATATATATCAATTCTATAGTTTTAAACATCACTATATAATTTTGATATTGTATCCATTAATTTTAAATACTTCTATCTGCATTTATATTTCATTAATAGATAATATTTATAAATGCAGATAGAAGTATTTAAAATTAATGGATACAATATTAAAATTATATAGTGATGTTTAAAACTATAGAATTAATATATATATATATATATGTTTTATTTCTATAGTTTTAAACAACATAACTATATAATTTTAATATTGTATCCATTAATTTTAAATACTTCTATCTGCATTTATAAATATTATGTATATATATGTATATGTTTTATTTCTATGGTTTTAAACATCACTATATAATTTTAATATTGTATCCATTAATTTTCCGGGGTTTACCTTGTCTGCGGGAGTTACAAAATTGGCGCTCGTGCGAAAGGGTTCCTTGTCATAAAAAAATATATGACACCATAAGAGATTAATAATTATACATTGATAAACAGTTTCAGGGAAAAAAAATTTCCCAGGCTTCCTCTTTTCCTCCGCGCGCCTGGTTTCCCCCAAAAATCTTTTTCACCGTCGCACAAACTGCCCACCCCCCCACCCCCCGGCCGTCTAACAGCGCCGCCACAGGTCTCCCAGAGCGTCGCAGCCACTGCCCTGCACTTCGTCAGACGGACGACGATCCCACGGACGACGACCCTACGGAAATCGCCGCTGCCCTCTGCTCTTCTCCAGACAGACGACGACCCTCCCCCCCACTTCTCCGAAAAGCGCCGCTGCCCCACGGACGGACGATGACCCCGCTGCTTTGAGCTCCCTTCAATCCAAGGTAAACTCTTACTTAGAATTTGTAGATTAGATTAAGTGTTCCAACTTCCCTATCTGTTCCAACGTCCTGCGCCATGGCAAGCAATGTAGTGGATCAACAACCTGTCTTCCTCAAGAGTCCATTGCGCTGCATTATATCGACTAAGTAGTAATTACAAATGCTATATTCTTCAGATTTAATAATTAAAAATGGTACTTTGAAAACTTGGGAAAATCGATGGACTTTTAGATTGCTGTTTTTCGGTCTCACAGAACGTGCAAGGGCTCTTCGACTCTGCAGCAACAGCTGCATAACCGATGGGTGCAGTATTTCACAACATACTATTTAGGTATTAAATACTTTTCCATTCATTAAATGTAAAGTTCAGAAAACAATATGTATAATCAGTCTTAGTGCATTACAAGAGGAAAGAACTAGCTCATTCGCCCAGGGAAAGAAAACCATAAAACATGGAGCATCCCTATGACACTATAGATGGGAAAGATAGAGATGTTTCTCAGGAATTAGGTTCTGCTTAACAAGTTAAGATAACCACAAATCTAAGAACTTGAATTTCCTACAAGATCACTAATTAGTTTACTTGGAATCACAAAGTTGCATGTCTAAGCTAACATGTATCTGTAGCATTAACTGAGAGTCCATGCTTGGAGATGAGCATGACAGAAATAAACTTGGTTCAGTGAAGTTTCAAATGACTAGAACAGAGTGGTCAAGCAATATATACCTTAGTAACAGTTCCAGTAAATAAATCTGTCTATATGATGTGTTGCAGACTTTTTCTGTAGATAATCTGAGTTTCTTATAGAACTCTTGCTCAATGGCTACCAAGGATTCTCTCAAATTTAACTACTAAACGTATAATGTATGCAATGAGCACTCCTAGTGGTCAGGTAAATGCATAGATCTTTTTCAAATAATTTCCCTAGATCTTTTCCTTATCAACTGGACAGACCAACATTAGCATTCATAACACCTAAATCAGTTATGGATTCAAGATCAACAATCATTAACATTTGGTCATGTACCCTATCCTAGGTGTCCTTACTCCACCAAGATGACAGCTTAGAGACAAAACCTAACAAGTCTAAACCACAGCCACATCTTTAATCAATCTAGACCTATGAATTTTCTGGATACCTCACGAAATAATAAAATGGAACATAAACACTTTAACTAGATATTCAATGCCTAACACTACCAGACATCACCTCTCATTCAGAATTCTAGATGAGAACCCCAAAAGAAACCAACCCTCATCCATTGCGAGATTTATACCCCTGCAATATCTAGTAGAGAAAGGATATCACATGAATATCAGGCAGAGATCCAAACAAATAAAACAATGAATAAAATGATTCCACCAACATCAATGAACTATTATTAATCTGAGTATAAAGACTAATGGGGACCATAACTCAAAGATCATATCAAGAAGCTCAGATTTAGTGGGATCTAATGATAATTTCCAGCTTCTTTGGGTTTATGTAGTCGTATTTGTCCTTGTTAGAAAATGGGTACTGCCACATGCTTTCTTCCAGCAACAAGATGACCATGCAGATTATCCTAGGTAGATCCAAAGGACTTGTAATGATGGTTAGTGGGGTACATAGTCCTCTTGATGATTAGTTTGTTTGTTGTTGGTTTAAGTGCAAAGATTTGTTTAAGCTAGTGTTGATACAGTTAGATGGCAACTGGATTGTGGGTTATACAGTTTGTTTATCTTAAATTTTAATAGGACCATGACCATCTAGTGGCATCCTATCCTATGTATGGTCTATGATTCTTATCTGGTTTTACCTAAGTATGGTGTAGGGCTCCCTTTATTGGAGGGTTGTTTACAACTATGCCTTCCCTACAAGAACTATCCACATATTTGTACTCACCCCTTTTATCATTGTGCAGCAATGGATCGAAAATGGATGTCTTCAAATCGGTTATCTGAAGAGTATGAAAAAGGAGTGGATGAATTTGTAAGGTGTGCAATTGAACATGCAAGAAATGATACTAGACTTCTTTCTCCTTGCACAAAGTGTGATTTCGGTAAGCGGATTAACAAAGACGCATTGCGTCATCACTTATTTTGAGACGGCATTGATACGACTTACACACGATGGATACATCATGGCGAGAGGGAGGATTTTCATATTGTATATCAGAGTGAACAATTTGAAGGAGGCGAAGGAGACACATTGCAGGACATGGCTTACAATGTAGAAGAAAAGATACAAGACTGTCCTAAAATGTTTGAAAGGTTAATGACTGACTCTGAAACACCATTATACAATGGTTGTGTCAAGTTCACCAAATTATCTGTTGTTTTAAAGTTATATCACCTGAAGGCGAGCAATGGTTGGTCTGATAAAAGTTTTACGACCCTACATCTCCTGAAAGATATGCTTCCCGAGGATAATGTGCTTCCTTGTCGCACTTACGAGGCAAAGAAAGTGCTTTCATCCATGGGCCTTGATTATGAAAAGATACATGCATGCTCCAATGATTGCATTTTGTATCGAAATGATCATGCTTTGAAGGACAGTTGTCCAGTCTGTGGAGAACCAAGATACAAGAAGGATGGAAGCCCTAGTAAGGTGTTGTGGTATTTACCAATAATACCGAGATTTAGGCGCTTGTTCAATAATGCTGATGATGCGAAGAAGTTGGTTTGGCATGCTGAGGATAGAAAAAGAGATGGTTTTCTTAGACACCCTGCAGATTCTCCGCAATGGATGACAATCGATAATATATTTCCAGAATTTGGTGGTAATCCTAGAAACTTAAGACTAGCACTTTCTACAGATGGAATGAATCCCCATAATTCCAGAAGTCATAGTACATGGCCTGTAATTTTGGTTATATATAATCTTGATCCAGATGTATGCATGAAACGCAAGTATATGCTTTTGACTTTGCTGATTTCAGGACCAAAGCAGCCTGGAAATGATATTGACGTTTACTTGGCTCCACTTGTTGAAGATTTAAAGATTCTGTGGGACAAGGGTGTTGAGTTGTATGATGCATACCGCAAAGAGAATTTTAATATGAGGGCGATGCTATTTTGTACGATTAATGATTTCCCGGCATATGGAAATCTATCTGGGTACAGTATCAAAGGACATCTTGGTTGCCCTATCTGTGAAGACGAGACCTCTTTCTGCCAACTGAAACATGGGAAGAAAACTGTTTATCTCGGACATCGCAGGTTCTTGCCTAAGGATCATCATTATCGTAGAGTGAAGAAAGCTTTTAACGGAAAAGTAGAACTATGAAGAGCTCCACAACCATTAACCGGACAAGAAATCTTCACTAAGGTGAAACAGTTGAAAGTAAAATTTGGAAAAAAGAATAAATCTCCACTTCTCAAAGGTCTCTACAAGAAGAGGTCTATATTCTTTGATCTTTCTTATTGGAAGTCTTTATATGTGAGGCATTGTTTAGATGTGATGCACATAGAGAAGAACATATGTGATAGTCTGATTGGAACATTACTTAATATCCCATGGAAGACAAAAGATGGCCTCAAGGAAAGATTGGACATGGTTGACATGGGTATTCGAGATAGATTGGCTCCACAAATGAGGGGAGGTCGGACCTACTTGCCCCCAGCATGTTACACACTTTCAAAGTATGAGAAAGCTATATTTTGCGGGTTCCTAAAAGGAGTTAAGGTTCCAGAGGGATATTCTTCAAACATGAGTATATTTGTGGATATGAAAGATTTGAAACTGTTGGGCTTGAAATCACATGATTGCCACATCTTAATGCAACAGTTTTTGTCATTGGCTATCCGTTCCATTTTGCCTAAGAGGGTTAGAAATGCAATCACTAAACTTTGTATGTTCTTCAATGCTTTATGCTCAAAAGTCATTGACCCTGAGACATTGAACTCATTGCAAAATCATATCAACATCACTTTGTGTCAGCTTGAGATGTACTTCCCTCCTTCATTCTTTGATGTAATGGTTCATTTGACTGTGCACTTGGTTAGAGAGGTCAAACTATGTGGTCCGGTATTTTTACGTTGGATGTATTCATTCGAGCGATATATGAAGCTATTAAAGGGGTATGTGAAGAATAGATATCGACCCGAGGGTTGTATGGTGGAAAGCTACATAGTAGAAGAGGCTATTGAATTTTGTGTCCAACATTTATCCAATGTTGAAGCCATTGGTCTTCCTAAATCACGGCATGTCAGAAAAATTGATGGACAAGGCAGTACATGATGCAAGTTTGTACGACTTTCCACTGATGAATTACACACAGCGCATGTGTATGTCCTTCGTAATACATCCGAGGTTGAACCATATGTTAAAGAACACATTGATTATTTACAAACTCGTTACCGATCTAAGAATGAGAAGGATATAATGAACTTACACATCCGTTGTTTCGCCGAATGGTTAAAGAATCGTATTAGTGAACAGATTGAGCATTCACCAAATTCTGTTTCAAAGACCTTGAAATGGTTATCTGTGGGGCCTAAATCAACCGTGTTGTCATTTGCTAGTTATTTTATAAATGGATACACTTTCTATACAAAATGTCAAGATCACAAAAGCACGATGCAAAATAGTGGGTTGTCTTTGGTATCTGAAGCTTTGCACATTGCTAGTGCTAAAGACAAAAATCCAGTCTGGTGTGACATGTCCTATTATGGTGTGATCCAAGATATATATGAGTTGGACTACAACACGTTTCAGATTCCTATTTTTCGTTGCAAGTGGGCTGAAAATGATAAGGGTGTACGCACAGAAGATGGATTGATCTTAGTGAACCTAGATAGGGAGGGATGTAAACGCGATCCATTTATAATGGCATTACAGGCAAAACAAGTTTTCTATGTGATAGACACAGCTAACAAGGGTTGGTTTGTAGTCTTATCTCACAAAAGAAGGCCCCATGAAGGAGATGATGATGATGATGACATCGTTTTAGAAGAAGAAACTTCTTTGTCTTCAATCATTCCATCTATGTCTGTAAATGATGATCTTGTTTTTGAAGAAGAAGAGATATGTGCTCGAGAAGATCATAATGACGGGACATTTGTTGATGATGTCGGTGTGCATAAAACTAAAAAACAACGTACGCATAAGTGAGAGTAAGTATTGGCATTTTCTTGATGTACACTAATATCTTTCTGTAATGAATGTAAATATGTCTTAAATTTTGTAAGATTTTATTATGTTGTTTTATATGCAGTTTGCTAATATTTTTTTGTACCAAATTTTGTTGTAGATGTCTTCCAATGAAGACAACTCAATGACCACAACGATTAGTAGGGGCCGTACCACAATGCCTAAAGTTTCGAGAAAGAGACGTAAAGGACAAAAAATTCAATTGGAATGGAATTCAGAAGGACAACGAATTGGGAAAACCCAAAACATTTTCAGCAGCTATATTGGAGTCGCATCCAGAGAGAGAGTTCCAATCAACATCGATACTTGGAGTGATGTGGGAGAAGGTCTCAAGGACCTTATTTGGGAAGAGATTGAGGTGAGTATGTAGACGTTAATATTTTTTGTATATTTTTTGTATGAAAATATTATATTATATTTTATGTGTATGTGATTTTGTTATTTGTAGGGTGTTTTTTCGATTGGATCTGTCAGAAAGCAGTGGGTATTACAAAGAGCCAATGATAGATGGAGGGAATTCAAATCTCGGTTATCAAGAAAATTCATGAGGGACGAAGATGGAAACATATGCAAACACCCACCCAAAGAATATGATTTTATATCTGCAGATCAATGGGAGGATTTTGTCATGAGTCGATTGACCGAAGAATTTAAGGTGATAATATAAACTAGTGTACTTTTGTTGTTTTGCTTGTAAGACATTTAAATATATTTTCATATTTATTGTTCGTAAAAATAACCAGAGAAGAAGTAAGGCTGGAAGAGAATTATCGTCAAAGAATGAGTATCGGCCTAGAATTTCTCGTAAGGGATATGTTGGCCTAGAGCAAGAAATTGTAAGATTTGATTCATTTTAAAGTGATTTGTGAAATTTCATATAGAGGTATAAAAGTATTGTTGTTTTATCATATTATAAACAGATCAGTGAGAATAGTTTAGATCCAGTTATTTCAAAGATTTCTAGAGCAGAATTATGGAAAAGGGCTAGAATGGACAAAATTGGTGCTGTTACTAGTGACAAGGTCAAGGAAGTGGTGTACAAGATTGTAAGTTTAATTTTTTATCTCGTTGATTTTTCATCACAATATATAGTTTTTATTATTTTTACATATGTATGTTTTATATTTTGCAAGGATGCTCTATCTCAGGAAGCTTCTGAGGGACTCATTACTGAGAAGGGATGTAATGATGTGTTAACAATGACATTGGGAAAAAAAGATGACCCAGGACATGCGAGAGCAACCGGACCAGGAATAACAATTACAAAATATTGTCAAAGTGTGGCTTGAACAGATGATCAACCATCCCATATGCTGTTACAAATGCAACAGACCATTAAAGCTTTGGCCATGAAGATCAAGTATCTTGAAGGGAAGAATACGAGCAAGGATCTTGACAATGTTGGGGATACAGACCAATACCCTACTTCCAAATCTAATTGTCCACTTGCACAATTCTCACATCTACCTGAGGTAATCAACAAGTCTGTTATGTAGTAAATGTTAGAGATAGTCATTTCTCATGTTGACAATATCTATATTTGATTTTTGTAGGGCTATCACAAGTGTATTTTGATGTTGGATAATCCATTACGTTCAGTAGCTGATGGAAGGGTGTATATATCTCATACAAATGAGCCAATTATCCTTCATAATGTGGCATTGGATCCAAAACACAAAAAAGTGATAATTGATACCCCGTTGATGCCTGAAGAAAGTGTGCCAATACCTTTAGATATGGCTGAAGTTTATCAAGTTTGTCAAGGCATAGTCACCTACCTTCCTTGGCCTGTAGAATTGATCAAAATAAATATGAAGGTATATGTGATAAATTGACAGTGTGTTTTGATGTGTATTTTACTACGCGCTTAAACGCAAGTATACACGTCGAGTAATATAGGCCTTTGTGAGGCCCGAGTCGAACTCAGGGATACGTGAATTATTGGAGACTTCTACTAACTAATCGCAATCAGCTAGGCCGAATAACAAAGTAGGGTTTTGTTGGTGAAATTAAAAGAAAATAAAAATCAAACAAAGAAAACAATCGATTAAAGGTTAATTTAATCAATTCAAAAGGATATCTTTAGGATGGCGGTTTCACCGCGGGTCAACATTGTACTAGGTTTTATATAATTCCTCACTCTTCTCTCTCTATCCGGGTAGTGGCCTGAAATGAGAATTACCCACTGTCGTGGTGTAATTCACTACTTAGGTTTAGGTTGATTCCACCGTCGTAGTAATCATTCCCCTAAACTAAGCGCACTACGAACGATCTCTCAGTTCCCACCATTAATTTTACAACTCCTTTGTCAAGGGTTTTATCGATTAATGTAGGTTTCGTTTCTTTTCAACCGTTAATCCTTCTGTCGAAGTGATTAAGGGCATTAAGTTATTATTATGGTGATCAAGCATAACAATATAAATGGAGAAAATGAATCTATACCACGGATTTAAGAGAGAAAATATGAATTATCAATATAAAATTGTCATACAATGCATTCCCGGGCTACTCCCGGTCCTAAAGATGGAGGGTTTTAGCCTCTCATGTTCATCTCACACGAATACATGGTAGAAATGGGGGAATTCATAAGAAAAACGTGAAATAAGTGGGAAAACCCCTGGACGGAGAAGAACTGGTAGATCTTTGGCATAGAACACGAGCTTCCCCGCCTGTCGGTGGTGGAAATCGTCTTCGGCAGCGTCCGAATCACCCGGGATGAGCTTCTGGCTTCCGTTCCGCTTTCTCTCCTTTTTCGGCACTCGTGCAATGCAAAATGAGATGATCCCCTCTTGTGGGCGGCCGTCATTAGGTATAAGTCCCTAATTTGGTCGTCAAATAACAACAGCCGTCCGATCGAGATCAAAATAGATCCAACGCATATCTGCCGGTGTCGATACCATCGACGCGGGTCGATGGTATCGACCCAGCGTATTAGCGGCAGCTTGCTTTTCTTTTCTTCTGAGCGCCGGTGATGATCTCGATACCATAGACTTGGATGTTGATGGTATCAACTCTCTGTAGCGTCGGTTTTTCTTTTAGCGACGCTGTAGCTCTCCATGTGTAGATGGCATCGACTTGGGTCGATGGTATCGACAGTTTCCTTGCCAGCAACCTGAAGTGTTCTCGATGCCATCGACACACTGGTCGATGGTATCGACTCTGTGTTGCTCTTCTCGGCTGCAACCTGTGGCTTGGTCGATGGTATCGACTTCCGTCGATGGTATCGACGGAAGCAAATACTTGTTTTTCCTGAAATTCCACAACAAGACCAAGTAAATCCACACAATTTATGATAAAATGATAAATAATGCTCAAAATAGTAACACAAAGAGGATTTGACATAATAAGATGGCAAAGACCGAAATGAGTGAATTATGCAATATTATCCATAAAAATGAGTAATTAGAGCACAAAACACATATGAAATAGGTCTATAAATGCGACTCAAAATCATTGCATCAAACTCCCCTAAGCTTAAACATTGCTCGCCCTCGAGCAACTAATCCTTAGAATAGAATTGCAGATGTCAACTAAAAATCAACACACCAACCCACATCCCACATGACTCCCACTGGACGTTCTCAAACCGGCCTTCCCTAACCACAGAACAGTTATTACCCTAAAGGTGACAATAATCATCAATAAGAGAAATTATCCTTCAAACTGATGAACACTATCACATAAGGCAGTTAACATAATAAAATTCGCCAATTCAGCATTGGTGCATCTTGTGATCGCCTACACTACGTTGCTCGCCCTAACTACCATCTACATGGAAGCAGTTCTCCTGATAATCATGAGTGAGGAGAAGATCACGATGGCCTACCAATCCGAGCAATGGGTGGATGGAATGGGTGGTTCATGGATGAACTTGGAAGTATTGCACATTTTCAATATGCATAAAACAAAATGTCCTAAATGATGCAAATGCACATTGAAAATGTCCTAATGCCTAAAATTGGGTGAAATGATGCATGCACTAACCTTCCACCTCAAAATGAGATGGAAATCTAATTAAGCCACATCATGTACTCAATTTCCCTGTAATGCGAGTGATATCATGTTCCTTTCTCCCTCTTATTCCATTTCCTTCTAAATTCTCTTTTTTTTCTCAATTTTTTTTTTCAGATTTTCAGAATTTTTTCTTTCTTTTAGCCTACATATCCATAATTGCTTAGAGATACATGTGTTAGGCTATTTTCTTCATGATTGGAAATCTTTGCACTATTTCGAGGGTATGGAACATTTTAGATCACTTTTGAGGAAAATTAAGATACATGGTGTACTTTATGCATGAAAATCATGAAAGTCATGAGTGCAACTACATGGCATGCACCTAAAGGTAATGTGCATGAATCACTATATTTTTTTCTTTTTATACAAAAGTATGGAAAATATCAATGCAAGTCCTATCTAAATGCTATGCACGCAAGAATGAATTAAAACTGTCCTTTACTTCCAATTCTTTGGTGGATTATGGAAAAATGAAGTGGAATGATCACAAGATTAGGTGACTGAACCTTAGAAAGATATTATGTGTCCCTCCTTACTGACATGTGTAGTAGTTCAAAGGGTTCTCTCTCTTACATCCAATTAAGGTCTCATTACCATTTGATTAGGTTAGGCTCAAACAACCGTTACTATCCACTTTTCATGAGTCAAAGGGGGTATGGGTGTGACATATTGCTTTAAAGTTGACATAATCAATCATTTTCATAGGCTAAGTTTCCCAAGGACAACCAAGTCAAGATATCCAAAAGACACAAAAATTTTAAATTCCCTTAACTTTCCCATGAACAACAGCGAGATGACATTTTTAAGACATCCACAGTTACGCTAGATAGATGTGGATCCTAAACAAAAACTTAAAATGCAAGAAACAAATAGCAAAGCAAAAACTAAAAACAACAAAAGAAAAGATAGAGCTGTTCCAACCACCCCCCTAAGCTTGAATTCGACTATGGCCTCATAGTCAAAAACAAACTTAAGAGTGGAACAGTGATACCCTGATCAATCTTGCGGAGGCGGAGGTGGGTATTGCGGGGCCGTAGGATCCCAAGACGGATACTCCCCCTGGAAGCTCGGATCATGTTGGGTCCTCGGCGGAGGCTGTTGATATCCTCCAAAATAGCTTTGACTCCAATAATGGTCATAAAAGGGCTCTTGTTGCATCTCCATCCGCTGCAACCGGTTGTGGAACTGTTCTTGGTTGGCGAGGATGATACGCTCGTTCTCGAACATAGCCTGTTGATTGTCGAGTAGCCGGCTCGTAGTCTCATGAATGCCGACATACATGGCCAGATGTTGATGCTGAGTCTGCTGTATATCCTGCAGCATGGTGTACATTCCCTGCATCGAGTAGGGATCCTCGGCTGGCTGCGAGGGCTGTGGTGATGGCGGCAGGGGCTGAGATGATGAAGACGCACCCGGATGCATCCTAGGACGCTTCCGTGGTGCTACACGTGCTCGAAGAGGTGTGAAAGCCTCCTCTTCCTCCTCAGCCTCGCCTTCTTGCTCGTTGTTGCCGCCTTCTTCTTCGGAGGACTCGATGGCTATGATTGGCCACCGGAAGTGCTGTGCGCCCTCGATGTTGAAGACGTCGTCCGGCAATGAGTGCTCCTGATAAGCTTGGTTGATGTGGCAATGTGCATACGCCAACCCGTCCCGTAGAAGAAGGAGGCTTGAACGGTGCAAGTGTTGTACGTTCACCTTACTCCTCGTAGAAATCGGAGTCATGGACTGAAAATTCAGCCCCTAGTAGGACGCCAACTTGGTGATGAGCCCACCAAAATGGATTGGAGCCTTCCTTGTACTCCTCTTCACCGCCAGGACGCGCTGTAAGAAGAACGCCCCCCAGTTGCATGGTTGACGCTTCAGGAGTGCGTAGAGGAAGAACAGATCACTCTCCTGAAACTTGCTCAAAGCTAGATCACTCCGAGCGAAGAATGTCAAGCTCAACATCCTATGAAGGACCCGGACGAACGGGTGCTCAAAATCTTCTACCGCTGCATTATGGTAGCTCACAGTCTTTCCCGCCGGCACTGTAACTAGCTCGGAAAAGATCTTGTCATAGTCGGTGCGGGAGTCCGACCTTCGGTGATCATGTGGAGAGTGGAACCAGTTGAAGATTTCATTGAACTGGGCCAGTGTGATGGTGTAGTTGATGTTGAACAACCGGAACGACACCCTGCCCCTGATCCACTCATGATCCGACACCACCACGTCGTTGGGCACGACGCAGACGTCGAGGGACGCCATAAACTCCGCCACCAATTCCTTGTAGGTGGGCCATTCGCCGAAAAATGGCTGCCCATCCGCATGGTATTGCAGCTCGTCGGGATGTCTGCTGGTATGAAGTGCTTGTCCATGAAGCACATAGGCCAAGTTGGCCTCAAAACCAAGCTCCTGGAGCATGCCCCGGTCCACATACCGGGTCGGCTCAATCTTCCGCTTCATGATTTCCTCGTAGACCTTCCTCGCCTCCGCGGAAGGATGAACCAAGCGCAGATGAGGGACGGAAGCGGTAGGAGGTGGCAAAAACCTCTCGATCTCCATAGGGTTCACGCGTGAGGACGAAGCTCCGGCGACATGCACCATGGTTGCAAGAAACGGGATTAGAAGAAGAGAGCTCGGTGAAGATGGAGAAGAAATTCTCCGCTCGGTGAAGATCCTCGCTCGATGTCGCTGCTCTTCAGCCTTGGAGGGCTCGGGGGAGATGCTCGGCGCAAAGGAGGAGTTTGCTCTGAAGGTGTGACGTCAAATGACGTTGCAAGTCTCCTTAAATAGACTTGGTCGGCGCCACTGTTGAACCGTCGATACCATCGACGCGGGTCGATGGTATCGACACGTCTCGCTGGTATCCGGCTCCCTCGCGAGTATCGACGGCTGACGTTTGCTGGATCGAGAAACCCGGATTGCTGTCGTGTCACGACGGAAGTCGATAGTATCGACGCGGCACCCGGATCACTGACGTGGACTCGCGATCATCGTCGATGTCTGTGTGCGGATCGGTGACATGGCTGTCGATACCATCGATGAGGGTCGATGGTATCGACTTGCTTTTATTGCGACACCGCCGTTTTGTTGCATTCAACCTGTGATCATGTCGATACCATCGACGAGGCCGTCGATGGTATCGAGTTGACTGAGCAAAAATCGTCTGAACTTCTCCAAAGATCCCGATGGTATCGACTGGGGTGTCGATACTATCGACATTTTTGATGCGAACTGGCTGTGACCATGTCGATACCATCGACTTGGCCGTCGATGGTATCGACGCAATGCGATTTTTGCAGTAATCAACCTGAACCCATGTCGATACCATTGACCAGTGTGTCGATGGTATCGACCCTGCCTGTGCCTGCACATTGAACAAACGGATCAAGGTATCTTCTTTACACTAAAATTAAACGAAATAAAAGCAATATACGCCTATAATTAAACTATCCTAATGTACCAATGGTTGGGTTGCCTCCCAACAAGCGCCCTTCTTTAGCGTCTTAGGCTAGACGTCTTCCCAACATCTCATTCATTCACAAGTGCAATGAGTTTGACCTCATTCACTTTTCTCTTGTAGTTTTCACCAAAATCCAACTTTAAGCGCTGCCCGTTCACCAAGAACGTGGCATCTCCATCACGCACGAGAATCGCACCGTGCGGTCTCACCTCTTCCACCTCGAAGGGTCCACTCCACCGGGATTTCAGCTTCCCGAGATGCAATTTGAGACGGGAGTTAAACAAGAGAACACTATCTCCCTTCTTGAACGTGCGCAACTCAATATGGCGATCGTGGATCAGCTTTGTGCGCTCCTTGTAGATGAGGGCATTCTCATATGCCGTCATGCATAATTCATCCAATTCATTCAACTCGAACATCCTTTTTCTCCCGGCTTCATCATAATGCAAGTTCAGCCTTCTTAGCGCCCAATGGGCCTTGTGCTCCAGCTCCACCGAAAGATGGCAAGCCCGACCATACGCCAACCTAAAAGGCGTGGTGCCTATAGGTGTTTTGTACGCCGTTCTATACGCCCAAAGTGCGTCCGGTAGTAGGGCACTCCAATTTTTCCTCGTGGATGCCACTGTCCGTTCTAGAATCTTCTTGATTTCCTGATTTGAGACCTCCACTTGTCCTTGCGTCAGTGGATGATATGGGGTGCCGATGTTGTGCTTGACCCCATATTTCTTCAAAAGTGTCGAAAATTTCTGATTCCGGAAGTGTGTGCCCCCATCACTTATGATCATTCGGGGTATCCCGAACCTGCAGAAAATGTTTTCCTTGACAAACCTGCACACTACATTCGAATCATTAGTCCTTATGGGGATTGCTTCCACCCACTTCGACACATAATCAACAGCAAGCAAGATATATAAATTTGAATTTGAGGACACAAAGGGTCCCATGAAGTCTATGCCCCATAAGTCAAATACCTCAACTTCCTGAAATACATTCAGGGGCATTTCTTGTCTCATTGAGATGTTACCTGCTCGTTGACATGGGTCACACTGCCTCACAAAATCATAGGCATCTCAGAACAAAGTTGGCCAATAAAGGCCGCTCTCCAACACTTTGGCTGCTGTCCGTGAACTAGCATGGTGTCCTCCCGTAGGCGACGCATGGCAATGGTGGAGAACACTCTCGTACTCCACCTCCGGCACACACCTGCGAAGAATACCATCCCTGCACTGCTTCGAAAGAATCGGGTCATCCCAAAAATAGTATCTCAAAGAATGAAAGAATTTCTTTTTCTCTTGATAAGACCAATCTTCCGGGATGATCCCGCAAGCCAAATAGTTAACAATTTCCGCAAACCACGGTTCTTTAGAATCAATTTTTAAAAGTTGCTCATCGGGGAATGTCTCGGTTACGGGTATGTGCAAACCTTGTTCATCTACCCTTTCTAACCTAGACAAGTGGTCAGCCACCACATTTTCAATTCCCGACTTGTCCTTGATTTCAATATCGAATTCTTGTAAAAGCAAAATCCACCTAATGAGTCTAGGCTTTGCATCCTTTTTCTCCATCAAATATTTTATCGCAGCGTGATCGGTCCACACAACTACTTTAGAACCCACTAAGTACTGCCGAAATTTTTCAAAAGCAAACAAGACGGCAAGTAACTCTTTTTCTGTAGTTGTATAGTTCAATTGAGCATCATTAAGCATTTTGGAGGCGTAGAAAATCACCGCGGGCTTATTATCTACCCTTTGCCCCAAAACGGCTCCCACTGCATAATCAGAAGCATCACACATCAATTCGAATGGCTTTGTCCAGTCCGGCGTTTGAACAACCGGAGCCGAAATCAACTTTTTTTTCAAAACCTCGAATGCGCGAAGACACTTATCATTGAAATCAATAACTGCATATTTTTCCAACAATTCGGATAACGGTTTTGCGATTTTAGAAAAATCCTTGATGAATCTCCGATAAAACCCGGCGTGTCCTAAAAAGCTTCTCACCCCTTTTACAGAATTTGGTGGGGGTAGCTTAGAAATCACTTCAATTTTCACGGGGTCTACCTCAAGACCCTTGCTAGACACCTTGTGTCCTAGCACTATTCCTTCTGTCACCATCATGTGACATTTCTCCCAATTGAGGACCAAGTGTGTGTCCTCGCATCTCTGTAGCACCTTGTCCAAATTATAAAGACATTCATCAAAAGACGCTCCATAAACTGAGAAGTCGTCCATGAAAACTTCAAGACAACGCTCCACCATGTCAGAGAATATGGCGAGCATGCAGCGTTGAAAAGTCGCCGGTGCATTACATAATCCAAACGGCATACGGCGATAAGCAACAGTCCCATAGGGACATGTGAACGTAGACTTCTCTTGATCCAAAGGATCAAAAGAAATCTGGTTATACCCCGAATAGCCATCTAGAAAACAAAAATGCGACCGACCGGCAAGACGTTCCAAAATCTTATCGATAAATGGAAAGGGAAAATGATCTTTAAGAGTTGCGGCATTTAGTCGGCGGTAGTCAATGCAAACACACCACTCGGTTACCAATCGGGTGGTGACAGGTTCATTCAGCAGATTTTTAGTAACAGTAATTCCCCCCTTTTTAGGGACTACCTGTGTGGGGCTCACCCACGTCGAATCTGATATGGCATATATGATCCCTGCAGCAAGAAGCTTTATGACTTCCTTTTTCACAACCTCCATCATGCTCGGATTCAAACGTCTTTGAGGATGAATGACTGGCTTGGCTCCCTCCTCGAGCCGAACCTTATGATGGCAAAGTGTAGGGGAGATCCCCTTGATGTCTGCCACAGACCACCCAAAAGCTCCACGGTGGTTCTTGAGCACTATCAGTAGTTTCTCCTCCTCATCCGCACTCAAGTATGTAGATACAATCACTGGTAACTTGTCCTTCTCAGCTAGAAAGACGTACTTAAGATGTGGGGGCAGTGGCTTCAACTCCAAATCAGGCGGGCAAATAAGAGATGATTGCAGCGGTGGGGGAAGTGTACCCAAATCTTCATAGTGCCTCGTGTAGAAACATGGAAGCATCTGAAGCATTTTGGCGCACTCCTTGAGTGAAGTACTCCGCATCCAATCATAAGTGACATTTAGCAAACACGCCTCCAAAGGCAATTCCGGATATGCATCAAAAACTGAAGTAATCGCATCATCCTCCCACGAAGGTGGAATGTCCTCATTCTCATCATTTGGAAACCCAACAGCCTTGCATAAAGAGACAACTTTAGTTTGCTCCATAATGTCCACAGCTAAGGTCCCATTATCCATGTTGCTCATCACATGAGCCATATCCAAGAATGGCTTCCCAAGACAAAGTGAGATATTGTGCTCCACATGTTTCACCTTGTTACACTGTGCTTTTGCTTTAGTAGATGCATTGCTAGTGGGCATGACCATCTCAAAGCGATCATCCGCAATGCCCAAGGTCAAGCGACCTCTCCCCATTTCCAAGATCATATCATCTGTAGCTTGGAATGGGCGACCAAGTAGCAACTCATTGCCATGCTCGTCCTGCATTTCCATAACCATGAAATCAGCCGGAAAAACAAAACGGTCTACCTTTACCAAGACATCCTTGCAGATTCCATATGGTTTCACCACAGAATTATCGGCCAATTGGATAGTCATGTTGCTTGGCCTTGATTCCTTTAATCCCAGCTTCATAAATGTAGAAAGGGGCATCAAATTGATGCTTGCCCCAAAATCACATAGTGCCTCTCCAAATTTGAACTTCCCGATAAAACAAGAAATATTGAAACAACCGGGGTCCTGTCTCTTTGGCGGCAAAGTGCCCATAATGAAAGCACTTACTTGCTCCTTCAGCACCATAACCTCAGTGTCGGGTATTTTCCTCTTCTTGGTGATGACATCTTTAAGGAACTTCCCATATGACGGGATTTTCTCTATCGCCTCTAACAAAGGAATATTCACCGATAACTTCCTAAAGCTATCCAGAAATTTCTTAAATTGTGCATCCACCTTCCTTGCCTTTGCACTATTGGGATAGGGGACCGGAATGGTATGTGCCCTTTGATGAGGTGGCACATAGGGTGTCAATTTCTGCGGTTCCTCCTCATCAACTTGTTCTTCATTCCCATCCACAGCTATATCTTCATCTTGCCCAGTGACAGGTGTGGGCTGCTCCTTAGTGGTAGTATCTTCAACTTTATCCTGCGGTGTGCTTGTGTCATCTGCCCTTGGATTCAACACTTTCTTACCGCTCCTCAGTAGGATGGCCTTGGCTTGCTGGTTTCCCCTGGGAACATTGGTGTTCCCCAGAAAACCTGGATGCGCTGGCTTCTTCAAGCTTGCAATTTCTGCTGCCATTTGCGCCATGGAAGTCTCTATAGTCCTCATTTGAGCCCCGTGGCTCTGTAGAGTCTGCCCAAATTGGTTCATGTATTCACCCTGTTGCTTTATTTGCTGCCCAAAAGTGTTCATTAACTCCTAGTTTTGCTTGATGAATTGATTGAGCAACTCCGTGCTCTTGTCCTCTGGGGCTGGTGCAGGCTTGGCGTCCGGTTCCTGCAAAAAATTGTTTGGATCATTCCATGAGAATTTCTTGTCCTTTCGCCATGAATAATCATTATTCTTGTACCCCTGCTGTTGCCTAATGTACTTGACTTGAGCCTCATCCTCGGACTCATTGTGTTCCTTCTGCAACAACTTCTTTGCGAGAAGATCCATCTTCTCATTTAGCTCTCTCATTGCCTTTGATTCACTGGCAACTCTTGCTTGCTCAACTGGGCCTCTTTCTCTTTCTCCCCAGGATTGCTTTCTTGCCATGTTCTTCAGTATCTCTCAGCATCTCGTATCGGTGTTATTTAAGAAAAATCCTGAACCAGTTGAGTCCAAGTTACTTCTATCATGCTCGGAGAGAGCAAAATAGAAGATCTTCACCTATGTCTCCTTGTCCAGTCCATGATGCGGACATCTCCTCAACATGACCTGGAATCTCTCCCAGGTCTCAGAATAAGTTTCACCCGCCTGTTGGGTGAAATTGTGAATCTTCCTAATCATGTCGTTGGTCTTCTCAGGAGGGAAAAACCTCTCGAAGAAAACCTCCACCATATGATCCCATGATTCAACAAACTCATCGTCGAGGTTATGTAGCCACTCTCTCGCTACTCCTGCCAGAGAACTTGGGAATAACTTGAGGTACAGAACATCCTGCGGAAATCGGTCTATCTTCACCATATCACAGTTCTCCACGAACTGGCTAATGTGTGCAATCGGATCTTCATTTTTCAGCCCGTGAAATGCATTAGATTTTACCAAGTTGATCAGTGCTGGATCGATCTTGTATGTTGGTATGTCGATCCCCTTTTTCTTTATAGGCCCCTTTGATGCTGGGGAAGAAGACGCTTTGATGTTCTCCCATATCGTATGCGGTTCAGCCATTTCTTCTGCTTGCTCTTGCTCAGATTCAGAATCTAAGTCGCTTTGGTGCTCCTGCTCGTAGTAGTCCTCGTCCTCTGGTCCCGGAGGTGGGACCTCAGGTGTGCGATTCGCGTAGTCGGTACTACGCGTATGCACCATGCAAAGTAACTGAAATATGAAAATCGGGGTTCAGTACAATGCTTTGAACGAGTAAACACAATTATAGAGAAATATAGGAATTTTTAAAGTTGTTTTAAAAATAAAAAAAAATGTGGCCTAGAGTGGCCGCTCTTAGCACTCAAAGTGCCAATAATTCTCCGTATCCCCGGCAACGGCGCCAAAAACTTGACGTGTATTTTACTACGCGCTTAAACGCAAGTATACGCGTCGAGTAATATAGGCCTTTGTGAGGCCCGAGTCGAACTCAGGGATACGTGAATTATTGGAGACTTATACTAACTAATCGCAATCAGCTAGGCCGAATAACAAAGTAGGGTTTTGCTGGTGAAATTAAAAAGAAAATAAAAATCAAACAAAGAAAACAATCGATTAAAGGTTAATTTAATCAATTCAAAAGGATATCTTTAGGATGGTGGTTTCACCGCGGGTCAACATTGTACTAGGTTTTATATAATTCCTCACTCTTCTCTCTCTATACGGGTAGTGGCCTGAAATGAGAATTACCCACTATCGTGGTGTAATTCACTACTTAGGTTTAGGTTGATTCCACCGCCGTAGTAATCATTCCCCTAAACTAAGCGCACTACGAACGATCTCTCAGTTCCCACCATTAATTTTACAACTCCTTTGTCAAGGGTTTTATCGATTAATGTAGGTTTCGTTTCTTTTCAACCGTTAATCCTTCTGTCGAAGTGATTAAGGGCATTAAGTTATTATTATGGTGATCAAGCATAACAATATAAATGGAGAAAACGAATCTATACCACGGATTTAAGAGAGAAAATATGAATTATCAATATAAAATTTTCATACAATACATTCCCAGGCTACTCCCTATCCTAAAGATGGAGGGTTTTAGCCTCTCATGTTCATCTCACACGAATACATGATAGAAATGGGGGAATTCATAAGAAAAACGTGAAATAAGTGGGAAACCCCTGGACGGAGAAGAACCGGTAGATCCTTGGCGTAGAACACGAGCTTCCCCGCCTGTCGGTGGTGGAAATCGTCTTCGGCAGCGTCCGAATCACCCGGGATGAGCTTCTGGCCTCCATTCTCCTTTCTCTCCTTTTTCGACACTCGTGTAATGCAAAATGAGATGATCCCCTCTTGTGGGCGGCCGTCATTAGGTATAAGTCCCTAATTAGGTCGTCAAATAACAACAGCCGTCCGATCGAGATCAAAATAGATCCAACGCATATCTGCCGGCATCGATACCATCGACGTGGGTCGATGGTATCGACCCAGCGTATTAGCGGCAGCTTGCTTTTCTTTTCTTCTGAGCGCCTGTGATGATCTCGATACCATCGACTTGGATGTCGATGGTATCGACTCTCTGTAGCGTCGGTTTTTCTTTTAGCGACGCTGTAGCTCTCCATGTGTCGATGGCATCGACTTGGGTCGATGGTATCGACAGTTTCCTCGCCAGCAACCTGAAGTGTTCTCGATGCCATCGACACACTGGTCGATGGTATCGACTCTGTGTTGCTCTTCTCGGCTGGCAACCTGTGGCTTGGTCGATGGTATCGACTTCCGTCGATGGTATCGACGGAAGCAGATACTTGTTTTTCCTGAAATTCCACAACAAGACCAAGTAAATCCACACAATTTATGATAAAATGATAAATAATGCTCAAAATAGTAACACAAAGAGGATTTGACATAATAAGATGGCAAAGACCGAAATGAGTGAATTATGCAATATTATCCATAAAAATGAGTAATTAGAGCACAAAACACATATGAAATAGGTCTATAAATGCGACTCAAAATCATCGCATCATGTTTATTAATTTATTGAAATGAATCATGTATATTAGTAAACTATATTTTTTTATTTTTATAATCAGATGCAAGGAATCCCAAGACTCATTGTCTCAAAGAAAAGTGAGGGAATCAATAAGCACACAAACTGGAAATTCAAAAACTAGAAAAAATTGTGATGAAGTCTCAAGTCCCGTCAAGCCAACATGCAAAAAGCCTCCAACGAAGATGAAACTGTTAATGGTGTATGTGGAAGATGATGAGAATCGTAACATCTCTCTTCAGATGTCTGAAGATGTAGTAGGTTACACACATGAGCTGATTATCACACCGGAATTGGTTAAAATATGCCATGATAAAGACCAACTAGAAGCCTCACACATATCAGTGTACATAAAGTAAGTTTCTATACGAGTAATATGTGTTTCTATACAAGTTTCTATACAAGTACAAAGACTAATCATGTGTTTCTATAAAAGTAAAAAGACTAAATATGTGTTTTTTGTAGGCATTTGTTCAACAAAGTGACATCCGAAAATATATTTAATATATTTGGATTTATATGTCCACATTTTATAGATCCGTTATACAATGATAAAGTGGAGACTCAGGCGCAGTACATAGCAGATCAGTTCATTAGAGGGAAGAAACAAAGATTAGAATTGTTCTTTATACCTTATAATGTGGGGTACACATACATTTTGTCGATTGTCTGTTATTTGTTTACTTTAAATGTTGCTTAAAAAAACATTAATCTTAAAATTTAATACTCATGTATGCGTAGGGGACATTGGATACTTTGCGTCTTCGACCCTATCTGGGGTAAGTGCCACTATCTTGATCCGTTACGAGGAAAATTACGTGGGAACGTGGAAAAACTCATGGAGTTGTAAGTACTTCATAAAACAATTTCAATTACATAATACATGTATTGAAAGTTCCATATATAGTTACTAATGCATAGAATTCTTGATATGAATTTGAATAGGACTCATAAAGTTTATCAAAAGAGAGATGTCCAATATAGGAAGAATTTGAAATGGGAAATTATCAAGGTAATTTACCATCATGATCCAGAAAGATACTGCTTTCTGATTCACCAATAGAAGTGTTGTTCTAGTTTCTTCAGATTCTGCTACTTGATTTGATATGGTGTTATTTTTACAAATGCTCTTATTTTTAAATATATCGATTAGATCTTCTTCGGGTCAATATCATCAAGGGCATCCAAGGGCAATTGTTAATTGTTGTATGTGATATTCCTAAATGTTTCTTCCTTCCATGTGTGCATGCAATTTATATCCTTTTCCATTCATTAAAAAAATATAGTATAAGAACTAAAATCATGGGGTGACTACCCAAGGAAGGATAGAGACCACAAAAAAAATAACCTATTTGATGTGCATGCAATTTATATCCTTTTCCATTCATTAAAAAATATAGTGTCAACCTATACAGTGTGCATCAAATCTATATTTTTTCCATGTATTAAAAAATAGAGTAATTGTCAACAAATAACTCATCAGGAATCAAAATTTCACAATAGGAAACTGAACATAAGCTTCAAAGGCAGAGAGATAAAAACACATCAACAACATAGTACAACCAAGGCACAAGAAAAGAAACCAGATGACCAGGAAGAAAGAATGCCAAGAATATCACTCACTAAATAAGTTAGGATCAAAGACACACCTCTTACTGGGATATGAAATGTGAAATTTGGAAAAGAGTTCTTGTAAAGTTAGTAGAAAATTCTACAAATTTTTTCTAATAGAAGCAAAGATACCTCTCGCTGGCATTTTCCCCATTTCACATCTGAAATAAAAGCATAAAACTAGAAAACATAAAATTAGTTCTCTATGATAATCGAATTCACTGTCAGATTTTCCTTGGAGAGTTAGACCTGCCTTGCTTAGATACAGATTTACTGTACCATATGGATTGTTTGATAGGGCATTTAATCTATTTTCTTGTATACAACACAACCTTGTTTTAGTGGGAAAGTATTAATTGGTTAGGAAAGTATTATTAGAAATATCTCATGTTCTATGGGTAAGACAAGAGGACAAGAATAAAAATTTGATGTTCCGGGGGAGTTTTTATTATGTCTTCTTCAAGGTAGGAGATTGGGGTAGGGATTTACACAGGGCATCAGGGAAATCATTCAAGGTTTGAGATGTGTAGGTGCCTCACATACATGATTGGGGAATTAGGCAGATTGTAGGAATGGGCTTAATGGTGCAGGGGCTTGGCTGTGAGGGAAAGGGTGAATGGAGACAGTGACATGGGTATGGAGAAGGAAATGGCCAAGAATGCTAACAACATTTATGCCCAACAAGTTTCACCACTTGAACCAGTCCACACCAATGGCAGTTGGACCACCAATATAGTTATTTTTTAATCAGTTTGATCCAATGACATCATATCATTCCTGACTACCTGTCACAATCTCTTACAAATGAGCAATATCCAAGTGGACTTCCTGTCAAGTGAGTTTTCCGTTATGATAAGTATTAGTATAATCAAAATATATATATGTTGGGCATTAATAGTTTACCAGTTCAGCTTTTATATATTGTCAATAGTCACAGACATTTCAGTAGATATTTCTGTGGCTTATCAAAGTACAACCAAGGAAAACACAAACATCATGTCAGTTCCTTCGCCTTTGGTTTCTTACTGCATAAAAAGGCTTTCTTACATGTATTTTCCATCTATCATTTACAATCATCCAGGGGCCAAGTCCTTCATATGGTTGCTTCTATTGCTCTTTTTCCCTTACACCACCTTGTTTGTTTGCTAATACTACCATCTTCCTTCTTCTGTTTTACACATCAACCAAATTTCACTAGGATGCTCTGTTCACCAGGATATAACAATTGCAAATGAAGTTTCTGAATTGCAAACGAAGTTTCTGAATATCTGAATTAAATTATGGTTTTCTCTATCTTCTTGGATATTAGTGCCAATTTAAGTGACTCTACCTGTGCTGCTGTGGTAAAAGCTAGAAGATCTCCGCATTGATCAAGCATCCCTCTTTCATTCGTGGCTATAGTTGCGAGTTCCAATATCATAGAGTTTGTGTCCTCAGCCTATTAAGAAACCATATTCAAATTAGAATTACCACAATTACATATCGATAGCTCATATTGTAAGTTTACTGTCAGAAAACACGGTATACCTAAAGTGGCTTTACAATTAGAATATGCTACAGCATGGAGTTGGATAGCTTTATCGATTTCGTTCAGTTGTGATGCCAGAAGCAATACTATTGCATCAAATAACCCAATATGCACAGAATCCAAGTTTGGTCACACATAAAGCCCATAGCATAACAGAGAACAGTCACCAGAGGACCTTTACTGACTTACAGAATTCACACTGGGTGTAGGATGTGGACATCCCACTTTAGGAGTGGTTTATTATACACTTCCACTTTTTAAATTACAAAAGGGAAAGACAAACTTAAGCAACAAGATTTCAATAACATAGTTCTCTAAGTTTCTAGCTTTTTAGCAGTAACATCAAGATGATAGATAGATATAACACAACAGCCTAAAGGTTCATCCCAAACATTTTAGGGTGCAAATGGACCTCCAGTATCATCCAGCTCTATTTCGTGTCATGTATTCACTGAATTTGTTATGAATCGAAATTATAACTAATATATAAATTGAATGAGCGTTCTACCCATCTGGAAGGAAAACTAAAGATCAGGCATATGGGTTTGGTGTTTGTTAGATTCACACAAAGTTAACGTCATTGGCTAGTAATAATACAAGGTTGTACTACTGCTACAGCAAAATGCATTTCCCCCTCATTTCTATTATTTCACCTTTTCCACTGCCAGCACAACAACCGATCGCCCAACCAACAACCATGCTAGGAAGCATCACATGCACCACCCAACACCAACACAACCATCATCAACATTGTTTCATCCACCTCTGTTCTCCTCTTTTCTTCTCAACCACCACCAATAACTCCACCCACCACATTCCTTCCACTGCTCAACATTCAACTCCTTCACATCCTCTTTAGTTAAGCCATGGGTGCTTCAACTGCTATAAATCTAACCAAATTGATTCATAGGGTCCCAAGACATGTATTTTTTATGGAAGTCTCATGTTGATGGAGTATAAGAATGTTGAGCTTGCATATATGCCACAAGATGAAGAGCTTCTACCCTGGATGAAATGATGCACCAGTAATAAGAACATATATATACGCCAAAGTAGTAGCAATTTACCATGCAGGTCCCAGATGAGAACTATAAGTAAAATTGATTGATGAAATGCTTAGTAGAACGACAATGCTACTTACACAGAAGACTAGGTAAATCCAAATTAGCAAATGCCAAGTACAAAGAAAGGAACAACATTACCAGAATGCTATGTCAGATTTTTATGATGAGAAACTATGATGGGGGATGTTGTAGGTGCAATGTATCGCTTCTTACATAGTGTTTTTCAACAAAGAAGCCCAACAACTTGAAAGGTATACTAGGTGGAAAAGAACAGCGTTGTACACACGACCTCATTCCCAATAGCCCACCCAGCTGCATATCATTTATGCTCAGTCAAATGCAAAAATGGCAGGAATAATTATGGAGAGAGAAAGGAAAAAAAGAAAAAAAGAGGTCATCTAAATTCAATCATGCTGCAACATTTTCAATGCATGTCATAGGGACGAAAATATGAGGTTTTCTACTGTTAATTGAGTTGGCTCAATCATCGATCGACAATCTGTCACTGGATATTGCATTTTTTGTTGGAGGCAATCTGGTGTCCTAGAAAAGCAAGAAACAAACCTTTGTTTTTAATCTGGTGTCAGAGTACAAAGCCATGGCTGATACTACTAGTGAATTTCTCTCTGTCCAGTACTTTATGAAATAAATAGGATAATAGAGGTAGTGGACTTGAGGTGCGACATTTAAACTGTAATACACATTATCACAGTTCCAGTTTTCTATCAATATGAAACACAGTGAGGTGGATTGCCACTTCATTTGGCAGAAGCTTCAAGAGCAATTTATCAAGCTGACACCAGTGAGATCTGAAGATCAGCTTGTAAATCTTTTCACCAAGTCTGTTATGGGTGTCTGGTCTGGTTGTTATGTAAAAAACTATGTGCTTATGATATCTAGACACCAGCTTGAAGGGAAGTATATGAATGTTAGTTGTACATAAGTATAGTGCTCTTCTTGGTGCAGAAGAGTTTGGTTTCAGTACTGTTCCCCTTATAACTCTTGTGCGTATTATGATGCGGAAGTGCCAAAAAAACACTTGTCCAGTTGGTATAGCAACTCAGGATCCGGTGCTGCGTGAGAAGTTTGCTGGAGAGCCTGAGCATGTTATCAATTTCTTCTTTATGCTAGCAGAGGAGGTTCGTGAAATAATGGCGCAACTAGGAATCCGAACACTCCGTGAAATGGTTGGCCGTGCAGATATGCTAGAGATTGACAGAGATGTAGTGAAAGGCAATGAAAAACTAGAAAATGTTGATCTCTCCCTACTTCTGAGGCCTGCAGCTGAGATTCGTCCTGAAGCATCTCAGTATTGTAATTCAGAAACAGGACCATGGTTTGGATATGACTTTGGACGAAAAGCTGATTGCAATATCTCAAGCTGCTTTGGAAAAGGGTTTGCCGGTATATATTGAAATGCCTATACAGAATGTCAATCGAGCTGTTGGCACAATGCTTAGTCATGAACTTTCAAAGCGCTATCACTTGCAAGGACTTCCCATGGACACCATTCATGTAAGATTGGATGGAAGTGCAGGGCAGAGCCTTGGAGCTTTTCTATGCCCTGGAATCACTTTTGAGCTTGAAGGTGACAGCAACGATTATGTGGGAAAAGGATTGTCTGGTGGGAAAATTGTGGTTTACCCTCCTAGAGAATGCAAGTTTGATCCAAAGGAGAACATCGTCATTGGCAATGTGGCTCTATATGGAGCAACAAGTGGGGAGGCATATTTCAATGGCCTGGCAGCTGAAAGATTCTGTGTCCGTAATTCTGGTGCTAAAGCCGTTGTTGAGGGCGTTGGAGACCATGGTTGTGAATACATGACTGGTGGTACTGTTGTCATACTTGGAAAGACAGGTAGAAATTTTGCTGCTGGGATGAGTGGTGGAATTGCATATGTTCTGGATATAGATGGTAAGTACATAAGTATAGCCATACATAAGCTTAGTCCTAGGTTGTGTAAATGGGTTGTTAGCCACTTCCTATCCTTGTAAAAGTAAGTGTGTGATTAGTCATGAATTCCTAAAAGAAGACAAGTCGGCTCTCCCTAATTACATTTTTCTATATAAACAATACAATAGTTGATAACATTTTGGTAGAGTAACGGAGTTAACAGTTTGGTAGAAATGAAAAATAATATACCCACAAGTGATATGGATGCAATTATCAGAACGTGGTGATAGATTTGTTAAGATAAGGAAACGTAATGTATTTTTCTAAAATTTACCCTATTTTTTATTGTTATAAGCTACCATGATATTGTCGCCAGTTGTCAAACATGAGTAGTTCCTGAGAGTTGTTTCCAAAATAGCTTTGAGGTTTGATATATCTAATAAATCTTTCATGTGAGGCTGCAGTTTAACAAAGGTTCCTTTTGGAAGGGTGGCATTCTTCACTCTTACAAAATCCCCCTCTTGCAAGAGCAAGTCTTGCATCATTCAATATGGCATATAAACCACGCCTTCTTCAGCAATAAACCATCCCTTTTTCACTCTTATAGCATTTTTTATTCTATTTACACATACCTTTTATTAAGTTTTCTGGCTATTTATACCTTTCCATCCTCTTATTTGCTAACAAGTTCTCACAATTATTTGGATAATAAATTAATATTTATTTTGTATAGTGTCCAAAGTAGCCGAACAATACCGATTGCGGGTATTATGTGCTGAAGTATATGAAAGACATCGTTGATGCGAGAAATAGAAATATTCCTGAATGTGTAAGCTACTTAACATTATATTCTTTTAGTTTGTTCAAATTTCTAAATAAATTGAAAATATCACAATATGTTGATATATTTGTCATATGATTGCAGTATTATTCGAAGTATATTGGTCGTTGCTTCAACCAAGAAGAAATCGATGAGGTCCGAAACAAGTGGGCGACATGTGTTCTTGAGCACACATAAGATTATATGACATGTGGGGGAGACATTTGTTCTTTACCATAGACCAATGTGTGAAACTTTTTTAGTTAGTTTTCAGTTCGATTCTAGAGTGGATACTCAGTACTTTGTATTATTGAAACGTTGTATGGATGATTTTATATTAATTAAATTTAGTATGAGTTTCTTTCAAGGTTTGATGGAAATTTTGTTCAACTATGTGTTTGTTTGTGAAATGAAAAAGTATAATTGCATATTTATTATAGTTTATTATTAATATGGTTAATTTGATCAATACAATTGGTGCAATATATGACCTTTCAAACTCTAATCAAAGACAACAGTTAATAATATGTTGTAAAATGTATGATTCTACAACAAACAACACATGTTGTGTTATCCACACCTATTACAATAGGTTTGTCAGGAAAAAATACACCTATTACAACAGGTGTTTCTAGTGAACTACAACATGCATAACCTGTTGTATAAATTGTGTGTATTACAACAGACACACACCATGTTGTCTAAACAATCTTACTACAACGGTTAAATGTATAGAAAGACAACATACTCCAACTGTTGTACAAATATGTATATTACAACAGGTGCACTGCATGTTGTAATAGACCTACCTATTACAACGGGTGTGTTTAGTGAAAGACAACATGCTTCGACTGTTGTATAATATATATTACAACGGGTGAACCGCATGTTGTAAAAAATACCCCTATTACAACGGGTGTGTTTCGCGAAAGACAACGTCGTTCAACTGTTGTATAATATATATTACAGCAGGTGCACTACATGTTGTGTAAAATACCCATATTACAACAGGCCATTCCTTAAAAGACAACATGTTTCAACTGTTGTATAAAATACATCTATTACAACATGCGATCACATGTTGTGTAAAGCACCCCCCCATAAGACCACGCGATCTAATACAACAGTTAACACTTGTTGTAAATTGAGAAAAGGAACTGTTGTAAAAAGCATTTTCTATAGTAGTGTTACAACACCATCTTTTTTCTGTCCCATGATCTATTGTGGCACAATTTATTACAACACCATCTTTTTTTTCTGTCCCAAGATCTATCTAAGAACTATGAAATTCTAAATGAAATCAACCAAATGATGAAGAAATGCATATTCTCCAATCTAGGCAGACATCGTCTCTTTTCGACATTCATCTTAAAGTTGTATTGTCGGGTTTTGTTGATGTTTATCATAAAACATATGCCTAATGATATATTCAGCACTAAGAAGTCAAACTAATTGCCAAGGAATACACACACGAGTCTAGATTTGAATATTTTGAAACATTTTCATGTGGCTTGTCCATCTTATTGCCAATTGATCATCAACAGATCATGTCCATGCTTCTGTGGCACAATTTATTACAACACCATCTTTTTCTATCCCATGATCTGTTGTGGCACAATTTATTACAACACCATATTTTTTCTGTCCCAAGATCTATCCAAGAAGTACTACGAAATTCTTAATGAAATCAACCAAATGATGAAGAAATGCATACTCTCCAATCTAGGCAGAACTCGTCTCTTGTCGACATTCATCTTAAAGTTGTATTGCCAGGTTTTGTTGACGTTTATCATAAAACATATGCCTAATGATATATTCAGCACTAAGAAGTCAAACTAATTGCCAAGGAATACACACACGAGTCTAGATTTGAATATTTTGAAACATTTTCATGTGGCTTGTCCATCTTATTGCCAATTGATCTAAATCAAGGCATGCTATTATGCCAACTAGATGTCAAAAACACCTTATTATATGGACATTTGTTGCTTATAGGGACCAACCTCGTGCTTATGTTGCTTGAGGGGAGTGCTTTAGAAGTTACGTATTCAAAAGAAGGATATAAATGGCCTAAAAAAGTCCATAAAAATGATTTAATAATATAACTCTATATTAGGGAGATTAATAAGTTTTCCCATATCAATCTAATCATGTCTATTTCATAAAACTAAACTACATTTGGAATAGTGTTCTAATCGTACATGTGAATGATATTATTTTATTTAGTAGTACTGATACAAGTATTGATGCAACTAATAAGTACCTTATGCAACACTTTGTTACCAAAGACCTAGGTTGTCTAAGGTGTTTAATGGAAATTGAGGTAGAAAACCATAAATAAGGAGTTTCCTTATCTTAGAGAAAATACATTTTACACATGTTTTCTAGAACATGGATAATAGTGTTTCATCCTGTTGTGCCTTCAATAGATAAAACACATGATTTCTAGAGTACAAATTTAGTTACAAGTGTCTTGGTGGGAAGCTTTTATGCCTCACTAGTACTAGGTTAAATATCTACTTTGTTGTAGATATTTTGAGCCAATTATGGATTGTCCAAGACATAATCACTAGGATGCATCTTGTCAAGTCTTTAGATATTTGAAGAATGCCCTAGATAGGGTCTATTTGAAGAATGCCCTAGATAGGGTCTATTTTGATGTTGACTATGTAGGGAGAATACAATTCACAGTCAACATCTAGGTATTGAACCTTTATTGGAGGTAATCTTGTTACTTGCAGCAGTAAGAAGTAGTATGCTATTGATCTAGTGTAGGATCTGGTATCGTGCAATGAACTTGTGAGATGTTGTGGACCAAATTCCTTCAATATTGTTTATGCTAAATTAATATATTATAATAGCAAGGTATCCACCTTCATTAAAAACAATATAGTCTTTCAAGAGAGGATATGCCATATTGAAGTTGGTTGTAACGTTGGGTCCTACTGCACAAGGCTTTACTAGAGTTTCTGGAATGGTGATTGATCCCACATACCACCACTAGCCTTTGTTGTGCTTTGTCCTCACCCACACACAAGCCAATATCAACTTCCTGAACGCTCACCCATCTAAGTATTACTTCAAACCGAGCACACTTAACTTTGGTGTTCTTAGTGATGGACTCCAAGAAAAGGAGGTGATTATTGGTAATATAAATATTCCAAGCATTCCTTTTAAAATCATGTTATCCAATGCCTCATATAGTGGGATGTTACAATCTCCCCCACCCAAAATCTTGATATCCTTATCAAGGATCAACAATATTGCCTCACAAAATATGCTCCATTTCAGTGCATACACAGAATGACAATGAACACCCAACTCCCGATCACAAAAACCAGAACAAGGGTGGCTACACCACCATGGAAAACCCTTTCCAACACACCTAGAAGGCATGACTCCGGACTATCATGTCATACACCCATGTGGGCCCCACCTACTGGAGGGTTTATGACGTTGATACCATTTGTAATGCCCAATCCCACAGACTAAGGGTTTAATAGAGTTTAAGGAATGACGATTGGCCCCACAAACCACCACTAGCCTTAATTGAACTTTGTCCTCACTCACACACAAGCCAAGATCAATTTCTCGACTAGTCACCCATCCTAGTACTACTCCAAGCTGAGCACACTTAAATTTGGAGTTCTTAGTGATGGGCTCCCTAAAAAGGAGGTGCACCTTGGTAATACGGACATTTGAATCACAACTTTTAAGATCATTTTATCAGAGGCCTCAAATCCTAGGATGTTACATTGGCAGTCATCTACTTCATATTGTAGTGATGGCAAAGAAGACCATGACTCCCTTGCTATTTATTAATGAACAAACTATTGATGTTTCCTCCATGCATCTTTATGAAAAGATCCAAGACTTATGTTGCATGTTTTGTATCATAGATATCTATGATCTAGCATGAGGATGAATATATATATATGTATATATATATACATACATACATACATATATATATATATATATATATATATATATATATATATATATATATATATATATATATATATATATATATATATATATATATATATATATATAGCCGACAAGGGAATAGCCCGGTTGGTGAATTCCGGCCGTCCCCAATGAAGGGACCCGGGTTCGATGGAGAGACATCTCTTGATTTATCACCCTCCCGAGCGTTCAGCCTCTGCCACGGGTTATGGGAGAGGGGGGAAGAAATCTTCTCTCTTAATCCCATATATATATATACATATATATATATATACATATATATATACATACATACATATATATATACACATACATATATATATATAAATATATATATACATACACATATATATACATACATACATATATATACATATATATATACATATATATATATATATATATATATATATATATATATATATATATATATATATGGATTTTTTTAATACCCGCGTGGGTAGCCTGGAGTTTTGCTACCTGACAGCCAAAAAAGTAACTCTTTTGGCCACAAAAGTAACTGTAAGATCAAAAGAGTAACTATATTGATAAAAACGTTACAATATGACTAAAAAAGTAACTACACAGAAAATGTATAGTCAATATATATTGACGTATTTTTTTATTTTGGTGGGGCAAATGATATTATTTTTGGATGAAATTTTTTGGGGATCTAGATAAAATGCTCCTCTACAATTGCTAAAAAAAAATTAACACGAAGGGTGTGTGGGTAGTTACCCGCGTGAGTATTAAAGATGAGCCCTATATATATATGTATATATGTGTATATATATGTATGTATAATATATATATATATATGTGTGTATATATATATATATATATACATATATATATCAAAATTTGGTAAATTTTATTCCGAACCCCAACAAAGTTGGGACAATTTACATAGTAGCCCTTGCTCGCTACTAAACAATCAAATAAAGAGAAACTTCCTATACATTGATCCTATAGTTTAAGACTTTACAGATTTTCTTCCCAATGTACTCGATGTTGTAAATCTTGGACTTGTGTTTCCTAGAATTTCTTTCTCTCCAAGTGTAATAGTAGACCGCAGATAGGGCTGTCAGTAGTTTCCTCTTCTACAGGTTGAGACTTGGACTGAGAGTAGAGATCATCTCCTTTGTGGAAAGAAGTTGTGTGTGACAGAGATTTGCATTATCACAAGTCATTCTCCAGAGTGCTACGATAAACAGACAACTTTTAAATAGGTGCTCGTGTGTTTTGAGACCTTCATTGCACATCATGAATTGGGTCGAAGAAATGCCCGAGTACCATCTTTCTATCTTGTCTAGGGTAGGATAAGTTTCAAAGGCAGCTCGATAAAGACATAGGCTCCAATTGGGAATCTCGAATTCATTCCATATGTACTTGGTATAGTGTGAAGACAGAGGTGAAGTGTTTCTTCTCAGCTTGGCTAACTCCCATTGGTTGATGTTGTTGTTGAGGCACCAGTTGCCGATTTCATTGATACCGAAAGCATATTTGATTTGCTTCCATAGTGCAATCATCCTGTTGATGACTCTAGAATAGCCTTCTCTGGTAGAAGGGCCGAAGTCTAGGCCTTTAGAATATTGGACTCCCATCCATGGTGCCCAGGTCAAATTCCCCTGATGATAGCTGATGATACGTCTTATAGTGCCCCAGTTGGCAATCTCCGCAGAGGCTTTCAGACCTACACCTCCTTCATCTTTGTGAATTGCAAGTCTAGAGTATTTCAGCATGAGTGCCGCCATCCCAGATGAAGTTTGAGAGTGTCATTTCTATATATATATGTATGTATGTATATATATATATATATATATTCTATATGTATTTTTCTCTTTCTAAGATTTCTTGTTTTGTTTACATATTTTCTTAAACGTAACACGGGCCTATGATAATTGGAATTGTGTCATTAGTGTTCTTTATGTGTCTTCTTCTCCTATATATGTGTTGGTCTATTCTCTTATCAATATAGAAAAACAACATTTACTTTTTCTACATGTTAAATGATATGTTGCTATGCTCTCTATGGTATACATGGGTTCTCACTTGCAAGTTAAATCCCATCATCTCTTATCTTTTTCACATAATTGTACTTGTTTATAACAATAGTTCTTTATTCTAGATAATGTATTGGGACATTCTCCTATCCCAAACAAGCCTAATATTCATTGTTAAGCTAGTTGCATGAAATATTTGAATGACCTCTCAAAATTTACTCTTGAAAATCACATAAATGAGACAAATATATAATAAATTAGTAATTTCTTTTCTCTATTTTTCAGAGTTTGACATTAAAGTACACTAATTATAAACATCAAAAAGTAGTAGTGCTTGATGGAAACTTTTTTGCTAAATTGACAAATGCTAGAGCCAAATTTGAAACCAATGTTAGCTTTGGTACATCCTATAGGAACAATTGAATTTAGCTGGATAAATTGACTCATGCATACTAATATTTAGAAAACTACATGTATCAACTTAGGAGTCATTTGGGGTGAGACTTCAATAGTTCTAGTAGTTCCATATGTAGAGACTACAAAGTTCTAACAACACTAGACTAGAAGGCAATGGAAAATAGGGTGTAGTTGCATTTAGTTGGCAAAAAAAATGTACTCCCATCTGATGGAGGAGGTAGTTTTAAGTGACATGAAAACATAGATGATTTTAAGTTCCATAAGATTAAACTATAAATAGTAGAGGGAAATTGATATACTAACCAATGGTACTAGTTTAATATTGGTTTTAATACATAACTACTAGTACTTTGAAATTTACAACCCAATGACTCCTTAGCCTCTAGTAATTATTGTTGTTAGATAAGGCACATGTGTCAATCTATACATATGTCAAAATTTTCTAATACTTCTAAACACACCATATGGTCAATTTGTACTTAAAGTATCATATGTGAGGAAAATGCCATCAAAATATACAATATAGATAAATTATTTTCATAACAATAATATTCAAATTTAGTTAAAAAATATTATTGTTAGCGGCTTACTCAGTATATATATCACATAGTAAATGTCACATTCAACCCATCGATCCATACTACTTGCCAAAGTCATTGTGAACATGACTTTTACAATAAGTAAAATGTTTCATATTGATCTAAGGAATAACTTGAATATCTTTCTTCTAATCTCTCACATTACTTGCACCAGGTAGTTGAAGATATTCCACAAAACCATGTTGAAGTTTGTAACTTTATTTTAGTTAAAAATTTGAGGAGCTTGTAGGAATCATCTGAAGGTTTTTTTGTTGATCTCATATATTATGCATGTATTGTAATTGTGATGTTCAATATCGAGATCTTTAGATAAGCAAGTCCTGATGCCGAGTAGGCAACTGTAACAATCTCACTTTTCAGCATCCCCCACTCTTGGAAATACCTTTAACTTGAGTTCCATTACCTAAACTTCCTAAGATCCAAATTTTAACAAATCATAGATAATAGAAAATAATTTCCATAATTCAAATATTTTTTACAAGATGCTCCTCTAAGGAGTTACATGAATTATGAACTATGAAACTAATACACATGAGAATAAAAATCTAAAGAATCCTCCTTTAATTAACTTTAATGTCTTCAACTTTTTTCATGTGGTTCATAATGTCTTTCTATCTTCAACATGTGGCATTTACCTGAAACGAAATAATATAAAGTATGGAACAATATATTACTATACTATGTATGTGGGGTGCAAACAAAATATGTGCATGTTAGTGTAACAACATGAACGACCATAGCAGCAATTATCATCACATTATCAAACATACATTTTTTTCTAACTCATCAACTCTTATCCTTTCACTCTCTATGGTGTGACCTCTCTTTAGGGGAGCCTTTTAATGGGGAACCCTCTCTTTAGGGTTGGTTCCTACAGTGGACTATCAAAATCTTCCTTTTTGGACTTGGTTTTATATCAACCTTCCTTTCCAGGCTTGGCCTATGTTGATCTTCCTTTCCAGGCTTGATCATTAGTTATTCCAATGATGACTTCATTCACCCCATGCTCTTTAACTCACCATAGATAACTATTTAGGGTACGGACAAGTTATATTTATAAAATATGATACTCATAGTGACATTATAGTTTATAGTAAGTAAATAAACAATTGAGAAGTTTAATTGCAATCCATTTGGAAAACTTTGGGAAACCTGGAAGTTGATAAGGCAAGTATTCTTAGACATAACCATGTAATTCGTATTTCATGAAAAAACCATGCAACATGTACTTCAAGAATATATATCCAAACCTCCAAGCATTCAACATAATCAAACAACATTATATGCATGTATATATACTCTAAAGTGTCACCATTACATTATTAAGATTAAACCCAACTCGATTCTTGATAACACTTTATTTTACGCACTTTTTTTATATATTTTTATACCTTCCTAGTATATCTTTTGCTAACTTTCCCCACTATTTAGGATGTTATGTCAAATACTTCACTTACACATTTCCCCCTTTGATTTTAGGTACATATCTAGCCCAAGTCACAGTCATCACCTCGACTATGACCCATTCATCCAGAATGGACCATCTCTTCACAGTTGAGGTCTCCAAGTTCACCCTAATGCCTCACACTCGCGATCAATTTGCACTCAAACTCTTCGGGACCGTGATCTACTTGAAGACTGCAACCTCAAGACACACCTCGACCGCAATCCTACAAAGAGTCACAGCAACACAACCGCGATCAAGAAGGGGATCACCTAGACCACGACAGAGGGGGGTGCTAAACCAACCACAACCACGACCCCCGCCTAAGAGGGCAGTTTACCAAACCGCAACCGAGGCAGGCGATCAACAGACCTCAACCGAGTGAAGAATAGCGATAAGGTCTCGACCGCATCCGTGCTTTATCCAAGACCATAACTGAACCACGATCGAGGGTTTAAGTCGGTGGAGTGTGCCTATAAATAGGCCACCCACTTGTCTTGTCAAATCATCAGATCATAGATCAGATCTGATAGTGCTACGAAGTGTTGCCACTTTCCATACTCATCTCCATTCATCCATCCAATCAGTCTTGGATCTCCAAAGGTAGAAGTAGAGGAGAGAGAAGATTGAAGGCTCCATCTTCTTTGAGAGAAGAAGACCATCCACACCATCGACCTTCTGGATCTAGATCTGAAGAAGTACTGAGTTGTATCACATTTTTCTCTCTCCATCTAGGTCTATCACTTCCATCTTGTTGTACTTCCCTCACCACTTCGTGGAACTTGATGTATCTATCTTCTTGTAACACTGTAATGCTGCCTGTGTACATGTGTGGCTAAACTTCTTAACTTGGGTTGGGAGTAGACATTAAGGCTCTCCCAACATGTATGTTGTCTCTCTATTTTGAATATACATATATTCTTATCAAGATTATCTCCATGCATTGGTTTTAATGCTTCACTTGTATGCTTTGCTACCATCTTGTGATGTTTGATTGTTGATATCTTGAGAGAGTAATATCACTTTTATCTCATGTTATGGAGTAGTATGAATGCATGAGAATGTTGGAATGCTAAATCTTGAGACCATATGTTCTGTTATGTGGTTTTTGTGTAGTCATCTCGAGAGAGAGGTTGCCCCTAGACCTAGATCTATCCTCATCTTGAGAAAGAGTGGAATAGACACCTTTATGGTTGCTTGTAATCTTGATAGGAGTATACGAGAGGGAGAGATGATGTTGCATGTTGATAAGAAGTCTTAGTAGGTGAAACCCAATCCAAGTTTCCCTTCCATATCTTTATTTCCATCTTGTTTTGTTACACTTTGTTCTTCTTTTCTTTGGTTATTTGTTTTATTTTGGTTTGAGTAACATCGTTTCTTTAGGAACAGCTGTTATCCTACCCCTCTTATCTGGAGTATGTGAGTGTGAGACCTTGTATGCTTAACACCTGCCAACCTTGTCCCTATGGTTTGACCCCGATTACTACATTGGACTCCATATGATAGTTGCGGGGGCCTAAATCTTAGGTCACTTTCTTAAAAGTCTGACTACTCTAGATCTACTCCTTTTTGGACTTACAATTTAGGCCGGTCAACTTTTTGGCGTCGTTGTCGGGGACAAGGCAAAACGACACTGTTAAGAACTTGAGTCCACTCACTATACTTCTGTGCCTCAAGCTTAGTAATAAGCTTGACCACATCATTTCTTTGAGTCTGCTACCCTACGTTTGTGTAGAATAGTTCATTTTAACAAGTCTAGTTTACTAACTCGAGTGTACGGTCTATTCAGGAACCCCAGAGGAAGTTGACTCATTCAACTTTGATCCTTAACCTCGACTTACCATGCCACCTCACGTGGACATTACCCTCACTGGGAACCAACGTGATGTGAGGAATCAACAAAACCCTCCACCACCAGGCTCAGACGAAGACAAAGATGGCCTTTACAATGACGGTCATCAACACAAAGAAGACCATAGGGATGAAGATCGTCATGATGAAGATCATCGGGAGGAAGATTAGCACGATGAAGAACGACACCACAGACATTGAAGAAGACACCACCGCAACCACCATGACAATGAATGAGAGCATGATGGTCAGCATAGCGACAACGAGGACGACGAAGAAGGGAAGACTTTTAGAGAGTTGGCAGCAACAAGGGACAATGAGTCTAGATGTCTGATCATCATACCACACTTCAACACAACAAATTTTGAATTAAAACCAGTTGTCATCTCAATGATCCAGAATAAACCTTTTCATGAGAATTCAAGGAGTGAAAACCCATACCATCATCTCAATGCATTTAAAAATATCTTTGATACCGTCTAGATGAGGGGAGTCCCGCAAGAGGTGATATACTATAAAGGCTTCAACTTCTCTTTAGAAGACAAGACTTTATCTTGGTACCTCAATCTCCCTCACCTATCTATAGATGGATGGAGACCTCTTGAAGATGCTTTTGTTACTAAGTTTTATCCTATAGAGAGGAAAATCCGCAACATGCAGAGGATTACCTCTTTTTCACAGAAGCTGGGAGAGAATTTGCACGAAGCATGGGAACATTTCCAGGAATACCTTAGGGATTGCCCAAACCAAAATTATCGTAAGGGGTTCCTTGTGACCACTTTCTATAATGGGATAACTCCTACAGAAAGAATTTCATTAAATGCTGCCGCTGGCAGTGATTTCCTAGGGAATAAGCCAAGTAGAACCATGAAGATAATAGAAAACATGGTTGCAATGCAAGTGGGCATAGACTATGACTGGAATGACAGAGGGCCAATGAGGAAAATAGGGTCTGAGGGACCATCTATTGAAGACAAAACATTAGAAATCATAACGACACATATTAAAAAAATAGCAACTGATGTAAAATAGCTGAAAGATACTAGAGTTAAGAGCAAGAAGCATACTGAGAAGGTCATGAAGTGTGTCACCTACGGAGAAGGAGGACATTGGGTTGATAACTGTATCCACACCAGACCAGAGGAAAGTGATGAAAGAGAAAGTGAAGAAGAGACACATAATGTTTCCTACACCAACTTCAAGAGGCCAGACCACCCTAGTTTCAGCTATGGAAACAAGGATGCAGCTGAGAATTTGCACCAACTGAACAACTCACAAAATCCACCCCCAGTGTTTGAAAAGAGAAGCGGACAAACCCGATATACACGAACAACAAACCATTAGACAAGTAAGAACAACTATCAGGGTCAAGGTAAGAATCTGAACTATCAAGGTACATGACTGAGTCAAGGTTAGAACCAAAACCATGGGACGGGTCTGGGCAAAGATAAAAAGTAGCCGGATTTAGTCGCTCAGATATTTGATTTTGCTAAAAGGAAAGCTACAGTGAATGATCAGTTAGCTCAAAGCGCTCTTGCTAACTCTAGAGTGTTTACCATTACGCAAGTTTAGATGGCCGACATGCAGACCCATCAATGTCAAATCGACTAATAGTTGGTGCAGTTGGTAGAGCTGGTAAAGAGTCCTTCTGGAATAATTCCATCAAACACCAAAATTATAATGATGGCTACCCTCTGATCTGGGAGGATGCTAAGTAACTCAGGAACTGGAAGCAACAATGAGGAAAGAAGAGATGATGAACAACCACCTGAGAGAGAGGTTGCTCCTAAAAATTCTATTGATAAAGAAAAAGTAGAAGAAAGCAAGGAGAAAGATGTTAGGAAACTTTATGCAGTCGAGGAAATTTTCACAAAGAGGAGTCCATATGCACCAAGAGTCCCATTCCCATATAAGTTCATTAAGGTGCATCTGAAGAGAAGATACGAGAAGTTCATAGAGGTGGTAAAGAAATTGCATCTAGACGTTCCGTTCCTGGATGTTATAGAGGAGATGCCAACCTATGCCAAGTTCTTCAAGGATCTCATCACCAAAAGGATGAGAGGGGACCATATCGAGACAATGCAGTAAGCTAATATGTCAAGTGCTTTTGTCTAGGCAGAGCTTCCAACAAAGAAGAAGAACCCCAGAGCATTCAATATACCATTCAACATTGGAGACAATGTAGAGAGAAAAAGGTTTGGCAGATTTGGGAGCAAGCATCAGTCTTATGCCTTTGAGTCTATCCCAAAGACTTGGGTTGAATGGACCATCTCTTTTCGAGTCGATATACTTTATGGATAGTTAGAACTAGTACTGTGAGGAAGTTCAAGAAGAAAAGGAAATCATAGAACCCCTCATGCGAGCCTTGAACAACCCCATTCCAACTATACAAGACCTTGAGGTGGTTGAAATCCTTGACTATCTGAATTAAGACGAAGGATACCTTAGTGACGAAGAAGAAATTATCAAAACAGTTAAGTATTCTTCACTCGAACAATCTTCCAAAGAGCAAGAGACACCTAAGTCGAAGCCCAAATTGAAACCACTCCCGGAAGGGATAAAATATGAGCTTCAAGATCATGAAAAAAGGAACCCTGTTATTGTGAATGCACGCCTGGCGGAAGAACAAATGGAAAGATTGCTAAGGAAGCTGAAAGAACATAGAAAGGTGATAGGATATTCTGTAGAGGACATAAAAGGGATTAACCTAGCTCTCTACATGCACAAAATACATCTGGAAGAGTCTGCTAAGCCACTAGTTCAACCCCACCAAAAGCTAAACCAAATGTTGAAAGGTGTAAAGAAGGAAATCCTAAAACTATGAGACATCAGAATTATCTACCTGATTAGCAATAGTAATTGGGTGAGTCCTATTCAAGTCATGCCTAAGTAAGGAGGAATGACAATAGTGAAGGGAGAGAATGGTGATGAAGTCACTACTAGAGCTGTTATTGGATGGGCAAATGTGCATAGATTACATGAAACTGAATGCCACAACTAGGAAGGATCACCTTCCCCAGCCATTCATCGACCAAGTGTTAGGAAGGTTGGCTCATCATGACCATTTTTGCTTTTTAGATGGCTAATTAGGTTTTTACCAAGTCCTTATTCACCCAGATGATCAAGAGAAATCAACATTCACGTGCACCTATGGCACATATGTGTTTAGAAGAATGTCGTTTGGACTGTGTAATGCACCTGCAACGTTCCAACGTTGTATGGTCTCGATGTTCTCTGACTTTCTAGAGGACATCGTAGAAGTCTTTATGGACGACTTCTCGATTTATGGTACAGATTTTGATGCATGTTTGAGAAATTTATCCCCGGTCCTGAAAAGATGCGAGGAGAAACATCTAGTTCTGAATTGGGAGAAGTGCCACTTCATGGTACAGAATGGAATATTCATGGGACACATAATTTCTAAAAATGGGATCGAAGTAGATGTGAGTAAAATAGAAGCCATATCAAAATTGCCACCACCAAGGTCTATAACAGGAGAGAGAAGTTTTCTTGGTCACGCCAGATACTGCATGAGGTTTACAAAAGACTTCTTGAAAATTTTGAAGCCTTTGTCCAATATTTTACTCAAGGATGCCGTTTTCAATTTCGACAATGAATGTTTGGAGGCTTTCAATACCCTGAAGAAAGCATTAACAACTACGCTGATCCTACAAGCCCTAGATTGGGAGTTTCTGTTTGAGATAATGTGCAACACTAGCAATTATGCAATAGGAGTTGTCCTAGGTCAAAAGAAAGACAAGAAGCACCATGTAATCTGCTACGCCAGTCACACCTTAGATGAGGCACAAGCAAATTATACCACAACCGAGAAGGACATGTTATCAATAGTGTTTTATTTTGACAAGTTCAGGTCATACCTAATAGGATCAAAGGTAAAGGTATATACGGACCATGGAGCAATTAAATACCTGATGCAGAAAAAGGATACCAAACCAGACTTTTGCGGTGGGCTCTACTATTATACGAATATGATCATGAAATCATTAATAAGAAGGGAAAAGAAAATTTGGTTGCAGACCACTTGTCTAGAATAGTTTTCAATGAAGAAAATCAGTTACCCATGAATGACAATTATGCTGATGAAGCCCTATTGATGGATCAGTCTGATGAGTAGAGATTGCCCTAGTTTGCTGATATCTGTAACTATTTAGCCTGTGGCCAACTGCCACCAGAGATTACATACAACCAGAAGAAGAAACAATTTTTAGACATCAAGAACTATTATATGGATGACCCCTTACTATTCAAGAGGTGTGCTGACAATCTATAATGAAGATGCATACCAGAAGTTGAGGTCCCTTTGATTCTGAAGGAGTGTCACTCTTCACCATATGGTGGGCACCACAATGGAGAAAGAACCGCAACAAAAGTACTAGAATATGGGTTTTATTGGCCCACACTCTTCAAAGATGCAACATCTTTTATTAAGACATGTAAAGAATGCCAGCTCACTGGGAATATAAGCAAGAGGAATGAGATGCCCATGGAAGATTGGGTAGAAGTTGAAATCTTTGATGTTAGGGGAATTGACTACATGGGGCCTTTCCCTGCATCAAAGAGAAACTAATACATTCTCGTTGTTGTTAATTATGTTCCAAAATGGGTTGAGACGGTGACCACCTAGACTTATGACTCCAAGGTAGTGATTAAGCTGTTTGAAAAGACTATCTTCCCACACGTTGGGGTGCCACCCACAATCATAAGACACAGGGGATCACACTTTAGAGAAAGACAATGTGAAGCTTTGCTGAGGAAATATGAAGTGAAACACAAAGTTCCCACACCGTACCATCCTTAAACGTCGGGGCAAGTAGAAGTATTGAATAGAGAAATCAAGTAAATTCTAGAAAAGATAGTGAGTCAGATGACAAAGGACTGGTTAATGAAGCTAGATGATGCTCTATGGGCATATCGAACCGCATACAAGACATCTATAGGGACCAAACCTTACATGCTTCTCTTTGGGAAGTCCTGTCACTTACCGCTTGAGCTTGAACACAAGGCTCTATGGGCCATCAAATTCCTAAATATGGACCTTGACAAGGCAAGCTAGAAAAGATTTCTATAGCTTCAGGAGATCAAGAAACTGAGATTACATACCAACAAGAATGCACAAATTTATAAACAAATGACTAAGGTCTGGCATGATGCCCACTTAAAAAACAAGGATGTTCATGAAGGGGATAAGGTCCTCCTATTTAACTCGATCATCAAACTATTTCCTGGAAAGCTAAGAATGAGGTGGTCATGCCCTTTCTCAGTAGTGAAGATTTACCCATCAAGAATGATGGAAATTTTAGGGTAAAAGTCTGGCATTTTCAAGGTTAATGGACATAGGGTAAAAAGATTCTATGAAGATGAAGCCTTTGTAAGACGGTCAAAAATTAATTTGGAGGAACCCAACCAGCCAAGAAATGAAGAGAATGAGGAGATATCATAGTCAACTGAGGAATTAAAGAACTAAATGATTAGAAAGTTGAGCTAGAGACTCTAAACAAGTGTTTCTTGGGAGGCAACCCAAGTTTCTACTGATTTCCTGAGTTTATGTTTTTCCTTTGTTTTGAACTCTTGCTTTCCCTACTCTTTGGTTTGTTAGTTTCCCCCTTATCTAGTAAGCTTGTATATATCTTATGTTCTCTTTGAGTGTGGTTTAATTAGAAGAATCAAGTTCATATTTTGGTTTAAGTTATGAGTTGGTTTGAGAGATTACTGGTTGCAGTCACGACTGCGGTCAAGGTGTCGACCTTGCTCAATATAGGGAAACGCACCACGACCGCGGGTTTTTTCTTCCTTAGACCAACCAGATCACGGCCATGGCATTCGGGCTATAGAGAGGGTCGACTGCTACCGCGGTCCCTATTTTCGCCATGAGTCGCGGTGCCTCCCCTATATATATTCTCAAACCTTTGATGCACTGTTCTTCTCACCTAAAACCTCATTTTCCCTCAAACCAAAGAATGAAACATATGTGCGTTCACAAACGACACCAATGCCAGCCAAACTTACTCCGCCGTTGTTGCAGTAGCACGAATCACCACCACTACGCTAATCCTCCACCCCGAATTTCATCTACTCTCTTTTTTTTCCGCCAAGGTAATCTTCTAAATGCTTTTATTTCCTGATGCTACGACTCTTAGCCCACCGTAGTGACTTTCATCGGACATAAAACACACTTTCCCTCTCTTTTTTCACACTCCTTTACCCTTCCGCTGACCCAAGCTTCGCTGCTTAATCAATGACTCCACCGATCATCTTTTTCCCTCTTTGTAGTTGTTTTCACCATGCCCACTGTAGGACAACATTTTTTAGCACATTTCAATATCGATCAATGTCATTTTATCTACCCTCATCGATCAACCACAATCAAATCCTCAACCCTCCTCCCAACCCTTGTTCCCAATAAAAGTGGTCAACCCTCTGCTTTGCGATTGCGGTGCAAGGATCATGACCCTGGGCCATGGACCTTGTTTTCAACTATGGGTCGTGGTGCTCATGAACATCTAATAATAGGAGTATTTTTAATCACGGTCGTACAATTTACCACGGGACGTGGTCTCCCTTGGTTAGTTCCTTTGACCGTGACTACATCCTCTCCATCTAAGACCACGGTCGCGGTGTCCTTAATTTCATAAGTAATGACCTCGGGCTGTAGTCTCAAGTGAATGGATGAAAATATACAACATACATATACATTAAATAGAATCACTGATGAATTGAAAGATATACTAATTACAAATTCAATTAATTTTTTTTCAGGATGTCTGCTTCAACTAACAAATCACTAGCAAAGAGGGCAACCTCATTAAAAGAGATAAAAATGATTATAGAAAAGATAGCAAAGGATTTGGAAACCAATACAAGTCTGCCACCAGCCAAGAGGCTACAACTACAGCTACGGATGGAGCCATACCAAAATATTATTGGTCACCAGACACCAGATAGGTCAGAGTCTGCACAGAGTGCATCACATACAAGAACCTCAGAGTACCAGCCCACAAAGTCTGAGCTGATAATTCTGGGCAAAAGGAAGGCCGATCCCAAAACAACCAGAAGTTGTAAAAAGGTAAAAGTGATAGCTGCTAATACAACAAAGGGACAAGAGGCAGAGACAACCAACAAGGAGGGGGAAGATACGGAAGAGGTGGCCCAAATTCAGAGTGATCCTACCTTTGTACCATGAGACACTATGCACCAGTCGCAATACGACTGGATGTTACCCTGATCACCTCATGCTTCATCAGGGTAATACAAAAGATAATGACCAACATGATATACACGAGGTCGAAAACATGGGGAGCTACAAAAGGAGATTTGTTCATGATCTGGTCTATGCTGAAAAAGAAGCCTGTGAACATAGGTAAAATCCTAATTGAAAGGCTATCAGCCGCCGTAGGAGGAGAATTCAAGAGGAACTAAGTGTTCTACATGGGAGGCCAGATAACAAAGATAGCCTCCCACTTTATGGGTGCAGAAGTGTTGAAAATGTATAAGGCAATGGAAGGACATACAAAGATTGATATCAAGTCCCTCCTAAATGTAGGAATCTTAGCTAAGAAGGGAGATAACCTATACTATAAGAAGAGAAGCTCAAAGAAACTCCTTCCCCTCCCAGTGATGGGGTATTACAATGCCCACAAGGTACAACCTACCCAAGATGACATCGATAAGATGTAATCAGGGGCCATCCATAATGTCACGGAGAAGATATCGACAACTGATGAAGCAAGTAGTAAGGACAAACCTATAGAGACAAAGAAGAGGCCAGAAGAGAAGAAAAACCTGGCTGTAAGGAAGAAGAAGGAAGCAGTAGAAAATCCTACTGCTATGAATACAACCTCACCCCTATAATCACTGACACAATAGTGATCGAGGAATGCCACCCGCACGAAGAAATAATAGAGCATGACATCTAGGAAAACCCGAACGACACACCAAGTAAGAGCCTGCACCGTAAAGCAGCAACCGCCCAACAACCGACGAAAGGAGAACGAGACCAACACCAGCAAGGCAAGGACTGTGAAGCTGTACCCAAGATGGTGACTTCAGAAGTAATCCTTCTAACGTTGGGATAGCCTGAGCATAGAGTGCCCAAACTAAGATTACCAACTCCACCGTTGAAGGAACCACAGACATCCATGACACATGTGGAGCCACAACCATAACAACTACCAACCTTCAGCGACATACTGGGTAACATGTTTGATGCACTTTGGCAGCACATGCATCAAACTTCTGAATTTAATTCAAGTATAACCTCCACCCTATGTACACTAACTATGTAGGTGGTAACACTAAACGAGAGGACCGAGGTGATACCTCAGTTTATGCATGGAGTGCTAAACACCCAGAACACTATGATGGGAGCATTGAAGGCCCTCACAGAGGAAATGGAAGCCCTCAAGAGAGAGAGGGATGCTATACAGGTTGACAGAGATTGATTAACAAACAGATACGAGGCAGAGATGCACGACCTCGACCTGGAGCACCATCAATTGGAAGTAGACCGCTAAATGTTGGAAGACAAATGCAAAGAATTTGACAGCCAATGGTGTAAGAAGAAAAAGAGCAAGCACATGGGAGGGCCATGACATCACAAGCTTCATCGATCCCTCCAAACCCTGACGATGACGACAATGTGGGTGGAACAGATGCAGGTTCAACGAGAAAGGAAGAAAGTGCCAATGTATAAACTACACCGGTAGCCACACCTAAAGAAAAAAGAAGCACCACCATCGTCTGACTCTCCTAAGGACAACAAAAAAAAAGAAAAAGACTACTACGATGTTTGGGGAGCTAGATTTAAACAACAGTCCTGAAGAGGACAAAGAAAAATCTAAAAAGAGAAAGGGGGTACCAACAGAAGAAAAATCTACCCCAACCACAGGAAAGCCAGCACATGAAGTCATTGTTAGAGCAGAGAGTGTAAGGATAGAAGATCTGATGTCCAGAGAGCTCAGGGACATTGACACATTGCTAGCTGACTTGTCATCTGGGATGGAGATGTGCACTGCGTTCCTGTAGTCCCCAATTCACAAGGAGCATGGCGACCACATCTATGATGGAATAATGGAAGCAACACTAGCAGAACTGACAGTTGCTAAGATAGGTCACCCATCTGAAGAAAGCAATGTCAAGGATGGCACATATGTAAAATCTTCCTCAGAGATGGTAGAAACAATGACTACAATGATGCTGACAAACACAAAGGACCCACATACAACCAGAAAACAACCACCCCTATAGCACAGGACGGGACCTCGAATGATGAGGAAGGCAGGCTCACTACTTTCTCCATAAACGAGCCCGCCAAGGAGAGGAGCACACATGTCAAAGATGAAAAATTAGGTGTAGCTCCCCCTCTGCCATGCAAGATGATAGGAATGGACATAACCACACTATCTTGAATCACATGCAGAGATGTCCACATCTTGGGAGATATCCTTGATGACAGTCTACCCAGTGCAAATGTCATATATCACAACAAGGGTAGAAGTCTAACTAGAGAAAACTTCAGAGGGATCTTGTAAAAAAGAGCACGAGTGCACAAGAAACTACTTAAATTGTTGTGTGCCACCCTCCTCAAAGAGTTACTACACTTAGACAAGGTACAACTAGTATTCAAAGACACCACACACCTAGCAAGCCTCTTATACAATGAAGACTATGAGGCTGCTGATGTGAATGAGATGAAGGAAGCAATGCGAAGAAATGGAACAAGGTTTGTAATCCTTCCCATAAGGAACCTCAAGCATTGGTCTCTGATCGGTGTCGATCTATACGAGCAAAAGATGACAATGCTAAATTGTTGTGCGGCCGAACTGGACATCACTGCTGTAATATATAAAAGGAATGAAGCAAGAGACACACTAGAAATACCACTACGTCTATAGAAATCAATACAATTAGCAGATGATAGATTCAAGGGCACCTAGAAACTTTTTTCTATGTGTAAGAAAGTGCCACAAGAAGAGGATGGCTTAGGGGATTGCACCTTCATCATACTTAGGATGATGGAAGCCATCAACAAGGACATCCTACTGGAGGACTTATCCACAAAACATCTGTACAGGCTTCATAGTGTTTACACAATGGAGGTCATCTACAATCATCGCTTCTTTAGCAACCCAGAGATGCCTTCAAATAGAATACCGTGAAGACTTCATAAAGAGATCCCTCTACCTGAAAAGGTAACCTAGAGGGAACAATTGAGAATCCTGTGAATCGACCCAACAAAACCAGCCAGGGATGAAGAATGGAAAGAAGGCTGGAATGTAGACAATGGAATAGTTGAAGCAAGCATACCAGAAAAAGAGCATCAATAGTTTCCATTGACAGAAGATAAAGCAGAATAACCTTTAGTAAAATAGCCAAAAAAAGGAGAAGTAGAACACGATTACTCATTAGAAGAAAGACCAGACAGACCGACAGGGGAGATAATACCCACTTTCAAGGACTTCGACAGATGGAGCTATGTCAGCCTATCTTCAAAATCACTAAACATCATAATGGAGTCCTTGAAAGATGATGACTTGCCGGAAGAAGCTATCTTTGAAAGAGAAGGGACATGTGTGTTGAAGGATGACCTCCGAGACACACTTAGAACAGGAGGACACCTATCAGTAAGCACAATGTCAGCCTACTAGGCCCTCTTTAGCAACAACATGCCAAATGTACATATGACATACTTCCTTCTGGTAGATGACATCATAAAAGATAAAAGATCAAGCAAGAAGGAATGTATGCAGCAATGCCTTGCGACGTCGTTACTGGACTACAGTTTTCTACAAATTCTTCACAACAATCATTGGACTTTTCTGGTGGTAAACAACATAAAAAGGACTACAATATTATATAACAACTCAGTCACAACCTTTGGATTATGCAAGAAGACAAACATGACTACCGCAAAGACCCTGGCAGAAGAAAATGTTGTCACATGCGCAGATGCGATAGTTGATATGCTGAAAAGTCATGGAAAAGGGTACAAGCATACAACAGGTAAGGACTTCAAGAAGATGTAGTTCTGCCATAAGAGCCCTCAACAGGTGACTTTGTCAAACGACTATGACTTCTATTATCTAGCATGGATGACAGCCTTAGCCAACCTAAGCACAAAAGTGGAGAGGATGCAATACGAGAAATATCATCTGCTACGAGGAGTGTACATGAGCATGCTCCTCGAGTTCAAGTGGGACTCCAACAAAGACAATAAAAAATAAAGAGAGATCATTTATACGTTTCACTCAAATTTTGACATCCCGGGACATGGTGAAAGATAAGTTTAGGGGAGGGGTCATAAATGGGCTAGAGTGGTACAATTTCATCACCATTTTACCTCTCAGTATTTCATTTTTTCCTGATTTCCACAAACTTTACATGTACATATCTTAGGCCTGCCAAACTTCTCTTACCCCTTTTTCCTAAATATTTTGTGAAGTCACCTTAGAATTTAGTCTATTATCTTGCTAAAAGTTGTAGTACTAACATTTTCCCAGAGAGAAATATACGATCATCCAATACACATAATGATAAAATGAGAAACATAGCAATACTACCCTATCTCATTCTTGCAATAAGACATTGTGTATGCAACAACCCTGCTCATGAAACCCTTAGAGACTAGAGAACTTCACCTAGCCATACTCCTGACCAACCACCCTCACCTGACGATTCCAACCAAAAATTCCCTATCTCCATAGAGAAGGAAACAACTACCATTTCGAGTAAATCCATCTCTGGTTGGGACTAAAAAGAGGCTTGGCCTCCTAGAAGACCGCTTAAACCCCTCTCACGTAAGCTAGAAAGGAGGTGTAAAAAGCCAAAAAGAAAAAGAAAAAAATATAATGAGATTTATGCCCAAAAGATGATAAAATTATCCAAACAGATGTTGTATTGTTGCACTCACGAATGCAGATATTTCGTGCCCGTAAGTGGAGCCTTGAAGCCAAACATACCCACCTCAAATCCAGAACGGACTCACGTAACCATCTGACTTAAAGTTGGATGCCCAAAAGGGCAACACTATCCTTACTATAGTTTTGGGTGAGGAAGCTCAAGAGAAGAGGAAAATACTTAAAGGCTAAAGCATACCTGAACACACTAGAATAGGGCCAACTGAAAATAAAGAAAGAGTGTGAAAGCTACCCCTTGAGGAGGATGTTGTATTGGTATGGTTAGTAACCTGAAGGGAAGGGGTGATAGGTTGAGAAGGAGAAACCTTTTACAATCAAAGGCAATGATAAGAGCTTGAAGTTGTGCAACTCCAGATATTAGAGGGAGGAATGAGACTTAAAGGGATTAAGAAATCACATCATGACAATCTTGATGCAAGAATGAGACAATGCAGTAATGTTAAGTTTCACAAAATTTTGTCATGCAAGCTGCCCTTTCTCTCTATGATTACGAGCCTACATTTAGCCTGAGGACATGCTCGATTCTATGTTTGGGGGAGTTGAAAACACTTTATTTTATGCACTTTTTGTATACATTTTATACCTTCCTAGTATATCTTTTATGAACTTTCCCCACTATTTTAGCATCTTATGTCAAATACTTCACTTACACATTTCCCCCTTTAATTTGAAATACATATCTAGCCCATGTCACAGTCATCACCTCGACCATGACCCATTCATCTAGCATGGACCATCTCATCACGTTGAGGTCTCTAAGTTCACCCGAATGCCTCACGCTCGCGATCAATTTGCAGTCAAACTCTTCGGGACCACGACCAATTTGAAGATCGCGACCTTGAGACACACCTCAACCGCAGTAGTACAGAGAGTCACATCAACTAGGCCGCAATCAAGAAGAGGATCACCTAGATCGCGACCGAGGGGGTGCTAAACCAACCTCATCCGCGACCCTCTCCCAAGGGGTAGTTTACCAGACCGCAACCGAGGAAGGGGATCAACTGACCTCGACGGAGTGAAGAATGGCGATAAGGCCTCGACCGCGATCGTGCTTTATCTAAGACCAGACCACGACTGTGGTCGAGGGGTTAAGTCAGTGGAGTGTGCCTATAAATAGGCCACCCACCCATCTTGTCAAATCATCGGATCATAGATCAGATATGATAGTGCTAAAAAGTGATGCCACTTTCCAGACTCATCTCCATTCATCCATCCAATCAGTCTTGGATCTCCAAAGGCAAAAGTAGAGGAGAGAGAAGGATGAAGGCTACAACTTCTTTAAGAGAAGAATACCATCCATCCCATCAACCTTCTAGATCTAGATCTGAGTTGTATCACATTCTTTTCTCTCCATCTAGATCTATCACTTCCATCTCGTTGTACTTCCCTCACCACTTTGTAGAACTTGAGATATCTATCTTCTTGTAATGCTGTCATGCTGCCCGTATACATGTGTGGCTAAACTTCTTAACTTAGGTTGGGAGTTTCCACTAAGACTCTCCCAACATGTATATTGTCTCTCCATTTTGAATATACATATATTCTTATCAAGATTATCTCCATGCACCGGTTTTAATGCTTCACTTGTATGCTTAGCTACCTTCTTGTGATGTTTGATTGTTGATATCTTGAGACAATAATATCCCTTTTATCTTGTATTGTAGAATAGTATGAATGTATGCGAATGTTGGAATGCTAAAGCCTGAGACCATATGTTCTGTTATGTGGTTTTTGTGTAGTCATCTTGAGAGAGGGGTTATCCCTAGACCTAGATCTATCCTCGTCTTGAGAGAGAGTGGAATAGACACATTTATGGTTGCTTGTAATCTTTATAGGAGTATATGAGAGGGAGAGATGATGTTGCATGTTGGTGAGAAGTCTTAGTAGGTGAAACCCAATCCAAGTTTCCCTTCCATATCTTTGTTTCCATCTTGTTTTGTTACGCTTTGTTCTTCTTTTCTTTGGTTATTTGTTTTATTTAGGTTTGAGTACCATCGTTCCTTTGGGAACAATCGTTAGCCTACCCCTTTTATCCTGAGTGTGTGAGTGTGTGACCTTGTATGCTTAACACCTTCCAACCTTGTCCCTGTGGTTTGACCCTATTTACTACATCGAACCCCATATAATAGTTGTGGGGGCCTAAGTGTCGGGTTACTTTCTTAATAGTCCAACTACTCTAGATTTGCTCCTTTTTGGACATTCGATTTAGGCCAGTCAGTTCCTAAGATAGGGTTTAAGGTTGTATTGGGTGTAGGATAAGGAATAAAGGTACAAACCCTAGTTACATCACATATTGAACATTAGGTGGAATGCTAATTGTCATATTTATGACTCAAAACCTTTAATCATAATCATTATTGTCCAAACTATATCATGTACTTGGATTCTCATCATATTGAACCTATTAGGATTTTATGAATATTCAAACCAGATCATGTGCATTAAAGTTATAACAAGATGTACATTGGTTTCAAAACCCTAATTATACATATTGATGATTATCCACTTTAGAAACCCTAATTATCATTATCATCATCATCTTGATTATCATTACACTCAACAAGATTAGATAACAACAAAAAAAGAAAGGGTTTTAACATTTTCTACTCTTTAATATCCAAAACTAGGGGTTCGATGTATTAATCAACACTAACATATATTAGCACTACTTTTGGAACTAAAATTATAATTAGTCATCAATTAGAGGTTATTCTTATTCCTCTTGTTGTCCTGATCAACTTTAATATATAACATGTCCTAGTTTGATTATCTAATCAATTACTATAATTTTCTCAAGGTAAACATTTATCATCCAATCCGAAAAGACCATGTCAGAAAAAAGAGAATTTACCTTATTTCCACATGGCCCCGCCTAGCCAATAGGCCAAGGCCACTTCACCACATGCTCCACATGGGTTGAAGCCTAATCTGTAGGAACAAAGATAGTTCTGCCGATGCTCTGATGGTTGTGGGGCTTCTCGCGCCTGGGGGCAGAGTCAGTCAAGCAACCAAGTTCCCCCATGGTTTCCTACCACTACTAACCAACTACGACAACTCTCAGCCTCTCATCAAAACACAAAGACTTGCTCAATATAGTTGGATTACCTGGTCATCAGTGACTGTGATCCTACTCATGCAGCTGGGATAGGTCCATCCCACTCACCACCCAAACAATGTATGGTGGCTCTGATCCACATGATCAGGTCTCTAGTCAAACCATGACCACGATTGGATGATCCACATGATTCTTGTCCAGAAGAAACATGCCAACACTTAGGATGATATTCCTTGATAAATGGGCATGTAAGAGAAGGAAGGAGAGAGTGTGAGATAGGAATCCCAATGCTATAAATGTGTTGTTCACATTCTAGGGTTCAAGGCAAAGCCGAAATTGGGGTATTTATAAGATTTTGGGGCAAGCTTTCAGGTTTCCAATGATGGACAAAAAGAGTGGTGAATGGTGAGGGTTTTCTTGGCCACTAAGGGACATTTTTCTCTCTCCTAAGTACCTTTCCAGTTTGTTTTCTTAAGGAGAAGCCACTAGTGTGATTATTTCTTGAGGAAATCCACTGTAGAGCGGGATTGGAAGGTCTTGGTTCAGGTGAATAGTGGCATTTCATAATATGCTCGGGGTAGGGGATGATAATTGGGCCTTCAATCCCTGATCCAAGGGTCCAAATGGGTGTGATGCACGACAAGGATATGGGATATACATCAGTAAAGTTGAAGATATTTATTCACTTTCTAAAACTAAATCACATTTATGGAAAAAGTCCCTCCCCCTTCACAATTTTCCCTAGGACTCTAGTAATATCTTTTTTCTATGAAACTTGGAGGGTAAGTCATTAATAACTTTCTCAACCTATATCGAATTTTTTAAGTGGAATTAGTCTAATAGATGACACTTGTTGTTATGACCACATTTGTGCTTAATTGGTAAACTAAGGTTTACCTGAATGATGACATGCTTGATTAGATTGAACATCGTTTAGACTTGATTAATGATATTAGATCAATTGTGATGTTTCAAACCTAAGAAAAAACTCTAACTATGATTTTAGTTTGAAGAATCAGGGTTTGAGAAATGTAAACCCTAATTGGTAAAAATTAGGGTTTAAATGGATGATTGTATGCTTAATTAAGTTAATCATTGTTTGAATCTTGATTAATGATGGTAGATAAGTTTTTATATTTTAAATACAATAGGAAGGTTTAATCATACATTGATCCACATAATTAGGGTTAACATTTGAAAACCCTAATCGGCCCAAATTAGGGTTTTGATAGTACATGAATATGGAATTTGATCAGGATAGCAGTATGGTAAGTGATTTTTCATATTTTATACAAATTTTTATTTAATTAATTTTGGGATATGATATGGATAACTCAATCATGCATATTGAAGAAAAATTTCAGAATATTTGAGTGTTTTTTTAATATAGTTCTCGGTCGAACTATACTTCGACTAAAATGCTTACAAAGTGTTTTTCAGCAGTGTAGTGTTTTATTTTTAGTTATTTATTGGTAACTCCAAATGATCTGAAATTTTAATTGGATATCACAAACTAAATCATAAAGAACTTGAAAAATGCTCATAATTTTTGGATGCGTTTAGACCTTATCAATAGACGAAGTACAGTAACTGACATTTCTACAGAATTCTGGATAGAAGTGCACTATTCGATTTTTATTTATTTAATGAGAGCTGGGAATGATCTCAAATTTTAACTGAAGCTTATAAACGCAATTATACACACAAATATATATGAGCATAATATTTTGAGAAGGTTTGATCTCTGAAATATACGAATTACAGGGACCTTTTTATGACAGAAAAATCTGCTGAAATAAGAAAAAGTTAAGTGAGGGGTCAAAGTGCAATTCACCCAAGCAGCTCAATTGCTCTATATGGTCAACCTAACACCCTAGAAGCTCTGATAATTCGTAATTCATTCCAGAGAAACAAAATCCTAGAGAGAGAGGGAGACTTAGGGTTTGAGAGGAGAAAGTGGTGGAATTGCTGAATTAGGGTTTCTCTATCAGAGATATGATGAAATCAAGTAAGTTTAGCTTATTGACATAGACTTTCATGGTGAATCTTATCTCACATGTCAAGATTCTGTCTCTCCTCTGATTTGATCCAAAATGGTATCAAAATTTCCCCTTTTCTCACTCTTTCTTCATAATTCCTCATTTTTAGGGTTTCTGAGTTGAAAGGAAGAAGAATTGGATGAATTGCTAGGGATTTGATAGGACTTTGAGATTTTCAGGGATGAGCTTCGTTTTTAAGGTGTTTTCACACCTTAGGGTGAGTGGAAACTTCCTTTAGATAGTATATTTCATGAACTTTGATTAATTCATCCATAGCCTTTAATTTCTTAGTATGCGACTACAAACCCTGAATTGTCTATTTGATCTAAGTTGTTGCAAAATAATATGAAATGGAATCTTCCTCTATTTGAACGAATTTCAGATGATAAAATCATATTCGAAATGTATACAATACATCCTAATGAGAATTCCCTTAGTATTCGCAGAGGTTATAAGAATAAACTGAAATATAGGGAATTTGTCTATGACTGAAATTGCTGTATAACTAAATAGAAAAATTTGTTTATCTGGTTTCCCTTGGTTATGAATGATTGTGTATCCGAGTTCATAGTACACATATGTCAGATACTATCTCGGATTTCACTTAAGGTGAATAGTGTTTGTTTGATATCTCAATAAAAAAGGGTGAAACCCTAGATGTGAGGAAAATTGGATATTTGCAAATAGATATCTTGAAAATCCATTTGAAGGGATTTTCTTGACATGATAGACTTTATTTATTCAATTTTATTCTTGATGCATGATATCTCAGTGAATGGCATGGAAACCTAAATTCCGTTGACTTCTAAGGTTTTTTTTTGACAACGTGGGAACCACCCCTGAGGAAGCGCCACAATCGTGACCCACCTGGCAGTGTAAAGATTTAAGGTTTCATACATATATTGATTGTATATGATTTAAGCAGTCTTTATTCAGTAAATGTTTATGTGATATGAAATCCTTAAGAGAGGCATGTGATAAGTGAATGAGGTAACTGAAACCCTAAGGATAGGGTGTTACCAAGTGATAAGTGAATGAGGTAACTGAAACCCTAAGGATAGGGTGTTTCCATGTGATAAGTGAATGAGGTAAATGAAACCCTAAGGATAGGGTGTTCAATGATCAAGTGTTGTGATATCAAAGTTCTCAGTATGAGATGTGGTGATGCTTAACAGTTCAATTGCATGATTTTAGTGTATAAAGTGCCAATTTGACATGTATTCTATTTATTTAAGAATTTTAGTCTACCTATATGTATAGTATGATGATTACTCAGAATATTATAGTGTTTTGAATATACTGCTCTGTCAAGTTTATATGTGTGAAATGTTTGAATGATTATACTTTTTTAGTAGACATGATATATGTTTGAATACATGAGAAATGCTATATGTGCACGAGTAAGGAGAAACCCTAAGAAAAGGGTAAACAATATGATAAGCCTTCAGTTCAATATTATTAGTGAATTCAGTTTAGTAGTCTAAGTAGTTAGTAAGATACAAAGTTAAAAGAAATTAGTCTAAGTGAAAGATATAATCAAGTTATAATAGACTCAGGAGCCTTGAACACCGTAGAACCCCTTTGTGAGGTCTGCGCCTTAGGGGTGAAACGACCTAACCTTAGCGTTGTCCAGTATACGGGGGTCGGAACGTACCAACAGGTGGTACATGGGATGAAGCCCTAGTGGAAGTCTCCTTAAATTATAGTTTACAGTGTCCAACATTAACCAAAAGTCCTAGTGGCACTCGAGTACATAAAAGCATGTACAACACCAACCAGAAGTCCTGGTGGCACGACTTGACACTCTGCCTATGTGCTTCAGGTTAGAGGAGGAGTCCAGTTTAGGCCAGAGAGCCATTTCCCTGTTGCAGACCAGAAGAGTAGTCAGACTTAGCATTTCCTGTGTGTGTCCGCTAAGTCTTGTACGGTGTGATCGTAGTGCACGACGAATCTCATATGCAGAGTAAAATGCATATGATAAGGGCTTAAGATAAAATATGATCATATAGGTTTAAAAAGTTTCTTATAAGTAAAAAGAGTTAAGAAAGATTTGAGTACAGTTTCGTAGTAATTGTTCGTTAAATGCAATATTTACATTCTCTGTTATTTTAACTGTATTGTTTTAGATCTGCTCAGTGTAGTAATTATTGTTGTTATAATTGATATCATTTGCTCAAAGGTATATCTGTAATTATATCAGTGCTTTAGACTGTTTCTTTGAAGTTCTCATTCACTGAGTGAGTAGGCTCACCCCTCTACTCAAAATGTTTAGGGAAACTACATGGACTTGAATAAGGTCAAAGCATCAGAGTAGATCTACCACATGAGTTAAGTATGAGTTTAGTTAAGTTGAATCGATTCCTGTCACTCTAGGTCCTTGTATAGATGTGAGAGAGTTATAAATGATGTTCATATCTTTGTTTTCTTGATAAGAGAGAATGTATCTGATTATTATGTCATATGTACTTGGAATTGTGAGAAACGAAATGAATATATGAATGTGTATCATTAATGTTGAGATCATATTAGAGTAATAATAGTTTAATTCTCTTGTAAAGTTTGTTTATGTGATTGAATGTGAGGAAACAAAAAGTTTGATATAAAAAGGAAAAAGTCGGGAGTGAACTTTGTATTAAGTGTAATCCTCTAAGTCATGCCCTAATCTAATGATTTGTGGTAATCATGGGATGTGGGTGTGACACTTGTTTCTTTAGTAAATCCTCATATTAATTACCCACACTACATGGAAAGTCCTTTTCCTCTAAAATTCTAGAATTCTCTTATTTTCCTTATTATTTTCAAATATACAAAAATTCAAGTCAAGATAACACTAGTTGATGCCACAACTCTCATGTTTCCATTCATGATTAGATTATTACCCCTTAGTTGTCTAAAACATTACACATCTTATTTTATTTTGGAAACTTGCATATTATCTCATATTTCAGTTATCTAATAATTCAGGAAGTCACTATCCTTTATTTATGCACAAAATCTCTTATTTCTAAATCTTGTGCCCGAGGAACCTATTTACAAAGCAAATAGTCTAATGGGTCTTACTTGGCCCATGGGTTGGACCCATACCACAATGTGTATAACATCATTATTCCATCAATACTATAATTAGGGAAATTACTTATCAATTCAAGCCTTATACTTATATATTAAAAATTTACAAACTTTGAGGATATTACAGTCACCCCTCAAACGGAATTTTATCCCCAAAATTCAAACCTAGTAGGGATAAGGTCAATGACAACTCATCTTAGTTTACGACCTTCACTTTAGCAACCGTACTTAGATATGCATATTCCTTATATTATTACTAAGATTGGTACATTAATTCACTTCAAGGTATATCTGCATTCTTATTACTTACATGATATCATCTCTTGATTATTACACTCTTATTTGCCACTTCAACTTCACTTGGTGACTACTCTTTTCACTTAGGTTTCCCACCTAGTATTGATTTATTCCCTATATGGGTGAGGTAACACCTCAAACCCAAAATTATTAATGCTCGACTCAAGGTATTCACTTGCATATGTCAATTTTAAGTATAACATGTGTCTACCCAATCTCTTTCTCACTCATAATAAGATGAAATGAGTGTTTGTCTACAATCTAAATACAACACTCATCGCATTCCAAAGGTAGAGAGATGGTGTATCCACACATTATCTTAAAATTTCAAATTTAGGTTGAATCACTAGGACAATGACCATGAATATTTTTTATTTCCACAAAATTCTTACATTTCATGAAGTGAAGTGGTTTTATCCCTCTTGAGTTTGTGCACAACTCCTTTAAGTTTTCATGACTTCTTGTAAGACCAGATCCATTCGATTTCTAAAAAGGATTACTAACCCTTAACTTTTCAAGGAATCCTTCTTTTGCTTGCATCTTTTATATTTACACCTCATTTCACATTAGCCCTAGTCATTTTCTTGAGGTCTCTATGGAGCAGGTACCTTTGTAATGATCTCCCTTGGCCTCGTGGACCTTATGAACTTAGGGAGTGCCTCTCACATTTACCCCTTGGCCCTCATGAAGTCATGAAGGTGGCCAATATCCTTGCCCATGTGCCTCAGGAAAACAAGAATGGCTAACTCTTGACCCCATGGTCTTATCGATGTAGGGCATGATCATTTCCTAACCTCATAGGTCGTATGTACATTTAAACATCCATACTTCACCTTGTGATTGACTTAGATCTCTACTGTACCTAGGGTTTATTGAGATATCACAACTTTAACCACTTTGAGCACATTATATCCTTATGTAATTATTTAACCAGGATTTTCTTTCATATCGTGGGGTACACATTTGTAACTTTATGTCCCTACATTGATCTTATAATGACATTCCCTTCTGGGATTCGTCTACCATGGCGGCCTTCCTTTCCAGGATTAGCCTTTCAATGACCTTCCTATTTGTACTTGATTGCTAATGTTTGCAATGACTTCCTTTTTGTATCGATCTTCCTTTTTGGGCTTGGCCTATTGGTGACCTTCCTTTATGGGCTTGATCACCTATCATTGCAATGACTTGCTTTTACATCTACCTTCCTTTTTGGGTTTGGCCTACTGGTGACCTTCCTTTTTGGGTTTGTCACCTATCATTTTAATTACTTCCTTTTATATCGTCCTTCCTTTGTTAGCTTGGCCTATAAGTGACCTCCCTTTTCGGGCTTTATCACCCATCACTGCAACAATTTCCTTTTACACTGGCTTTCCTCTTCTGATTTGGCCTGTAGGTGGCCTTGCTTTCTAGGCTTGGTCACATACTTTTAGCCACTTCCTTACATAATTTCATTTTGCCCCTCAAAGATGTAATACATGGGTTAAAATAATGTATGTCCTTTCATATTTATACTTAATCCTTCACACTTTAGGTGACATCAAGGTTACCTCAATCTTAAAATGATTGGTCAACTCACCCTTCTAGGGACGATCCTAACCTAAGCTATCTTCTTAACTCATCAGAGGAGGTTAGTGTCTATAGACACAGCATGACCCCATGGGTTTAGTGTTTTGCCTCTCCCATAGGTCGTTTTCCCACTCTTGTATTGATTCACCCTAGGTCGGGACACCAACTATACAATTTGTATTGAGGGTTTCCTATTTTCCTTTTTACATAACCATTGGTTTCTTATGTTTCTTAAAGAACCCTTTACATGAATGCCTTGCTCCACATACATGCATGTAAGGGAGACAAGGTCCCCTAAACTCATTTATATCTTTCTTGTTACCCTCTTACCCTAGTTAGGGTTCAAATGGGTAGGGTTACTATCTCATCCACACTAGTCCATTTCCCTAGATTAGAGTGTAGGGTTCAGGTTGGAGACTACACCATACCTGTTAGAGTTTTACGATTACCTTGACCCACTAAGGGTTTTCCTAAACCAACCCTAGATCCATCTACGATTTTATCCTTGCATGGAAAAACCCATAAAACATTTTTCTTTACTTTATCATTATTTCCACATTACATGTTTTTTAATTTGCGGAGGATGCCTTAATGCTACTTCTTCTAAAAAACCCTAACATGGGGTGAGGAGGGAGGTTTCTCTTAGGGTTTAGTAAGGAATAGGATGAGAAGTGGATGAAATTTTATATGAGAAGACTTTGAGGAAACAATAGATTAGGAAAACCCTAGGTTCTAGCTATGAAGGTATCACTGTGGCTAAGGGAGTCCTCGTATACCAACTTAATGGTGCAGAGGAAAATATTGCCAGCCCCCAATTCCATGACCATTTTAGAAACCATTACCATCAGGTCATGTTTTAACAAGTTTCCTTATATTTCCATGTATTACTTGAAATCATAAAATATTAATTATTTGAATAATCTAGGACTCTGATACCAAATGTAACAAGCTCAGTTTTTAGCATCTCACACTCTAGGAAATACCTTGAAGTTGAGAGCCATTACCTGAAATTCCCAATATCTAGATTTTTAACAAATAACAAATAATATCAAATAATTTCCATTAATTCAAACATTGTTTACAAAATGCTCCTATAAGGAGTTACATGAACTACCAACTATGGAACTAATACACATGAGAAGAAAAATCTAACTGCTCCTCCTTTAATTAATTGTAGTGTCTTCAGTTGTTTTAATATGGTTCATCATGTCTTTCTATCTGCACATGTGGCATTTACCTAAAATGGCATGAAACAAAGCACGAAACAATATATTGCTATGCTATCTATGTGGGGTGCAAACAAAATACGTGCATGAAAGTGTAACAACACACACAACCTGTAACACCCAGATTTTCATAACACAGGAGCGGAAGCAGTATTTTTTTTTTTTCATCTGGGAGAGTCACAAACATGATAGTCATTGCAATTAAAGCAAATGAAACACTTTGCATTTAAGAAAAATTGATTCATACATAGTTTTGACAAAGGAAACAAGTCATCTAATATACTGTGATAACAAGACCATGCATAAAAGAAGATATCTATACTCTGGATCGTCTCGGTAGATGGCACCCCACTAGGCAAGCTTGAAAACCTGCTACACCTTCTCTTATTCTTTAAATCTTCCGCTGCTCCAAACCCTGCGGACATCGCGTCCCCAGCCATGCATTGGGAAAAACAGTCGTTAGAGTAAGTGGCATGAGTATTCTAAAATGTACATTACTGAAGAGCTAACAAGGTTACAAAATATTCTTGGACATTATACAACTGATAGCAAAAGCTGGTTAAAATCTGAAAACATAATATCTCTTGTCTTCTTAACTCTTATCTTTCTACTCTATCTTTTCTGGAGACCTATACCATGGGTCTCATAACCTACACCAAAGTGTCTAGGTCATACTTATCTCATCTGAACTCATCTCATCACACTCATGGATGAGATTACAGGCATGTTCTAATCTAAAGTATCTTTTACTTACGATTTTTATCTATTTGTGGCCACCATTATACAATAAGTCCTCCTCTGTTGACACCGAAGTGTCCTCTATGGTGCAACGCACCCTCTGTTGGCACGAAGTGCCCTCTGTTGACACCGAAGTGTCCTTTATGGTGCAACACACCCTCTGTTGGCATAACATGCCCTCTGTGACACCCGCAGTGTCTGGCGCAACGCGCCCTCTGAATCGTCCTGGGACTCTCTGGTGAGGACTTATTATATAACGCATTCTGTGAATGTTTCAAATTAATTATCTTAAGTCTATCTTTACTAAACACTGAATCTAAACTTATCTGAAACTGAGAAATAAACATGTATTGAATTTGGAATCTGAAATCTGGATCTAAATCTGAATCTATATCTGAATCTGAATCTGAATCTGAATCTATATCTGAATGTAAACATGTATCTCAATTACTACATAATTGAGATTGGGTCTATAACCCATATCATGTACCTTTATTTAAAATGTGGCTACTCACACAGTGAGTAGTCTAAGACTGAATCTAAATCTCTTATTCTTGAGTTCTAAACCGAATCTGTCATTGGATTTAATCATGTATCTCATTATCTAGGTAAACTTTATTCTAAAACTCTGATTTGGTAAGATTACTTCATTATACCAATTATAACACACATGAGTCTAATGTCTTATGAGACGAGATCTGAAATGAGTATAGAAATACTAAATATACAAAAGTAACTCAAGTAATGTGTATAGCTAAAGTATGATATCTGATTCTTGGCAAGATAACTCATTCTATGTTAAAACCTCATCAAAATCTGATCTTAATGGACTTAAGTCTTAAAATCATAAACCATAGAATAGAACCTTAGAAAATCTTAACTTGCATCTTAATCATACTCAATTTAATCTCATTAAGTCTGATCTCAAACATTTGTATGAACTTAAATCTTAAATCTTAAGGTAGAAATCATATAGATTCTCATCGTGCAACTCAATCATGACTTAATATCTCATAATTTGCTAATATCATCACAAACTCATGTTACAACATCTTTAATGCCACTAGTACATTTATCCTAGAAATTGGGCCATGGTCTACCATGTGCAACAACCATATTCTCACATAATACTTAACTTTTAAACATCAACCTTATTAAAGAATCTATTTTACTTCTTAATTTCTTAGATCACTACATATATAAGAAACCTTGATGACATGTTCCTATTTGAAATCTCAATACATGGTTACATCTATATTTAAGAGATATGATAGAACTATATTTTCTTATCCTTCTTATGAACTTAACTTCATGATCTAGAATCATTCCATGACACAACACTACTTAAGGTATTGAGCATATGAATTTCTACAATCATAAGCACATAAAATATTTCTTACATATTTAACTCAGAATGTAGGACATGAAGGTCTTATCTAAGAAGCATGTAAATGTACTTGATTTGATAAATGTAAATACTCATGGGCATGAACCACTTACCTCTTGTGATGATGATGTCCTTAACTTAGTCTTGATTTCTTGTTCCAAATCTTAATCACCTGGATATAATAAAAGTTTTATAAGTCCAAGTACATGTTCCCTCTTTCTATTTCTAAATCTCAAAACCCCATCCTCCTAATTACATATACCAACTTAGGGTTCTTATTTAGACTAAACATAACTTTAATCTGAAATCACCATAAAATATTGGTGTTGAAATAAAATAAACTCTTATTATGTAGTTACTATAATATTTATACTCAACATAAATCGTCTTATGCACTAATATGAACATATACTTCATATAATGAGAATACTTACCAAACATAGTCACATATCAGAAAACTTACTGACTTGGTTAGGAAATCAAAATATAATACCAGCATGCTAATAATATTAGACCTAATTAGCCATACATATACCACTTATTGTCAAGATAATCATCTATTACCCTCACATAATGGTCACTCAGGTCCAAATCTTAATACAAATATGATAACACAAGAAAATCCATCAAATCTCTAGAAGAGTAATCACACAATGTAGTAAGATCATGTATAAAATATTAGGTCATAAGAAAAAAATCATATCATGGGTGAAATACCCAAAATACCCTTATTAGGGTTTACATTAAAAACATCAATAAAACTTCATATATGAAAGATCAGGGTCTGAATTAATGTTAAACATATCAAAATATATATTCCATAAAATTTGTATGAATTTCTAAATTCGTTTGCTATTTTTAATTGACCAAACATCAAAATCATATAGTTTTGAATAAACTATTTTTAGTAAATAACAAATATCAAAATCATAATCTGGAAGTATTTTTATGTGATAGTACTCATCATGAGCTTTCTGTACGTATCTTGTTTGATAAAATCCGACTTCCCAATCTCAAGATATGAATTTTAGAAGTCACCTCTGTTTGGATTGATATCAGCCGTCGATTTGGAATCCAAAGGGCATAGATGGTGGCGCCCCTTCTCTTCTGTTCCTTAGCTGGTCACGGATCCAACTGGATCCATCTTCTTCCTCACCCGTGAACAGAATGAAAAGAGGGGAAGGTCCCCTGTTCTTCCGACGCAGGCTGCCGCCGCCACACGTCTTGCCTCCGACAGCCTCATCCTCGAAGATACATCCCTTACCTCCGTCCTCCCTTGCTGGCTTGGGCGCCGCCGTTGAAGAGTACAGGGAGGCCAAGATTAGAGACTTGGCCTCCGCCCAACTGCAGCCGCTAAGACTTCTCTCCATGCTCTCTCTTGCTCGTGCTCTCGTTTCGCATCAAAACCCCAGAATAGGGTTCGGCCGCCGCCAAGCATCAAGGATCGAGAGGTTTTATAGCCTCTAACCTTCCGAATCATGGGCAAGTATCCCCCTCTTGGGTGTCTCTGTTCGGAACTGAAAACAGGGGCGCGGCTCTCAGTCCGCGAGGACTGAGTCGCTCCCTTTTTTTATTTTCTTTTTCTCCTTCTTTTTGATAAAAGTCCAAATATAAGAAATATTTATACAGCCCATTGTATAGCTCAGTTTGACTTCAAATTTTGGGGTAGTTACTATATTATCATCAACTTCACATGAGCAAGATTTGAAGTAAAAACTAGCTATACAAACACTCCAAACATGTCTTTTAAATAAAAATATTATAATTACTAATTTAATTACCTAGGCCACTATATACATCAAAATCATCTGAAATTTCTCCCAGCATCTTATACTCTAATTATTATTCTACTAAAAATATTTTGAGCATTTATGACCATAAAATACTTAATTCTCAATTTGTACCCCAAGGACCTATTTGTAGAACTTAATTAGTCCAATAAGGTTGGAATTGGGCTCTAGGGCACATGGCCCAACCCTTAGTATTTCAAAGGGTCCATGAGCTTGATTGTATTCCAAATCATGAAAATAAGTCTTCAACCAATATAATTTCTCAATTGAAGCTCATGTACGACATATGTGATCAATATTTCTTTAGTTACATAACATGAAGACCTAAGCTAGGTCTAAGGCTCAAGCCATGAACTGGACTTAGCATATCATATATTCGTCACATTATTTTTCATAGGAATAATTCATTTATATTCATATACAACCGACTACAATCATACATATTTAAGTCGTTATGTGTGTATCAGATGATTTGTATTACACATTTTGTGAACTTTTGCATACCTAACCATGGTTAGTTCATTACGTCCCTTGGCATGCCTGTACTAGGATACCCCACATTAAAAGCTTACTTTAGCTATGAAATTGAGGATGTTACAATTCTACCCACCTTGAAATAAATTTCGTCCTCGAAATTTCTCTAGGCTACTACCCACCTTAGGGTTCCGCTTACCTCTTGATTTATTGTAAGGCACACTTATGTTCTGACTTTTACATGGAAAGAGCTATGTAATGTATTTCACTAAATGATTTTGTGAGCATTATCTATTACCTTGGTCTACTTCTCAACTCATACTTAGGGTTTGTAAAACTAAACTTGGATTTATACTTAGGGCATCCATCTCAACCTTGTCATGACTTTCTAACATTAGTTGTACATGACTGTCTAATCTAAGGTCCTTCAAGTGACTCCTACATTCCTAGATATGTGGTGATCAGGCACATACCTAGAGATGTGGGATCCTGAGATGCTATCTCTCACTCACTCACTGATACATGTGTCCCATACCACATGGACCAGTAAGAAATGAGAGATGCATAAAAGGTCTACTGCTTAAGACATCCCTCTTCAATCCTCAATTGGCTGGCCATAACCATTGAGAATGAAGATGTTATCTCATTAGCTAGGTTTAGGTTGCTACTTTAGATCTAAACTAGGTTGACTTCTACCTCTAAGATATCTATCTATTCTGAGTTTAAGTCTCTTAATCACTCTAGGTTATGGTATTCTTCTTTTGGAATCTATCCCTAAACCTTGATCTTACCTCTCCACTTTAGGGTGACTATGAGAATCTTGTTTTCCTAGTGGCCATTTACCAAATTGCTCTGATACCATACTGTAACACCCAGATTTTCATAACACATGAGCGGAAGCAGTAAATTTTTTTTTCATCTGGGAGTGTCACAAACATGATAGTCATTGCAATTAAAGCAAATGAAACACTTTGCATTTAAGAAAAATTGATTCATACATAGTTTTGACAAAGGAAATAAGTCATCTAATATACTGTGATAACAAGACCATGCATAAAAGAAGATATCTAAACTCTGGATCGTCTCGGTAGATGGCACCCCACTAGGCAAGCTTGAAAACCTGCTACACCTTTTCCTATTCTTTAAATCTTCCGTTGCTCCAAACCCCGCGGACATCACGTCCCCAACCATGCATTAGAAAAAACAGTCGTTAGAGTAAGTGGCATGAGTATTCTAAAATGTACATTACTGAAGAGCTAACAAGGTTACAAAATATTCTTGGACATTATACAACTGATAGCAAAAGCTGGTTAAAATCTGAAAACATAATATCTCTTGTCTTCTTTAACTCTTATCTTTCTACTCTATCTTTTCTGGGGACCTATACCATGGGTCTCATAACCTACACCAAAGTGTCTAGGTCATACTTATATCATCTGAACTCATCTCATCACACTCATGGATGAGATTACAGACATGTTCTAATCTAAAGTATCTTTTACTTACGATTTTTATCTATTTGTGGCCACCATTATACAATAAGTCCTCCTCTGTTGACACCGAAGTGTCCTCTATGGTGCAACGCACCCTCTGTTGGCATGACGTGCCCTCTGTTGACACCCAAGTGTCCTCTATGGTGCAACACACCCTCTGTTGGCATAACATGCCCTCTGTGACACCCACAGTGTCTGGCGCAACGCGCCCTCTGAATCGTCCCGGGACTCTCTGGTGAGGACTTATTATATAACGCATTCTGTGAATGTTTCAAATTAATTATCTTAAGTCTATCTTTACTAAACACTGAATCTAAACTTATCTGAAACTGAGAACTAAACATGTATTGAATTCTGAATCTGAAATCTGGATCTAAATCTGAATCTATATCTGAATCTGAATCTGAATCTGAATCTATATCTGAATGTAAACATGTATCTCAATTACTACATAATTGAGATTGGGTCTATAACCCATATCATGTACCTTTATTTAAAATGTGGCTACTCACACAGTGAGTAGTCTAAGACTGAATCTAAATCTCTTATTCTTGAGTTCTAAACCGAATCTGTCATTGGATTTAATCATGTATCTCATTATCTAGGTAAACTTTATTCTAAAACTCTGATTTGGTAAGATTACTTCATTATACCAATTATATCACACATGAGTCTAATGTCTTATGAGACGAGATCTGAAATGAGTATAGAAATACTAAATATACAAAAGTAACTCAAGTAATGTGTATAGCTAAAGTATGATATCTGATTCTTGGCAAGATAACTCATTCTATGGTAAAACCTCATCAAAATCTGATCTTAATGGACTTAAGTCTTAAAATCATAAACCATAGAATAGAACCTTAGAAAATCTTAACTTGCATCTTAATCATACTCAATTTAATCTCATTAAGTCTGATCTCAAACATTTGTATGAACTTAAATCTTAAACCTTAAGGTAGAAATCATATAGATTCTCATCGTGCAACTCAATCATGACTTAATATCTCATAATTTGATAATATCATCACAAACTCATGTTACAACATCTTTAATGCCACTAGTACATTTATCCTAGAAATTGGGCCATGGTCTACCATGTGCAACAACCATATTCTCACATAATACTTAACTTTTAAACATCAACCTTATTAAAGAATCTATTTTACTTCTTAATTTCTTAGATCACTACATATATAAGAAACCTTGATGACATGTTCCTATTTGAAATCTCAATACATGGTTACATCTATATTTAAGAGATATGATAGAACTATATTTTCTTATCCTTCTTATGAACTTAACTTCATGATCTAGAATCATTCCATGACACAACACTACTTAAGGTATTGAGCATATGAATTTCTACAATCATAAGCACATAAAATATTTCTTACATATTTAACTCAGAATGTAGGACATGAAGGTCTTATCTAAGAAGCATGTAAATGTAATTGATTTGATAAACGTAAATACTCATGGACATGAACCACTTACCTGTTGTGGTGATGATGTCCTTAACTTAGTCTTGATTTCTTGTTCCAAATCTTAATCACTTGGATATAATTAAAGTTTTATAAGTCCAAGTACATGTTCCCTCTTTCTATTTCTAAATCTCAAAACCCCATCCTCCTAATTATATATACCAACTTAGGGTTCTTATTTAGACTAAACATAACTTTAATCTGAAATCACCATAAAATATTGGTGTTGAAATAAAATAAACTCTTATTATGTAGTTACTATAATATTTATACTCAACATAAATCGTCTTATGCACTAATATGAACATATACTTCATATAATGAGAATACTTACCAAACATAGTCACATATCAGAAAACTTACTGACTTGGTTAGGAAATCAAATATAATACCAGCATGCTAATAATATTAGACCTAATTAGCCATACATATACCACTTATTGTCAAGATAATCATCTATTACCCTCACATAATGGTCACTCAGGTCCAAATCTTAATACAAATATGATAACACAAGAAAATCCATCAAATCTTTGAAGAGTAATCACACAATGTAGTAAGATCATGTATAAACTATTAGGTCATAAGAAAAAAATCATATCATGGGTGAAATACCCAAAATATCCTTATTAGGGTTTACATTAAAAACATCAACAAAACTTCATATATGAAAGATCAGGGTCTGAATTAATGTTAAACATATCAAAATATACATTCCATAAAATTTGTATGAATTTCTAAATTCGTTTGCTATTTTTAATTGACCAAACATCAAAATCATATAGTTTTGAATAAACTGTTTTTAATAAATAACAAATATTAAAATCATAATCTAGAAGTACTTTTATGTGATAGTACTCATCATGAGATTTCTATACGTATCTTGTTTGATAAAATCCGACTTCCCAATCTCAAGATATGAATTTTAGAAGTCACCTCTGTTTGGATTGATATCAGCCGTCGATTTGGAATCCAAAGGGCATATATGGTGGCGCCCCTTCTCTTCTGTTCCTTAGCTGGTCACGCATCCAACGGGATCCATCTTCTTCCTCACCCGTGAACAGAATGAAAAGAGGGGAAGGTCCCCTGTTCTTCCGACGCAGGCTGCCGCCGCCACACGTCTTGCCTCCGACAGCCTCAACCTCGAATATATGGGCGTCGCGGCTTGTTCCCAGGCATCCCTTACCTCTGTCCTCCCTTGCTGGCTTGGGCGCCGCCGTTGAAGAGTACAGGGAGGCCCAGATTAGAGACTTGGCCTCCGCCCAACTGCAGCCGCTAAGACTTCTCTCCATGCTCTCTCTTGCTCGTTCTCTCGTTTCGCATCAAAACCCCAGAATAGAGTTCGAACACCGCCAAGCATCAAGGATAGAGAGGTTTTGTAGCCTCTAACCTTCTGAATCATGGGCAAGTATCCCCCGCTTGGGTGTCTCTGTTCAGATCTGAAAACAGGGGCGCGGCTCTCAGTCCGCGAGGACTGAGTCGCCCCCTTTTTTTATTTTCTTTTTCTCCTTCTTTATGATAAAAGTCCAAATATAAGAAATATTTATAGAGCCCATTCTATAGCTTAGTTTGACTTCAAATTTTGGGGTAGTTACTATATTATCATCAACTTCACATGAGCAAGATTTGAAGTAAAAACTAGCTATACAAACACTCCAAACATGTCTTTTAAATAAAAATATTATAATTACTAATTTAATTACCTAGGCCACTATATATATCAAAATCATCTGAAATTTCTCCCAGCATCTTATACTCTAATTATTATTCTACTAAAAATATTTTGAGCATTTATTATGACCATAAAATACTTAATTCTCAATTTGTACCCCATGGACATATTTGTAGAACTTAATTAGTCCAATAAGGTTGGAATTGGGCTCTAGGGCACATGGCCCAACCCTTAGTATTTCAAAGGGTCCATGAGCTTGATTGTATTCCAAATCATGAAAATAAGTCTTCAACCAATATAATTTCTCAATTGAAGCTCATGTACGACATATGCGATCAATATTTCTTTAGTTACATAACATGAAGACCTAAGCTAGGTCTAAGGCTCAAGCCATGAACTGGACTTAGCGTATCATATATTCATCACATTATTTTTCATAGGAATAATTCATTTATATTCATATACAACCGACTACAATCATACATATTTAAGTCGTTATGTGTGTATCAGATGATTTGTATTACACATTTTGTGAACTTTTGCGTACCTAACCATGGTTAGTTCATTACGTCCCTTGGCATGCCTTTACTAGGATACCCCACATTAAAAGCTTACTTTAGCTATTAAATTGAGGATGTTACACAACCATAGCAACAAATATCATTACATTGTTGAATATGCATTATCTTTTCTAACCCCAAGACCCTTATTTCTTATCTTTCTGTGGTGTTCCCTATATTTAGGGAAGCCTTTTTATGGGTAACCCTCTCTTTACAATCAGTCCCTGCAATGAACTCTAAAAACCTTCCTTTTTGGGCTTGGTTTTGTATCAACCTTACTTTTTGGGTTTGTCCTGTGGTGATCTTCCTTTCCGGGATCGATCACCATCCATTTCCTTAATGACTTCATTCACCCCATTCTCATTAACTCACTAGATATAACTATTTAGTGTTCAAGCAAGTTATTATTATTTAAAATGACACTCATAGTGAAATTATAGTTTGCAATAAGTACATAAACAATCAAGAAGCTTAATTGCAATCCATTCATGCTACTTAGGGAAACACAAATTTTGATAAGGAGAGTATTCTTAGGGGTGACCACATACCTTTGCCTTCATACAATTCAATGCAACATCTACTTCAAGAATATATATCCAAACCTCCAAGCATTCAACATAATCAACCAACATTATTGATTAAATTCTACTTGCATCCTAGTCTAGGATTAGGGTTCTCTCGGGTGTTGGATAAGGAATAAGGGTACAAACCCTAGTCCCATCACATATTGACCATGGGTAATATCATAATTGTCAAATTTATGAATTACAACCTAATCATGGTCGTTATTATCCAGACTATATTATGGATTTTTATTCTCATCATATTGAACTTATTAGGTTATTATGAACATTCTGATCAGATCATGTGCATTAAAGTTCTAGCAAGATATACATTATTTTCATAAACCACAATTATACATATTGATGATTATCCCCTTTAGAAACCCTAATTTTCATATCATCATTATCATCATCATCCTAATTATAATTATAATCAACAAGATCATATGATAGAATAAAAGAAAGGATTTTAACATTTTCTACTCTTTAATATCCAAAATTAGAGTTTCCATGCATTAATCACCACATTAACATATATTAGCACTACTTTTGGAACTAAGATTAAAATTAGATATCAATTATATTTTACCCATATTCCTCTCATTGTCTGGATCAACTTTCATATATAACATGTCATAATTTGATTATCCTATCAATTACAACAATTTTGTATGGTAAACATTTAACAACCAATCAGAAAAGGCCATGTCACAAAAGGGGAAATATAGCTTATTTCCATGCGGCCCAACCTACACAATTTTCCTTGGCCATTTAGCATGTGCTCCACTACAACTGAAGCCTGAGTCAAGGATACAAAAGTGGTCCTTCCCACGCTCTCATAGGTGTGGGGCTTCATGCGTTGGGGTAGGTTTGTCCAAGCAACCGAGTTCCCCCAAGGTCGCCTACTCCTAAAAACCACCTGAGGCGACTCTTGGCCTCTCGCCCAAATGTGAAGACCTGCTTGGTGCCATTGGATTACCTGGTCATTGCTGACCGTGATCCCGCTGCTGAGGCTTGGATAGGTCCATCCCACTCACTGCCCAACTGACGTGTGGTGGCTCTAATCCACACGATTAGGTTTCCGATCAAACCATGACTACGATCATACGGTCCACATGATTCTCATCCAGCAGAAACCTTCCCATACCCATGGAGGAGTTCCGTAGACAAGGATCTCTCTCTTTATATAAGGAAGGAGAGAGTGTTATAGAGGAATCCTAGGGCAATAAACGTGTCATTTTCATTCTAGGGTACAAGGCAAAGCTCAACGTGGGACATTTTTAGGAGTTTGGGGAAAGTTTTTAGGTTCCCGATGGTGGATGGAGAGAGGGTTTAATGGTGAGGATTTTCTTGGCCACTAAGGGGAGATTCACCCTCTCATAAGTACCTTTCTAGTTTGCTTTCTTGATGGGAAACCACTGGCGAGATTATTTCTCAATGGAATCCAATGTACAGTGGGATTGGGAGGTCAGGGCTATGGTGAACAATGTCCTTCCCTTTCTTAATCTTCTCGGGGTAGGGGATGACAGTCGGGTCTTCTATCTTCGATCAAAGGGCCAAGATGGACATGACACACCAAACAGTTTTGGGGTATACGTCATTAAAGTTGAAAACATTTATTCCCTTTCCAAAACTAAATCACTCTTAATTTGTAACATCCCAGGATTTAAGGCCTCAGATAAGTTGATCTTAAAAGGAATGATTGGACTACCCATATCACCAAGGTGCACCTCCTTTTCAGGAAGCCCATCACTAAAGAACTCCACAGTTAAGCGTGCTCAACTTGGAGTAGTACTAGGATGGGTGACCAGTCGGGAAGTTGATCTTGGCTTGCGCATCAGTGTGGACAAAGTGTGCAGTTAAGGCTGGTGGTGGTTTGTGGGGCCAGTCCTCATTCTTGAAACTCTACTAGAGCCTTGGGCAGTGGGCCCGGGCATTACATAATTAATGCAAAAAGGCCCCTCCTTCAAAATTTTACCCAGGCCTCTAGAAATATCCTTTTTCTATGAAACTTGGATGGTAATACATTAATAACATTTTAAACCTATATCCAATTTTTGGGTTTCATTGGGATAAGTTTAATTTATGCAACTTGCTTCTTTAGCATATCCTTAAATTAATTACCCACACCACATGGAAAGTCCTTTTTCCCTCAAATTTGAGAATTCTCTTTTTTCCTTATTATTTTCAATCATACCAAAAAGTCACGACGAGATAACACTTTTGATGCCTCAAATATTGTGTTGCCATTTATGATTAGATAATTACTCCCTTAATTATCTAAAACATCACACATATTATTTTCTTTTATAAACTTGCATAATATCTCTTATTTCAATTATTTAATAATTCACAAAGCCACTATCCTTTATTTTTACATGAAATCTCTTATTTCATAATCTTGTACCCTAAGTACCTATTTACAATGCAAATTGTCTCACGGGCCTTACATGGGACATTGGTTGCACCCATTCCACAATGTGTGTAACATTATAGTTCTATCAACAATATAATTAGGGAAATTACTTATCAATTAAAGCCTTAAACTTGTGTAATTAAAATTTACAAATCTTGAGGGTATTAAAACAACTTTTACAATAAATGGAAACCAAAAGGAAATGATTTTAAATTTCATCATCTAGTGGGACACATAAGGAAGAAATTGAATAAAATATATCATAGGACGCCCCACATTTTTATAAATTAATTGGTATTATTACATCATTCATCATATGTGACCAATGATACAAATTTTATATAAAAAATACCCATGTTCGTGAGTATAGCATGCACATAATGTACAAGGTATATAATCAAATATTGAGTCATAGATACATCGACATATAAAACACATTGTCTATTACCTATGCATACATGTATGAGTCAAGAAACCGCAAGACCAAAATTCCATCTTGAACTCACTAATTTTTATGTGAAGCAGACTACACCTTAAAAAAACCCCTGAGGTACGTTTTCAGAACCTAATATAGGGAAACAACAAGAGAGAGATCAAAGTGAAAGTGAGAGACAAAAGCACATGCAGAGTAATAAATGTATGTACAGTATAAATTATATTTATTGAAATAAGAAGTTGATTTTAAAAGAAACATCTACAAAGATGTATTTGAGTTATAAATTCATTATAGAGTAAAGGAAATGAAGTTATATGCCAAAAATTCTACACATATTCTTATTAAATTATTATATGTTGTTGGGTAGTTTGATGTACCTTCCAAACAAATGTCTAGTGACTATGACATCCCCTAGAAAAACTTAGAGGATCATAGAATTATCTTCACTCACTAGGATCACACAACATCTTAGTCTTTGTAAGTATGGAATTATGGGCTCATCATAATGTGACTAGTATAAAAGCATCATGCTTGTTTTTGGTACTCAATTCAAGACACCATTGTGTGACATTGACAATACTATCATATGCTATCATCTCACATCATTTTCTCACTTTGTATAATGTTCATATAACAACAAGAGATACAATATAGAGAAAAGCATAACGACATGTGGATTCTCATTTTGCGGGGACCGTACCCCATATGGATTCTTTGAAATCCAATTATTCTCATCAACATATGACCCTGAGCACCTCTTTTAAATTGATGGAGTTCAATGAGGGTGCTTGTTATGTTTACTAGAATTGTGAAACACTAGCAAAGTTATCTGGTTACATAGTAACTACATGAACTAGGGTTTTACAAAATAATTAGTCCACTTACTCGTCTTTCATTGAAAAATAAGATAAAAGTCATTGTATCATGTGAAGTGATGAAATGTATAAGAAATAAAAAATTATTACTCCCTTTGCTCATCTTTTGATTATTGTAATTCTATCCTACATCGACATTCATAACCAGAAATACCCCAATCTCAGTCATACATAGGCCATGTCATAGATAGGGCTCCAAATTCATCATTTAATGTCATCATACCATTTAATAACTACAAGCAAATGAAAATAGATTCCACAGAGGGTGAATAGACTTTTAAGAAAATGTCAATTTTCTAAACAATAAATCTTGAACATCAACTATTGTAAAATAATTAAATACTAAAGTAAAACATGTTGAAGATGAATGAATAGATGAATATGGTTATTTAGTTTGGTTTTGAAACCACAACAGTTCCATAATATACTCCTCTATGGATATTAACCAACTAGATCTTGACAAACAATCTATCTTGAATAGTTGAGAGGGGATAAAATTAATAATTATACATCTGACAACTGAAATAAGATCAAAACTTATTCTTTGTCCTTTAATATTTTTCGTTAAAGATCACTATTATTTCCTTATAGGGTCTCTCAAAGACCTCCTCAAGAGCTTATTTTTCTTCTATCTGAAAGAAGGAACTATGGTTGTATCCCTTTCGTGGGGAAAGTAGGATCACTATTTCTTCTAGACCAATTGCTGTTTCACACACATTATATCACTTCTAGGATACTTCTTCATAGGAGTAAAGCTGATGGAAGAAGGAAGTACACAATAAAGTACATTAAGATTTGCTAATCATGTTATCTGAATGAGAATAAATATTTTTGTAAAGAAGAATATTGTTGTAACCTGCTTTTTAATATAATTTTACACTTGTTTCTTTTAATAGTTAAACAATAAATATTTTCTATGTCTTTTTTTGTAAAAGTGTGAATTTGATTCACATAATCACCATTGATTTGGATTTCGTGGCTCTCACTATTTTTTCTAAATGAATAATGAATATGGAAAAAGAAAGCAAGAAAACCCATTAATATAGTAAAAGATAATGTATAAATAATAATGTAAATCTAGAATCATGAAGAATTTTCTATAAAAATAATATTTAAGGCCTCTAATGGTTTGGTTTTGTTTTCACATGGTTGCTAATAAGAAAAGTAATTAAAATAACATACATTAAAAAGGTAGAAAAAGAGAAGAAATAAATTGATGCCTTAAATACATGAAATAAGAAGGAAATGTGGAGATTAAGAAAAGTAAATCTATGTTCGATATTTTGGTCTCCAATCTCATAGACATTAGATACAATCAATAAAATCTTTCTCTCAAAATTTGGGGTTAAAAGGATTAAAGGAGTGAGAGATATGGAATTTATTTGAAATCCTAATGTGATTGGGTAAATGGATATATACATTAAATGTCATGATTTAAATCAATTTATGAAAAGGAAATTAGGTACCGAGAGCCTATGAGTGTGCATGTGATATGAGTCATGGATCTCAGATCTAAGGGTGACCAATCGTCATCTACCTAGGATCACAAAAGGAAATAGGAACTCAGTTAAAATATCTTTCATAACCAATTTCCTAAAAATTAAATTCATGATTAGATCAGAAAACAAGTGGTTTGGATTTGTGAAGTAAATATGAACCCACCTCCCCTAAGTTTTTCCTGATTTAGAGGACCCTAGAAGTTTTTCCTAAATCAATCGATGCAACAAGAGTAGGACCTCAACCCAGGGCTATATAAAGGGGCACAAACCCCTCTACAAAACTCCCAGATTGCTCATGAGTTCTCACTAGATTGGTGAGCCTCACTCCATCTCCAATTTATAACCAAACTCTATTCTATCCCTCCATTCTCCTTCACTTACCTAGAAGGTACACCTTTTCCGTCCTCACTCCTCTGACTACACCCTAGGCGATTGAGGTCATTGACGAAATAAAGAGGACTTGGGGAAGGTGTTGGCACCCCTGCCTACCACCCTGAGGATCAAAAGCCTAATGTTAATGAGGAGTTCGACCCAACTCAGGCCTGGTAGAGAAAACATAAGGTAGAAAATGAGTCTTTCTAAAAAGACCTCCCTACCTAGATAGTTTTGAATAATAGGTAGAGGTCATATATATCTTTAGCCCTTTTCTCGCGCTCCCTCTAGTTCTTGACCATGCGGTGTGAGCCGCTGACATGGGTGCAGCCAATAGGCTCTATCCAACCGTGGTCGCACAACTCAAACCAGGGTTTGTTGCATATGTGTCATGCCTTGATTGTTTAGAAAGGAATTATTTTATAAAAAGCATAGTAATTTAAATGAAGGTCCAAGAATGGCATATAATAAAAGAAACTTTCTCAGAAAAAATACAAAGAATAAAATAAAAATAGTTTCAAGATCAAAATATATCTCTAATTCAAAAAGTACCTCAAGTTACTAACTTTAATCTGTTTAATATATAAAAACCTTAATTTTTAGGTTTTGATGATCCGAGAATGTTTAATTGATCTTAACTATGAAATACTAATCTTTTTGGATAAAAGGGTATCTTGGATCTAATTTGACTTTGATAATTCATTAATTTACAAATTAGGGTTTTCTTGAGTTAAAATATATATGATGATAAAATTATGGTTTATAAACCAAAAAGACATTAAAAGTGATAATTCGGGTTTGGGAAGCCAAAACTCTAATGAAACCCTTATTTGACTATAGAACCATAACTAGGATCCCAAATCAGTCCTAATACTAGTTTTTAGATAAAATAATAATACATGGGTGTTATGCTTGAATTTCAGGACAATTTCTTGATTGGTTGCTTTGTTGCCTTTTGCTTGGACATCAAGTTACTGCTATGAAAGGTTTTTTGTTATGCCTATGTCTATTGGAGTTAACTGACTCCCATGGTCTTCTAATGGCTCTTCCGACTGGATTGCAGATCAACTACTTGCTTGTTTATTTACTTCCTGCAATGTATAAAGCCCATATGAGTATCACTATATATATAAATAACTTGCTCAAGCCCACAATATTATCTCTACTGTAAAAGCATGCATAATAATATGGAAAGAACCCCCAATGGGTGGGTTGGCTAATAAATACTCCCAGATAGCGAGTATGAGATCATAGATACTACCAAGGAGTAGTTATAGATGGAAATCACCCCTGGTGAGTGTGTAAATCAAAGGAATACTCCCAAAGAGTTAGTATGGTAAGATTGGGTGCCCCAGTAAGTGGGTATTCCAAAAGGATTAAGGCTTGAGGAGTTAAAGAAATCCAAAGGTGAATTTTTTAATTGCAAATATGACTGACTATGCTACTCATACATGTGCATATTTTGCTTCCCTCACATACAAGTATAACTTGTTATATTGACTGTATTTCGTTTCATGGAGTTTAGGTTAAACTGCTAGTAACCTACAATTAAAGATGAAAGATGGACTCGTAAGAATATGACCCCAAAAAGAAAGGAAAGTTCAAAGATGGAGGATTTTAGTTAGATAATATTTCGTTCTGTTTCAAACATTAGATCTAAATTCCATGTGAACTCCCTTGAGGAGATATTATCTTGTTATCAACTCTTTTCTGTATAATGAAATTTATTGATTATTATGGATTACCTACTAATCATGATCCTAAAATTATGATTATGGACCTTTCCCTCTAGATCTTCCTTTTTAAGGGATAATAGGGGGATGAGTTCGTAAAATTTTCTATCAGAGCCCACAATTACCATTGAACCTTTAATAGTTTAGTAATTCATAAATCTCCATAGAGCCCAAGGGAATTATTAAGAGTACTTTCTAAAGATGATATTTTCTAGAAGGGACCATGATATGGGGGATGAAAAAACTTTCCTTGGGAGTAAAATCCCTTCTAGAAAGTTTTATTTTGAGAAAAATCCTCTGACTTTGGCCAGATAGGATGCAAAAAGTCTGGGTGTCCTCATAATCCCTTCTAGAAAGGCCCTGAACATGAGGTTATCCACCTCAACATTTCAAACCCTAAAGATGAGACTATGATAGAAAATGATCCTAAGGAAGGCCCAGGTCAAAAAACTAACTCCAGATTGATAATAGGATAGGTGGTAGTCCACGCTCCTGATGCTCTCTAGATGGAACAAAAGAATAAGTTGACTGAGGGTATTAGTGCCCTGGCCCTAAAGGATGTTGCCAAAGACAAGAATTGTGAGACTCCACTTGTCCAACCTTGTCTTGGAGCCACCATATTGGACTTTGTCAAGCCGTATAGTAAAAATCTATGGGGTGAAGATAAAACTGAAGTGGTTAATAAAGTGGATGCTTGTCTCCTAGAAGTGGGAAATGACTTTTGTAGTCTAGATGTGCATCCAAACAAGAATTTCATCTTCACCACTCACCTTGTGGAGGGAGCAACTAAGATATGGTGGGAAAATCATATCATGGGATGGGATCTGACTTAAGAACTGATGGCCTGGGCAGAATTCCATACCATATTCTCATTAATATTCATACCCACATCCACCAAGAAGGAGAAAGAAAAGCAATTCACACTCTTGTACCAAGGAAACATGACAGTAGAAAACTTTGCACAAAAGATCCACCTCCTGGAATGGTCTGGTTACATGCTGACTGATGAAAGCCGGGTGGAACATTTTTTGGAGTGCCTGCACCCTTTTGATAAAGTCTCATGTAATGGCGAGTAAGTCTGCAAACTTCATTGAAGCTGTCAAATTCACCTTAAACATGGAGAAAATGATCATACCTACATGAAACCCGCCCAAAGGATGCCTAGGGTTCACTGAAGGTGTCTCTCCCTTAAGGAATGATCATACACAAAGGGAAATGAAGCAACAATGGCAAAGGATGAAGAGGCACCGTGGTAAGAGTGGGTATGAAAAGTGAGTGTGCTTTTACTTCCATTAGCAGGGGCACTTTGTGACCAACTGTCCCCTCCCTCCTCCACCAGGTCAGGAACTAGTGGTGGCACAACTAGTGGCAGCCCAACTAGTAGTAGCAACACAACCGGAAGGTGTGGCTCCACCAAGAAATGCTCCAACAATAGGATTGCATAGGCAAGCCCGAGTCTTCTCCATGTATAATGAAGAATCTCAGGAAAAGGATAATCGTCTGATAGAGGGCATACACCCCTAGAGATCTAACTCTATCCTTTAATATGTAATGCATAGTAGGTTGACAATCATGATTCCAATGTAGGCATGCTTGACATCATGGGACAAAATGTAAAAGCTTTGTTTGACTCTGGTTCTACTGATACTATAATTTCAATAAATCTCACAACTATGCTTTGGCTAGATTTTAAGGATTTAGGATACATTTTAGAATTCATCGATCTGTGGTAAATTCTTTTCATCTCTCTTGAGGACACATGTCATACCTATTAAATATATGAATAATGAACTCCCTACAAATTTGTACTCCTCGATAAAAATTACTGTGATGCATAATTGACATGGAATGAATTTATACTTATAATGCAAAAGTAGACTGTAGGGAAGATGAAAAAAGAATAGAGAGACCATGTTTACCATTAGAGGTAGGAAGGATGCTACCACTAGCCTATATGTGTCAGCCATGAAGGTAGAGCAAATGATAGACAAGGTTGTCATGCCTTTCCTAGCTATAGTCACTGAGCTGGAGCTTAAGGTGAGACCCTTGATGGAAGTAGAGGTGTTCAGGACTATATACATGTGTTCCCAGATGATTTTCCTGGCATACCTCTAGAGAGAGAAGTGGACTTCTCAATAGAATTAGCTCCTGAGACGAACTCCTTTTCCAGGGCACATTACAGGATGGCCCCCATTGAGTTGCTTGAGATTAAAAAGAAACTACAAGAATTTCCAGACAAAGTACTCATCTGACCTAACACCTATCCATGGGGAGCACTAATCCTCCATGTGATAAACAAGGATTGATCACTCTGTATGTTCATAGATAATAAAATGATAAATCAGGCTACCATTAAGAGCAAGTATCCTCTACCCCATATATATGACCTGTGTGACTAGGTCTAGTCAGCCGGTGTTTTCTCAAAGATTGTTTTGAGATCGAGATACCACCAACTACGAGTTAAGATACTTTTTGAACTGCTATGGAAATTATGAGTTTTTGATCATGCCTTTTGGGTTGTCCAACGTCCCAAGTGTGTTTATGAATCTCATGAAAAGTATGTTCTAGCCCTTCAGTGACTCCTATCTCATAGTGTTCATAAATGACATCTTGGTTTTCTTTGATGACTTAGAACCACACCTTGACCACCTTACTAGGGTCCTTGATATATTGAGACATTAGAAGTTTTCTGGGAAATTCTTGAAATGTGAATTTTAGATAGACTGTGTCATGTTTATGGGACACATTATATCTAGAGGGACTATCTCAGTGGATCCTATGAAGGTGTTATCTGTACATGATTGGCCAACACCAAAGAACCCTTCCAAAATTCTAGCTTCCTGGGACTGGCTAGGTACCACAATTGATTAATCAAGGATTTCTCAAACACTGATTTTCCCCTCACCAAGTTCTCCTAAAAGGACGAGAAGTTCGTGTGGTTTGACCTATGTAAAGCATGATTCTAAGAGTTGAAGGAGAAGTTGACCACAAATCTCGTATTGGCTCTACCTTTGGGAAATGAAGGATTCATAATCTTCACTGACGCATCGAAGATGGAAGTTTGATGCATGCTAGAGAATAATAAACATGTTGTCACCTATGCCTCAAGATAGCTCAAGCCTAATGAGGTGAACTACCCAACACATAATTTAGAGTTAGACATTTATTCATGCCCTAAAGAACTGGAGACATTAACTATATGGAGCTACCTTCAAAATCCTCTTTGAACATAAAAACTTGAAGTACCACCTAACTCAAAAGGACCTAAATTTAAGACAAAGGCGATGGATCGAGTACATGAAAGACTATGATTTTACCATTGCCCATCACCTGCGAAAAGCTAATGTGGTGGCAGATTGATAACACTTTATTTTATGCACTTTTAGTATACATTTTATACCTTCCTAGTACATCTTTTGCTAACTTTCCCCACTATTTTAGCATATTATGTCAAATACTTCACTTACACATTTCCCCCTTTGATTTTAGGTACATATCTGGCCCAGGTCATGGTCATCACCTTGACTGTGACCCATTCATCCAGCATTGACCATCTCATCATGGTTGAGGTCTCCAAGTTCACCCTAATGCCTTGCACTTGCAATCAATTTGCACTCAAACTCTTCGGGACCGCGACCATCTTGAAGACCATGACCTTGAGACACACCATGACCGCGGTCGTACAGAGAGTCACAACAACTTGACTGTGATCAAGAAGCAGATTACATAGACCATGACGGAGGGGGGTGATAAACCTACCTCGACCACGACCCTCGCCTATGAGGGTAGTTTACCAGACCGCGACCAAGATAGGGGATCAACTGACCTCGATCGAGTGAAGAATAGTGATAAGGCCTCAACCACTATCGTGCATTATCCAAGACCAGACCTTGACCATGGTCAAGGGGTTAAGTCGGTGGAGTGTGCCTATAAATACGCCACCCACCTACTTGTCAAATCATCAAATGATAGATCAGATCTAATAGTGCTACAAAGTGCTGCTACTTTCCAAACTCATCTAAATTCATCCATCCAATTAGTCTTGGATCTCCAAAGGTGGAAGCTGAGGAGACAGAAGACTAAAGGCTCCATCTTCTTCGAGAGAAGAAGACCATCCACTCCACTGACCTTCTGGATATAGATCTGAAGAAGTACTGAGTTGTATCACGTTCTTCTCTCTCCATCTAGATCTATCACAGTGATCTCATTGTACTTCCCTCACCACTTAGTGGAACTTGATGTATCTATCTTCTTATAATGCTGTCATGCTTCCCGTGTGCATGTGTGGCTAAACTTATTAACTTGGGTTGGGAGTAGCCACTAAGGCTCTCCCAACATGTATATTGTCTCTCCATTTTGAACATACATTTATTCTTATCAAGATTGTCTCCATGCACTGATTTTAATGCTTCGCTTATATGCTTAGATACCATCTTATGATGTTTGATTGTTGATATCTCAAGAGAGTAATATATCTTTTATATTGTGTTATGAAGTAGTATGAATGCATGAGAATGTTGGAATGCTAAAGCTTGAGACCATATGTTATGTTATGTGGTTTTTGTGTAGTCATCTCAAGAGAGAGGTTACCCCTATACCTAGATCTATCCTCATCTCGAGAGAGAGTGGAATAGACACCTTTATGGTTGTTTGTAATCCTGATAGGATTATATGAGAGGGAGAGATGGTGTTTCATGTCGGTGAAAGTCTTAGTAGGTGAAACCCAATCTAAGTTTCCCTTCCATATCTTTGTTTCCATCTTGTTTTGTTACACTTTGTTCTTCTTTTCTTTGGTTATTTGTTTTATTTTAGTTTGAGTACCATTGTTCCTTTGGGAACACCCGTTAGCCTAACCCTTTTATCCAGAGTATGTGAGTGTGAGATCTTGTATGTTTAGAACCTGCCAACCTTGTCCCTGTGGTTCGACCTCGATTACTACATCAGACCCCCTATAATAGTTGTAGGGGCCTAAGTGTCAGGTTACTTTCTTAAAAGTCTGACTACTCTAGATCCACTCCTTTTTGGATGTACGATTTAGGCCGGTCAACTTTTTGGCGCCATTGTTGGGGACAAGGCAAAATGGCACTATTAAGAACTTGAGTCCACTCACTATACTCCCGTGCCTCATGCTTAGTAATAAGCTTGACCACAATGTTACTTTAAGTCTGCTACCCTGCGTCTGTGTAGAATAGTTCATTTTAACAAGTCCAATTTACTAACTTGATTGTGCAATCTATTCAAGCACCTCAAAGGAAGTAGACTCATTTGACTTTGCTCCTTAACCTCAAGTTACCATGCCGCCTCCCATGGACATTACCCTTACTGGGTATGAGTGAGATGCGAGGAATCAACACAACCCACCACCACCAGGATTGGATGAAGACAGAGATGGCTGTTATAATGGAGGTCATCAATGTGAAGAAGACCATAGGGATGAAGATCGTCATCATGATGATCGTCGCGGAGAAGACCAACGCGATGAAGAAGAACGCCACAGACATCAAAGAAGAAACCACCGTAACCATCATGACAATGAACGAGAGCATGATGGTCATGATAGCAACAACGAGGACGATGAAGAAGGGAAGACTCTTAGAGAAATGAAAACAACAAGGGCCAACAATTTTAGATGTTCGATCACCATACCATACTTCAATAAAACCAGCTATCATCTCAATGATTCAGAATAAACCTTTTCATGGGAATTCAAGGAGTGAAAACCCATACCATCAACTCGATGTATTTAAAAATATTTGTGATATCATCAAGATGAGGGGAGTCCTGCAAGTGGTGATATACTGTAAAGGCTTCAATTTTTGTTTGGAAGACAAGGCTTTATCTTGGTACCTAAATCCTCCTCACCAATCTATAGATGGATGGATACCTCTTGCAGATGCTTTTGTTACTTAGTTTTATCCTACATAGAGGACAATCCACAACATGCAGAAGATTACCTCTTTTGCACACAAGTCAGGAGAGAACTTGCATGAAGCATGGGAACATTTCCAGGAGTAGCTTAGGGATTTCCCACACCAAAATTATCATAAGGGGTTCCTTGTGACCACTTTCTCTAATCGGGTAACTTCTACGAAAATGATTTCATTAAATGCAGTCGCTGGTAGTGATTTCCTGGGGAATAAGTCAAGAAGAACCATGAAGATAAAAAAAAGACTATGACATGAATGACAGAGGGCCAACAAGGAAAGTAGGGTTTGAGGGACCAACTATTGAAGCCAAAGCTTTAGAAACCATAATGGCACAGATTCAGAAAATAGCAATTGATGTAAAACAACTAAAAGATACTGAAGTTAAGAGCAAGAAGCATACTGAGAAGTAATGAAGTGTGTTAGCAATGGAGAAGGAGGACATGGGGTTGATAATTGTATCTAGACCAGGCCAGAGGAAATTGATGAAAGTGAAAGTGAAGAAGAGATGCAGAATGTTTCCTATGCCAACTTCAAGAGGCCAGACCACCCTAGTTTCAGCTATGAAAACAAGGATGCAGCCAAGAATTCACACCAACTGAACAACTCACAAAAGCTTCCCCCAGGGTTTGGAAAGAGAAGCAGACAGAACCGAACCAATATACACGAACAAAAGACTATCAGACAAATAAGAACAACTATCAGGGTCAAGGTAAGAATCTGAACCGTCAAGGTATATGATCAAGTCAAGGGAAGAACCAAAATTGAGGGACGGGTGTGGGCGAAGATAACAAGCAACCATTTTTAGTCGCCTAGATATTTGGTTTTGCTAAAAGGCAAGATACATTGAATGATCAGTTAGCTCAAAGCACTCTTGCTAACTCTGGAGTTTTAATGACCATGCAAGTTTAGATGGCCGACATGCAGACCCATCAACGTCAAATCGACCAACAGTTGGCGTAGTTGGTAGAGCTGGTAAAGAATCCTTATGGAAAAATTCCATCAAACACTGAACCTGCAAAGATGGCTACCCTCTCATCCGGGAGGATCCTAAGTAACTCAGGAACTGGAAGTAACAATGAGGAAAGAATATATGATGAACAACCACCTGAGAGAGAGGTTGCTCCTAAAAATTATGTTGATAAAGAAAAAGTAGAAGAAAGAAAGGAGAAAGACGTTAGGAAACTTGATGTTGTCGAAGAAATTTTCACAGAGAGGAGTCCATATGCATCGAGAGTCCCATTCCCATATAAGTTCATTAAGGCACATCTGAAGAGAAGATACGATAAGTTCATGGAGGAGGTAATGGAATTTCATCTAGATGTTCCATCCCTGGATGATGGAGATGCCGACCTATGCCAAGTTCTCCAAGGATCTCATCACCAAAAGGAGGAGAGGGGACCATATTGATATAGTGTAGTTAGCTAATATGTCAAGTGCTTTCATCCAAGCATAGCTTCCAACAAAGAAGAAGGACCCCAGAGTATTCAATATACCATTCGACGTTGGAGACAATGTAGAGAGAAAAGATTTGACAGATTTGGGAGCGAGCATTAGTTTTATACCTTTGAGTCTAGCCTAAAGACTAGGCTGACGGATATGGTTAAAACAAACATGAGGATTGAATTGACTGACCACACTTTCAAATGACCTATTGGAATAGTTGAAGACATGCCCACTCGAGTTAGAAAATTATTTATTCCCTATGATATCGTGGTGATTGACACAATCGAAGAACCAAAGTGCTCAATGATATTTGGGAGACCATTCTTGGAAACTGGAAGAGCATTGATAGATGTCGTAGAGGTGATTATTACCCAACACATAGGAAATGACCACATAGACTTCTAAGTTCAAGATGCCATGAAGGGACCGTCTCTTTTCGAGTCAATATATTTTATGGATAGTTAAAACCAGTACTGTGAGGAAGTGCAAGAAGAAAAGGCAATCATAGACCCCCTCATGTGAGCTTTGAACAACCCCAATCCAACTATAGAAGACCGTGAGGTGGTTGAAATCCTCGACAATCTAAATCAAGACGAAGGATACCTTAGTGATGAAGAAGAAATTATCGAAGCAGTTAAGTATGCTTCACTTGAACAATCTTCCGAAGAGAAAGAGGAACCTAAGCTGAAGCCCAAATTGAAATCACCCCCAAAAGGGATAAAATATGAGTTGCTAGATCATGAAAAAAGGAACCCTATTATTGTGAACACAAGCCTAACGGAAGAACAAATGGAAAGATTGCTATGGGAGCTGAAAGAACATAGAAAGGCGATAGGGTATTCTGTAGAGGACATAAAAGGGCTTAACCCAGCTCTCTACATGCATAGAATACATCTAGAAAGTTCAGCTAAGCTGCTAGTTCTGCCCCAGCGAAAGCTAAACCAAATGTTGAAACAAGTTGTAAAGAAGGAAATCCTAAATCTTCGAGATGCTAGAATTATATACCCGATTAGCGATAGTAGTTGCATGAGTCCTATTCATGTCGTGCCTAAGAAAGGAGGAATGATAGTAGTGAAGGGAGAGAATGGGGATGAAGCCGCTACTAGAACTATTATAGGATGGAGAATGTGCATAGATTACAAGAAACTGAATGCCGACACAAGGAAGGATCACTTCCCCCCTCGATTCATCGACCAAGTGTTAGAAAGACTGGATCATCACGACTATTTTTGCTTTTTCGATGGCTACTCAAGTTTTTACCAAGTCCCTATTCACCCAGATCCTCAAGAGAAAACAACATTCACGTGCATCTAAGGCACTATGCATTCAAAAGAATGCCATTTGGACTATGCAATGCACCTGCAACATTCTAACATTGTATGATCTCGATGCTCTCTGACTTTCTAGAGGACATTGTAGAAATTTTTATGGATGACTTCTCAGTTTATGGTACAAATTTTAATGCATGGCTAAGAAATTTATCCGTAGTCCTGAAAAGATGTGAGGAGAAACACCTAGTTCTAAATAGGGAGAAGTGCCACTTTGTGGTATGGAATGGAATAGTCATGGGACACAAAATTTCTAAAAATGGGATCGAAGTAGACATGAGTAAAATAGAGGCCATATCAAAATTGCCACCACCAAGGTATGTAACAGGAGTGAGAAGTTTTCTTGGTCATGCAATATACTACAGGAGGTTTATAGAAGACTTCTCAAAAATTTCAAAGCCTTTGTCCAATATTTCACTCAAGGACGTCGTATAAAATTTCGAAAATGAATGTTTGGAGGCTTTAAATACCCTGAATAAAGAATTAACAACTGCACTAATCCTACAAGCTCCAGATTGGGAGTTGTCATTCGAGATAATGTGCGACGCTAGTGATTATGCAATAGGAGTTGTCCTAGGTCAAAAGAAAGACTAGAAGCACCATGTAATTTGCTATGCCAGTCGCACCTTAGATGAGGCAGAAGTAAATTATACCACAACCGAGAAGGATATGTTAGCAATAGTTTTTACTTTTAAAAAGTTTGTCATACCTAATAGGGTCAAAGGTAAAGGTATATATGGACCATGGTGCAATTAAATACTTGATGCAGAAAAAGGATACCAAACCACGACTTTTGCGGTGGGCTCTACTATTGCAGGAATTTGATCATAAAATCATAGATAAGTAGGGAAAAGAAAATGTAGTCACAGACCACTTGTACAGAATAGTTTTCGATGAAGATAATCAGTTACCCATGAATGACAATTATACTGATGAAGCCCAATTGATGGCTCAGTATGATGAGAAGAGATTTCAATGGCTCGCTGATATCTGTAACTATTTAGCCTATGGCCAACTGCCACCAAAGATTACATACAACCAGAAGAAGAAATTGTTTTCAGACGTCAAGAACTATTACTAGGATGACCCCTTACTATTCAAGAGGTGTGTTGACAATCTATACCGAAGGTGCATACCAGAGGTTGAGGTTCCTTTGATTATGAAGGAGTGTCACTCTTCACCATATGGTGAGCACCACAGTGTCGAAAGAACCACAAAAAAAGTACTAGAATTTGGGTTTTATTGGCCCACACTCTTAAAATATGCAACATCTTTTGTTAAGGCATGTAAAGAATGCCAACTCACTGGGAATATAAGTAAGAGGAATGAGATGCCCATGGAAGATTGGGTAGAAGTCGAAATCTTTGACATTTGGGGAATTGACTACATGGGGACTTTCCCCACGTCAAAGGGAAATCAATACATTCTTGGTTCTATTGATTATGTTTCAAAATGGGTTGAGGCGGTGGCCACCCATAATTGTGACTCTAAGGTCGTGATTAAGCTATTTGAAAAGATTCTCATGCTTGGGGGTGCCACGCACAATCATAAGCGACGGGGGATCACACTTCAGAGAAAGACAATTTGAAGCTTTGTTGAGGAAATATGGAGTGAAACACAAAGTCGCCACACCATACCATCCCCAAACATGGGGGCAAGCATACCATCCCCAAACATGGGGGCAAGTAGAAGTATCAAATACACAAATTAAGGAAATTCTAGAAAAGACATTGAGTTGGACGAGAAAGGATTGGTCAATGAAGCTAGACGATGCTCTATGGGCTTATTGAACTGTGTACAAGACACCTATAGGGACCACACCTTATAAGCTTATCTATGGGAAGTCCTGTCACTTACTGCTTCAGCTTGAACACAAAGCTCTATGGGCCATCAAATTCCTAAATATGGACCTTGACAAGGCAGACGAGAAAAGATTTCTACAGCTTCAGGAGCCCGAGGAACTGAAATTTCTTTCCTATGAGAATGTGAGAATTTATAAACAAAGGACTAAGGTCTAGCATGATGCCCACTTGAAAAACAAGGATGTTCACGAAGGGGATAAGGTCCTTCTATTTAACTCAAGCATCAGACTATTTCTAGGAAAGCTAAGAACGAGGTGGTCAGGCCCTTTCTCAGTACTGAAGATTTACCCATCATGAATGATGGAAATTTTAGGGGAAAAGATGGGCATTTTCAAGGTTAATATACATAGGGCAAAAAGAGTATATTAAGATGAAAGATTTAAAAGAAGGTCTGAAATTAGTTTGGAGGAACCCAACCAGCCAGGAAATGAAGATAATGAGGAGATACCACAATAAGTTGAGGAAGTTGAGAAGTAATTGATTAGAAAGTTGAGATGGAGACTCTAAGCAAGTGCTTCTTGGGAGGCAACCCAACTTTTTGCTGATTTCTTGAGTTTATGTTCTTCCTTTGCTTTGAACTATTGTTTTCCCTACTCTTTGGTTTGTTAGTTTCCCCCTTATCAAGTAAGCTTGTATATATCTTATGTTATCTTTGAGTGTGGTTTAATTAGAAGAATCAAGTTCATGTTTCGGTTTAATTTTTGAGTTGGTTTGACACACCGGGGGTCACGGTCACGACTGTGGTCGAGGTGTGACTTTTCTCAATATAGGGAAATGTACTACAATCATGCAGCTTTTCTTCTTTAGACCAACCAGACCGCAACTGCGGCATTATGGCAATAGAGAGGGTCAACCATGACCACAGTCCCTATTTGCAATGCGAGTTATGGTGCCTCCCCTATATATATATTCTCAAACCCTTGATGTAGTATTCATCTCACCTAAAACCTCAGTTTCCCTCGAACCAAAGAACAAAATGTCTATGCGCTCACAAACGACACCAAAGCCATCCGAACTCGCTCTGCCGCCGCTGTAGTAGCACGAATCACCATAGCTACACTAATCCTCCACCCCGAGTTTCATCTACAATCTTTTTCTGTCACCAAGGTAATCTTCTAAATGCTTTTATTTCCTGATGCTATGACTCTTCGCCCACCACCACAACTTTCATCAGACCTAAACCACTCTTTCTCTCTCTATTTTTGTACTCCTTTACCATTCCATTGACCCATGCTTCTCCACTTAATCAACGACTCCACTGATCATTTCCCCCCCTCTTTGTAGTTGTTTTCGTTGTGCCTGTCCTAGGGCAACATTTTTGAGCACGTTTCAATCTCGATCAATGTTGTTTCAGCTACCCTCATCGATCAACCATAATTGTAGCCTCAACCCTCTACCCAACACTCATTTCCAATGGAACAGGTAAACCCTCTGCTTCGCAATCGTGGCACAAGGATCATGACCACGAGTCGCGGACCTTGTTTTCAACCACGGGTTGTAGTGCTCACAAACATCTAATAATAGGAGTATTTTTTACTACATTCACGGTGTTTACCACATTGGTTGGTTCCTTTGACCGTGACTACAACCTTTCCATCTAAGATCATGGTCGCAGTGTCCTTCATTTCATAAGTAATGACCACATGCCATGCTCTCAAGTGAATAACGAAAAATATACAACATACATATACATTGAATAGAATTACTGATGAATTGAAAGATATACTAATTACAAATTCAATTTGAAATTTTTTTAGGATGTTTGCTTCAACTAATGACTCGCTAGAAAAGAGGGCAACCTCATTAAAGGAGATAAAGATGATTGTAGAAAAGCTAGCAAAGGCTTTAGAAACCAATACAAGCCTACCACCAGCCATGAGGCTACAATTGCAACTATGGATGGAGTAGTACCAAAATATTATGGGTCACCAGACACTAGAAAGGTTAGAGTCTGCATAGAGTGCAACACAGACAAGATCCTCAGAGTACCAGCCCACAGAGTCCGAGCTGAGAATTCTGGGCAAAAGGAAGGCTGATCCCAATACAACTAGAAGCAGCAAAAAGGTAAAAGTGATAGCTGCTAAAACAACAAAGGGACAAGAGGTAGAGACAACCAACAAGGAGGGGGAAGATATAGAAGAGGTGGCCCAAAGGCAGAGTGAGCCTACCTTCATAACCAGAGACACTGTGCACTAGTCGCAATATGACTGGATGTCATAGGTCAAGATATTCAGGCCTACGTGGTACCTCAACGTAGACAACTTCAAAAAGATAGGGATCTATGACAGGGTCATCATGTTTTTAGAGGGTGCAAACTTGTGCACCTTATGCACCTCTGAAGCCCCATCCTCAAAGCAGTTGACAGCTGAATTCCTATCTTTGTTAGAGAAACTCCCAGTAAATGAACAAGAATGAAAAAGGGTGGTGGAGACTACAAGATGGAAGTGTGACTAGGGGGGAAGTCTCACACTATCACGGCAGCGATGCTGAATACAATCTTCATGAAGACAACTGCATAAGTCCAAGCCTGCTCAGCCACCATGGGAGAGAAAGAGGCCGTCAGATATGACAACCACCATATGAAGGAAGACCTGAAGGGAGAAGATGAGCATAACTCCAAAAAATCCATGGCTACCCTGATCACCTCATGCTACATCAGGGTAATACAAAAGATAACAACTAACATGATATACACGAGGTCAGAAACAAGGGGAGTTATGAAAGGAGATTTTTTCATGGTCTGGCCTATGCTGAAAAAGAAGCCTACGAACATAGGTAAAATCCAAATCGAAAGGTTATGATTTGTCATTGAAAATGTATAAGGAAACGGAAGGACATACAAAGATCGACATCAAGTCCCTCCTAAACACAGGAATCCTAGCTCAGAAGGGAGACAAGTTGTACTACAAGAAGAGAAGTTCAACGAAACTCCATCCCCTCCCAGAGATGGTGTATTACGACATCCACAAGATGCGGCCCACCCAAGATGACATTGATAAGATGTAATCATGGGCCATCCAAAATGTCATGAAGAAGATATCGACAACTGATGAAGCAAGTAGTAAGGACAAACCTATAGAAACATAGAAGAGGCTAGAAGAGAAGAAAAAGTTGGTTGTAAGGAAGAAGAAGGAAGCAGTGGAAAATCCTACTGCTCTGAAGACAACCTCACCCCCCCCATAATCACTGAAATGATAGTGATCAAGGAATGCCACCCGCATGAAGAAACAATAGAGAACAACTTCCAGGCAAACCCAGTCCGTACACCAAGTAACACTACTACACTTTCAGCCAATAACGTTACTGCCGAAAGCGTCACTTATTTTATAAAAACTAACCTAATAAGCTAAAACCAAAGCAAAAAGTCATTAGGAAAAAATCCGAGTACCGATTGAGGTACAAGGTCGGTTATGTTAAAGATAATCGACGCTATAAAAGATCGACAAAATCAAAATTTTGCTACACTCATAAACATAGCATCCGTTTTATTAGAAAATTGACCCAACATGTTTCCCGCGGAAAAAATTGGCTCCATTTTGCCTTCACGCGTCCATAAGTGTTGAGCTATAGGGTCAGTTTTATCCAAATAACTGACCTAGGAGCGTACAAGAAAATTTAGGTCTCGCTTAAATCTGTTGGGTCATCCTTCCTAAATAACTGACCTTGCAGGTCACCTCTAGGGTCTCCAAGTAACGGACCTACTAGCTTAAAACAAAAAGTTTGGGCACCGTTCACCTGTTGGGTTGGTTTTTGCATACAACTGACCTAGTAGTTTGGGACCTCTAGGTAGGTTTTTTGAATAACCATCCTTAGAGCTTGGGATCTCTTGTTGGACTTCTTGAGACCTATTGGGTCAGTTCTACTAGATAACTAACCTTACAGATTTGGATCAGTGCGACTTCTAGGGTCAATTTTCATATAAAACCATTCTTACAGTTTGGACCTCTAGTGTCAGTTTTCTTTTTTAACTGTCCTAGCAGCTGAAATGCAAGCACCGATTTGGCTACTGGGTCGGTGTTCCATTTTTAACCGACCATAGAGTTTGACACTTAATAGCCTAAGGAACCACCCCGTTGGTGAGGTTGCCAACAACTCCCGAAAGCTGTTGCTACTAAGGCCCGTGCTGCTAGCTGCTATCCAAACCCTCGTCGTCGCCTTCTGCTTCCGCACTGTAGCTACTAAGCCCGCTGCTGCTTCCGCACCTGAGCCCGACGAGGAAGCAAACTGATGTCACGTCATTCCTGATAGAAGGTCGCCGTCTTGACATGCCCCTGAAGATAAGATTTTTCTCTTTTTCCTTAAAATCATCTCCGGTTGTGGCCCGCTGTGCCCTAGGGGCGGAGGCTGGCAAAGGGACATCCCCGGAGCCACAAAGGGGGTGTTGTAGCTCCATCTGTGAGGACCGTCTTTGGTACCATATTGCCTGTGTTGTCTTAGTGCTGCATTTCCTGGGTGGCAGGAGCTCGTCAAGAATAGGGGCGAACAACGACGGTCCTAGTTTCTCCCCTCTCCCTCTCTCTCATGGTGATATCCTTGATTCTGGTAGGTTGATGTTGGTATGTATTCCCTGAGAGACAATCATGGGATTATTGGTGGGATACATTAAGATTGATTTGATAAACATCAAAGGCAAGCTTCTAATTCATTCTGGTTTAGTCAGTTATGAGATAATGATAGAATAGATTGAGTTGCTAGAGAATGACAGTACTCAATGACGTTTGCCTTCAAGTACGTGACATGAAGGATGAGATCATATGAATGTTAAGAGTTTGTACATTCTTGTTATGTCCCTAGTCAGATGTCATTGTGGAAGGTTGATAGACAAAAATGACACACAAGACTAGATTTTGTGTTGGTTGATGATAGAATCTCATTAGTCATGATATAGTGATATCAAACCAAGCACATAGGTACTTGTTAGTGAACAAGTGTATCAGACAGACCCACCATGAGAATGACACATGGAACCATGACTTGGTAGTCACAGTCAACTCTCACAGTGATGGTGTTCAGTGTGATTCTTTGACCTGAAAACACTACACTCAACACATGTCATTGGGTACACTTTGACATCATCAAGCGTAGTCCTTAAATATAGATTGTTATGAAGGTGATGATTAGGTTACTTTGACACATGGGGCTTTCGAGGGATGAGTGATAAATATGGGATTTCTCCCTCCTGAGGGAGTTTGATGTCAATGGCCACTTGATGAGTAGGACTGAGAAAGGGATGCACATGCATGTGTGAATCAATATGTGATATTGATGTCACACATATCTCATCTAGTCTGCTCTGGGATCAAGGAAGTGAATGAACGTTGAAAGGATGATTATTCCATGCCTTGAGTTCATTTGGGATATCAGGGACAAAGGAATTATACATTCACTATAACACCAATCATGGATTGTAGGATTGAAAGTTGTTTTCCAACTTTCCTTATCACTTGGGTAGAACTAATGTGCGACTAGGCACCACTCTTTGCTTGTGAAGTCATAAGTGTTATGGACTTTCACTGCCAACGTGAAATGGGCCTGCAGGGTCACACACATAGGATTTAACCTAGAAGAGGAGTTTATCCACAAATGATGTTTAGATTGTTACTAAATGTGTTTAGTAGTTCAATTAAACATTCCATCAATTGACTTGACTCAGAATGATCAATTTCAAGTGTTGGACTAACTGATTTGGGTGTTAGATTGATTGAGAATTGCATTGACCGATTTTTGCATAACCTGTACTGCCAACTGACCGGTTCAAACTGTTGAACCGATCGACTCAGGGTCAAGTGAGATGACCGGTTCAAGTATTGAACTGATCAATTCAACTAGACAAAACGAGCCAGTTTGGGAAAGTTAGGTTGGTGATAAAAAATTTTTGTTTCACTTGTACAATTCGATTGGGACAAGTATTGTTCTTTGGATTAATAGGAAACAAAAAGAGGAAAGTCAATTGGGAACTTTCCTGGGAAGTGAAATGACTTGTTCATGAATGAATCAATCGGTTTAGCTCCCCAAATGACCGCTTCATGAGATGAACCGATCAGTTCAGTCCCCAAACGATCAGTTCGTTTGTGAAACGACCGGTTCACCTGTTACAGTGTATCAATTCGTGGATATTCCGGACCCTTCTACTCCTGCTTTAGTCTCGCATTTCCTGGGGATAAGAACCTTGACCCTAACCACTCCTATATATAGAGGGGTACTGGGGACTTCTCATAGAGACACAACTCAGACAACGCCACTTGCTCTACAAAGTTGTCCTCTCCGGTTGTGAATCGAGAGAGCCCAAGCAAGTGCTACCCGACTAGGGAGGCACAACAAGGGAAAGACAACTACAGGACAACAACTGGTGGCAGAAGAGCACGTTGGTGACTAGTACGCCGACAGAAGGGGACGAATCCTTCCAGTGTCCTGTAAGACAGGACGACTGGAGTTCCCAGTGGTCTGTGTGGACTACTACAGAGGCAGGAGATTTCTACCACTCAGAGGATAGTCGTCAATCTATCAGTCTGGGTGCGACCAGGAGCTGCAAAGACGCTATCCAAGATCAGAGGTGAAGATTGCACTTGGCGTGAGGTAACATCACTGAGCAAGCCTCAGGACAAGGTACGCCTCTACAAACCATCCTTCCTACCATATAGATATTGACGAGATCTCTTTGGGTTCTGGGTTTGGGAAGAAAATTTTTGTTTCTACTACCATCTCTACCTCCCCCAAAACCCAACAGTGGTATAAGAGCCACGTTAACATTCTATACTTTTGGATAATCGATATGATCATATTTTTGTTTGTCACCTTTTATTTATTACATACGATGCGAATAATTAATTGGCTTTATGCATGTCTAATATAAATCCAGAAATCCCTATATATACATATATGATATGGTATATAAATGAATTCGATACACGTCTCCCTTAAACGATTTTTGTGGTGATTGTAGCGTGATTGTGGCTATAAACCCTAAATCTATGTGTGGTTGATTGTTGTTGCTTGCATCTTGATCTGCGCACCGATTCCCTACCTCCTATTTAACTCAAGATAACTCAAGATTCTTTCCTACCTTTGCTTCCCCTCAAGTGTAACTTGGGTTTCCCAATGCAAATGTAAATAGGATTAGTTTATATTTCCTGATTATGTCAAAGAACGTCAGACACCTGGAGGATCGAGATGATCATCTTGGGCTTGAGATAATCAGTTGGTGGACCAAGGCGATCGGTTCCTGGAGTGAGATGAGCGGGTGGTGTCCTGAGGAGATGCACGATGACCAGTGAACTGATCGACTGGAGGCACCTATCGATCGGCTGGTGGCACCCAACCAACCGACCTGATGGAGAGCCAATCAATCATGGAGATGAGTTGATCAAACCTAGAACAGCAAAGCACATAGTTCATCTTGTACAAGTTGCTTGTGATGTGGGCCTAGATGACCGTGATTACTCTTGGCTTGAGAAATCACATTAGGATGGCCATAATCATCGCTTTTATCATTTCACATATTTTTTGTGGGATAGGGATATAGCATGTATATGATATGTACTATATATTGTGGTATTTGGATATGTATATGTACCTATAAAATCAAATCCCTCAATAAATATTAAGTTTTAGATGCCTTCCAAATGTGACACATGTGAAAAGCTTGATCGACCAAGTGTGGGCACACCCTAGCGTGGTGCACCATCTATCTCGTGGAAGCGTTAATGATGGATATGTGGGTCTGCCCTAGCAGGGTGCATATTCATCGTGTTGGCTTTGGGTTGGACTTAACAAGGTGACCTAGATAGGATCTAGCACCTTGAGGCATGGAGGTGATCATGGCAAGGAGTTGCACATGACATCTTTCAAGAGTTGCATATGATGTAATTGGCAAGAGTTGCCTACATGGAAGATCTAAGTTGTGGGTGACAGCCCTAGCTGGTCCATGTTTGAGAGGATTTTGGGATCTTGACCCACTAGAAGGTTGTGCGTTGCAGTCGTATGAATTGATGATGAGGGCTATCAATTTGAAAAGAAATAGTGGGAGCAATAATTAATTAAAGTCCTAATTATAACGTAAAATGTTTTCACATAAATCAAATAAGTCAAAAATGAGTTTTTGGACTAAATTGCATTTATTTGCTTTTGTAGTACGAATGGCCACAAACAATAATCACTTTCGTTGCAACAAAATAAATGGGAATAATTTCCATGACTGGTTAGGACACTGAGAAGTGTTCTCAATTGAAGAGTGAAAGCTCTAAGTCCTAGTTATACCGGAACTAGATGAACTCGCTCCCACCACACCAAAGGCTGAAAGGGATGCTTACTGGAAGCATACTGAGGATGCCATTTATGTGGAGTGCTTGATGTTGTATTCTTTGAACTATGAGTTGTAGAGACAACATGAGACATATGATGTCTCTAAGACATTGTCCTAGTATGTCATGATAGAAGGAGATCCAGTTGGTTCTCACACACTCAATGTGATTGGTTAAGTGGAAAACCTCACTAGACTAGGATTCCCTCTGAGCTAAGAGTTGTCTACTGGTATGATACTGCAAATGTTGTGGGAATCATATTGTTCATGATGAACTGCAACATGAACAACTTTGACAAGCCATTGACAAAGTTTTTAGACATGTTGAGGACAGTAGAGGCATAGATGAAGAAAGACAAACCCTAATAGTTGATGTGATCAATGAAGGGTTAGTCTTAAAGGCAAGGTCAAGGGAGAAGCAAAGAAGTGTTCTGATGCTAGCCAGCAACCCAAGCTGTCTTCATCCTCAAGGCATATGGGAAGGGTGAATGAGGGAGGAGAAATTGCCCTCTATATCTGGAAGAACAAAAGAAGGTGAAGAAGGGGATGTAGATCTCCCCCTTAGGTATCAAGAATTAAACACTTCTTTATTTGAGGTATGTGATACCAAGATATAGATCTGACAAATATGATATGTATGATCTAACAAAGAAGTGATGGCCTTTGTGAAAGGACCAAGAAAGGAGTACTCATCATTAGAGAAAGTGTTGCCGCCATAGATAGGAGTACCTTTTAGTTTATTTAAGCCTAAAGGGCACAAAATAGAGTTGAGAACTGCTATTTCAATTTGCCAATAGAAATACTTTATTGTTGCATCATGTAGTGACAAGATGGCTATCAATATAGTTGATGTTTCAATTTCAAAGATATGATCTCTGTGGCAATGCCTCTCTTTATCTTGTGGTACTTAGTATGCATAAAATAAAATGATACCTAAAAGTTATTGATAACTCAAACAATGAATTAGCATTATCATGAGAAATTCATCTCTAGTTTCCATGTTGATGGAAAAGCTAGACTCTTTTGGTTGTGAACCATTAAGAGGCATGAATATCTTGGACATGATGACAAGTCAATCTTCACTAAAGGTAGTGGGAGAATGACTTTCCTATTAGGTATCATACATATGATGTATTTACATATCTATTGGAATAAATGCTAATACTTCAAATGGTGTGTCGAGAAATACCAATATGAATATCTTGAAATGTTCAAGAAGATCATGAATGGAGCAAAAATATGGTAAAAGTAATAATTCTTGCTGTGATCAATGAATGAGACACTTAAACCAAAATTTGAGAACCTTATGAGTGATTATGATAGTGTATCATAGAGAACTCATGATTAAGGCATAGTGATGTCTAAATAAAAAAGGAGTCATACTCTTAAGGAGTTAGAGGATGATTATCATATAACTAAATTCTTCTTAAATAGAGAATACCTTACACTAATAAAGGATATTAAGAATCACAAAGTGTTGTGAGTTCTCAAATTCCTTAACAGATACACCTCAAATATTTGTATGATGAGTAGGTCATATGATGAGTCAACAATCTAGATGATATTGAGGAACCAAATTTTGAGTTATGGTTTATGACCATAAGATCCTAAATGACTTCCATGTGAACCATAAGGTATGACCTTAGTGGTTGCACCCATTGGGATAAAATCCATAAGTGTGAATGAGTCTTAAGCATTAAGACACTTGGATGACATTTTGGGAAGGATCATGCTTGCTGATTGCAACTTAATGACTAAGAGATTTGGCATACAGATACTAAAACCTCATTCATGTGAGGAATAATAAAAGGATGTGTACGTGACACAACCTATAAGGTTTATGAATCCATTAATGCAAATGAAATCTATAAGTTATAATGGACGAATCAATGTGATTGATTGAGTACAAGCAACTCAGAACTGGAAATCTTTATTTTGAAAATATGGTCAAAGGGTTTGACTGATATGATAAAGATAAAGAAGGGATATGTGATTTAGTGGGAGTGTATTTACATTCCACATATTGATGAGGAATGAGATGTTCTAGAATGGAATCCTTTGTGGAAATTATCTTTAGGGTAGAATAGAGATGTTTCCTATGTGATAGGAATAGAGACCTATAGAGATAGTTCTCAAAAATCGCTTAACCTAGAAAAGAGAGAGCATACGTTGGCAATCTGTACTGAAGGGTTCATTGTGCACAGATTCAGTGGGTGAAAACTTGTCCATGTTACATGGAGTTAGTATCCCAAGGCCAAGTGTCCCAATTCTTATGAAGAATGGAAACAAAAATAATAGATATGGATCTATCATGTATGTAATCATCTCGTTATCTTGCATGTATGGACATAGCAAGAATAAAATGCATTTATCATCTTGTATGTAGGACATGACAATATGATATGCTCATCCTGATAACTCGTATGTTGGACATGATGAGTGGAAGTCTGTCTAGTTCCAGTAAGGGTTACTGGAATACCATGAGAACTTAATAAGTACTTGAGAAGTACTAGTTCTATGGAAATAAGGAAGGGTTCACTATAAAGAGTTACATTGATGCAAACTTTCAGAAAAGATAGAAAATTTATTGCATAATATATATGGGATATATAAAAGTGAATGTGGGTAAAAAAATGGAAACGTTCCAATAAAGACGTTTTTAAAGGAAATGTTGAGTATCCGTGTTTTAGAGAATAGCAGTGGATACTATATGGATTTGGGAGTTCATAAAGATGAACTTATAAATATTCCAGTCATTGATGACAAGGAGTGCTTGGTCATGTAATGAGGCTAAAGGGTAGAAAAGGAATATTGGATCACATATTACGACAACTCCATCTCATATGTAAGACATACAGTGAAGAGATGTGAGACATGGAATAACACCGACTTAGGCAAAGTGTTGCCATAACTCACTGCGTTAGCACTAGAGAAATAGTGACATGTGGGACATGTTTGGAGATCACTAAGAATATGATTCTGGGGTGTTTGGCTCGTAGTGCAAGTGGGAGTCTGTTGGTATGTATGCCCTGAGAGCCAATCATGGGATGATTGGTGGGATACATTAAGATTGATTTGATAAACATCAAACTGGTTCAGTCAGTTATGAGATATTGGCATAACATATTGAATGTCTAGAGAATGAAAGTACTCAATGACGTATGCCTTCAAGTATGTGACTTGAACGATGAGATCATACAGATGTTAAGAGTTTGTACATTCTTGTTATGTCCCTAGTCGATGTCATTGTGGAAGGTTGATAGACAACAATGACACACAAGACTAGATTATGTGTTGGTTGATGAAAGAATCTCATTAGTCATGATATAGTGATATGAAATCAAGCACATAGGTTCTTGTTAGAGAGTAAGTGTATCGGACAGACCCATCGCGAGAATGACACATGGAACCATGACTTAGTAGTCACAATCAGCTCTCACAGTGATGGTGGTGAGTGTGATTCTTTGACCTAAAATCACTGCACTCAACACATGTCATGGGGTACACTTTGACATCATCAAACACAGTCCAAAAACATAGATTGTTATAAAGGTGATGATTGGATGATTTTGACACATGGGGCTTTTGAGGGGTGAGTGATAGATATGGGATTTGTCCCTCCGGAGGGAGTTTGATGTCCATGGCCACTTGATGAGTAGGATTGAGAAAGGCATGTGCATGCATGTGTGAATCAATATGTGATATTGATGTCACACATATCTCATCCAGTCTGCTCTGAGATCAAGGAAGTTAATAAACGTTAAAAGGATGACTGCTCCATGCCTTGAGTTCATTCGGGATAGTAGTGATAAAGAAATAATACATTCATTGTAACACCAGTCACAAATTGTAGGATTGAAATTTGTTCTCCAACTTTCCTTTTCACTTGGGGAGCACTGATGTGCGACTAGGCACCACTCTTTGCTTGTGAAGTCATAAGTGTTATGGACTTTTATTGCAAATGTGAAATTGGGCATGCTGGGTCACACACATAGGATTTAACCTAGAAGAGGAGTTTATCCACGAATGATGTTTAGATTGTTTACTAAATGTGTTTAGTAGTTCAATTAAACATTAAATCAATTGACTTGACTTAGAATCACTAAGTTCAAGTGCTGGACTAACTGATTTGGGTGTCAGATTGATTGAGAACTGCATTTACCGATTTCTGCACAACCTGGACTGCCAATTGACTGTTTCAAATTGTTAAACCGATCAGCTCAGGGTCAAGTGAGACGACTAGTTCAAGTATTGAAATGATCGGTTGAGCTGGACTAAACGAGCCAGTTTGGGAAAGTTAGGTTGGTGAGAAAATATTTTCATTTCACTTGTACAATTAGATTGGGACAAGTATTGACCTTTGGATTAATTGGAAACAGAAAGAGGAAAGTCAATTGGGAACTACCCTGGGAAGTGAAACGACTAGTTCATGAATGAACCGATTGGTTCAGCTCCTCAAACGATAGGTTCAGTCCTCAAACGATCAGTTCATTTGTGAAACTACTGGTTCACCTACAGTAGTGTATCAATTTGTGGAAATTTTGGACCCTTTACTCCCTCTTTAGTCTTGCATTGCCCGGGGCTGAGAACCCTGACCCTGACCCCTCATATATATGGAGGGGTACTGGGGGCTTCTCAAAGAGACACAACTCAAACAATGCCAGCTGCTCTGTAAATTTTTCCTCTCCAGTTGAGAACCGGGAGAGCCTAAGCAAGTTCTACCCGACAAGGGAGACAAAGTGAGGGAAAGACAACTAAAGGATGACAATTGGTGGTGGGAGAGCATGTTGGTGACTAGTACATCGACAGAAGGGGACAACTCCTTTCAGTGTCCTATAGGACCCGACAATGATGAATGTATGGTCAGGGCTCTACATGATATCATTAAACTCGATTATTTAAGTACATTATAGCATCCTTTTAGCATCAGACATGTTTTCAAACATAAACCAATAAGACAATTGATATAAAGAAAGAGTACTAGTTGTATCAAATTCATTTCACATCCAGTTATCATTCAGATATCAATCCCTAATCATCTCATCATTATGATTCAGGAACATGGGTGTTCAACCCTTAGGTCATCAAAACACTTACTATTAAGTAACATATTGATGACTTGATGTCAATATAGACATTTCTCATGACTCATATAGCTTATTAGTCTCATATGTTACCACTTACTAGGCAACATAGCATATCATTACTCTCAAAACTCATAAAGTGCTTGTAATGAATATGAGATCATAACCCTTACCTGGCTATGATCATTTCTGCATAAAAACCTACATGATTCAGACAATAGATAACATGCAAATTTTGTCTATATAAGCACAGAACAATTATTTCCTAATTCAATCATAGAGTTTCATGCTTAAAAGCATAACCCAGAATTAGGGTTTACTGTTCACATCATCACATTACCCTAGATTAGGGTTTACTATTCACATTACATCACATTACCCTAGATTAGGGTTTACTATTCATATTACATCACATTACCCTAGATTAGGGTTTACTATTCATATTACATCACATTACCCTAGATTAGGGTTTACTATTCCCATTACATCACATTACCCTAGATTAGGGTTTACTATTCACATTACATCACATTACCCTAGATTAGGGTTTACTATTCACATTACATCACAGTACCCTAGATTAGGGTTTACTATTCACATTACAGCACATTACCCTAGATTAGGGTTTATAATTCACATTACATCACATTACCCTAGATTAGGGTTTACTATTCACATTACATCACATTACCCTAGATTAGGGTTTACTTTTCACATTACATTACATTACCCTAGATTAGTGTTTACTATTCACATTATTGTGAATAAGATAATACTAACATTATGTATGAGGATTACTTCCATTAATGCCCTCAAATTAGGGTAAGATTCATTAACCATCATAATTAGGGTTTCCAAGATCTCACTATGAAGGATCATACCCTGATTAAGTGCATTTATACATATAGGAAGTTATTACTTGATTGTCTTTCATATTAGGAGTCTTCTCTCTCCTCTTATTATTCGGTGACGTTTACATCACTCTTGATTAGATTACGTTAAATCAACCATGACAACATAAGTTATGTCATCACCATTGTGGTCATTAGGGTTTACTTGATCAAGGGTTATTAGTCACACTATCCCTTCAAGGGTACTTTTGTAATGTTCATCATTGACCTTATCATGCATCAAACCACTAATTACTTGATCCCCTAATTACTTTAGGTATCATTAAGATTTAGTTTAATCAACCACTAAACCATCTTAACCTCTAAAGCATCAAACAATGTTAACCTTTTTAAACCTCAAACGGTTTTGCACTTTCAACCCCCAAACGGTTTTGAAACCGTTTGGTGGTGTTGACCGTTTGTTGACTTTTGAAACCGTTTGGCCAAGTACACACTCAAGACCGTTTTCCCAAAGTGAGGTGAAGATCGTTTGGTCATGAAGACCGTTTGGCCAACTTTGACTTTGAAACTGCATGGGCAAGATCGATCTTGAAACCGCATGAGATCAAACGGTTTGTGATCGTTTGGTCCCAAACGGTCTTGAGACCGTTTGGTCCAAACCATCTCAAAACCGCATGGACCAAAAAGTGACTCAACCATTCCAAATGAGTTAGGGTTTCCAATGTTGTACCCCTCAATCGTTCATGCACTTATTAGCCACCTATCAATTGAGTCAATTAGGTCAACCCTCAACTGATTTGACACTCAATTGACCCTCAACTGATCACCAATTAGGGATTGGGTCAATTGAATCAGGGTTTGGAATCAATCATCCTTCAACATATATCACCATGAGTCTAATTGACATTGAAATCATTGAACCATCATTCAATTGGGTCATGACCTGACCCCAAATGGTCTTGGGATTGTTTGGACATCCTCCAAACGGTCTTGAGACCGTTTTCTCAAGTCTACATCAAAAACTAGCTCAACCTATTAAGGTTTGACTCATAGATTTGATCATTAGGTCACTAATCAATTGCACTTCAACTTAGAACCTTTTAGATTTGCAACCATTTGACTCTAGTCAACCCTAGACCTCCAAACGGTCTTGGGTGACCCCCAAACGGTCTTGGGATCATTTGGAAATCCTCCAAAAGGTCATGAGACCGTTTTCCCATTATTTTATCAAAAACCAAGTCATTCACTCAAGGGTTGAACCCTAGGTTTTGTCACCAAATCAGCACTTAATTGTTTATCAACTTGATATCTTTAGACCCTCAATTGGTCAACCGTACTTAACCCTAGACCTCCAAACAGTCTTGGGTGATCACCAAACTGTCTTGAGACCGTTTTTGTGATCCCCAAACGGTTTTGAAACCGTTTGGGCCACTCAACCCAAACTTCAACATGATTAACTTATTGAAATCAGCAATTAACCCGATTAGGGTTTAGAGGACTAATGTGCCTTCAATTGGTGATTTACTTGGAATTAGATGATGATTTTTTGTGGGTGATTAGTCCACATTATTTACAACAGACCTCCAAATGGTCAACGCCTGGTCAACACATACAAACGGTCTTAAATCATTTGCTTGCATGCGGTCTTGTGAAACCGTTTGCACTCAAACGGTTTGAAACCATTTGCTCCCAAACGGTTTGGGAAACCATTTGGAAAAGTTGGGAGACCGTTTGCTAAAGCAAGATTTAGGATAAACATAGATATTAATGCCATCATATTCTACCTCAAGAACAGGGGCGGTTCTTCATGGAATTGTTTGCAAGAACACTTAGAAGTGTCTAAAGAATAAGAACAAGCAACGATTCTAGGAGAAGAAGGTGCACTTAACAAAGTTTAAGGTTTGGAGTTATAAAACCCACCTTAAGATCTGATCTAGATCTCCAGGCTTCGTATCTCCAATGGTTGATGAAGCTACAAAGGTCGTCCAAGGTCCGTTCTTCAAGATTTGGACGGAGAAGAAGGCTAGAACGAAGAATTGTGTAAGGAAAGCTAACAAACCAACCTTGTATAAGGATTTCCACCATGAATTTGAGCTAGATGATGATCAAGACTTACCCAAACTAGCCTGGTCGTTCTCCTCTGCTCCTGAACTTCTCCTTAGTCGGCCAAAGCAAGTAGATAAGGGAAGGAATGAAGGGAAACGATCCCTTGCTTTGGAGGAAAAGGTTGCTTATATATTTTTGGGATATTTACAAGGAAAAGAAGATTATTTCCTTTATTTATCAAATATCCACCAAGTCCTCCTCCACTTCTTAGCCACGTTTTCCTTCTTTTATCCTTATGCAAAACTCCTCCCTTATCCAAGGCTAATGGGAAAGAAACCAACATTATACTATGTTGCATATGTATAAGGCCATTTTTCTTAAAACTTGGTTACTTAATTATTAAGGTTATCTTTCTTACTTGATCATTCAAATGAGGCACCCTCCTCATATTCTTTGCTCTACTTGATGCCAAGAGTCATGATAGGTACTCTAGAGGGTATATTTTACATGTTGCACCCTATTTTGGGTAAATTGCACTTTACACCAAAACTAGGTTTTAAAGTACTAGGATTACTTTACAAGCTATATCTCGGTGCCCAAGACTGTGGAATCCATTCCACCATATCATATGCATTCTTATGATGTCTCAACATCAGAGGACCACCTTAACATGTGCAATTTGCAAGTTAACCCCTCTAATTGGGTAATTTGCACATTAGTCCATATTTAACAAAACAATATTACAACATTGTTTAAAAAGGACTGAAATAGAAATATATGTTCCTCAGAAGCTTTAATTACAATACACAAGATAATCACAAGTATCTAATTACATATTAAGCAAAACACCTAGGGTTAGTTCATAACCCAGGTCAGGGATGTTACAAATTATCCACCCCTTACAAGGATTTCGTCCCCGAAATCAACAATACATGATTAAGAGAAAAGAGCAGGGTATTTCCTTCTCATCTCTTCCTCTAGTTCCCATGTGGCTTCTTCAACACCACGGTGACTCCATAGGACTTTCACAAGACTTATGTCTTTCTTTTTCAGCTTTTGAATTCTTTTATCTAGGATTGACATAGGTCCTTCCTCATAAGACACATCATCATTCAATTCTACTTCTGTAGGTTGCAGAACTGATTTTGTATCAGGGTGACATTTCCTAAGCATGGAAATGTGGAACACAGGGTGTAACTTCTGTAATTCTAGTGGTAACTCTAGCTTATAGGCTACCTTTCCAATCCGTTCAATGATTGGATAAGGACCCATAAACCTAGGAGCTAACTTTCCTTTCCTTCTGAATCTCAAAACTCCTTTCCAAGGTGAGACTTTAAGGTATACTCTGTCTCCAACCTGGAACTCTAAAGGTCTACGACGCTTATCAACATAACATTTCTGCCTATCTTGTGCAGTCTTTATCTGTTGTTGTATTATTTTAATCTTCTCAGTGGTCAGCTGCACAAGATCAGGACCTAAAAGTTGATGTTCACCGGTTTCATACCAACATAGGGGTGATCTACAACGTCTACCATACAAAGCTTCATAAGGTTCCATGTCAATTCTATGTTGATAGTTGTTATTGTAGGCAAACTCTATCAAGCTTAGGTGTAGATCCCAACTCCCTGTAAACTGAAGAACACATGCTCTAAGCGAATCTATGGCTTTGTGAAAGGCCCATTTCATGTCTATTTAATGCTTTTGGGTTGGTTTTATCTCTGGCTCTGTCTGAAAGGCCAATTTCCCTTATTGAGTTTGTACACAGACTATAAAAACTCTATTTGTTGTTGAAATGAGTAGCGAGGATTACTCAAATATTTCCTGCTTCCAAAACTTCACCAATTTTCTCTTCAGTTTCTGAGAAGGACAAGATCTTTTCTTCATGCGGCGTTAGGATTCAGAGTTACACTACAATCTAGATCTCCAGTTCATCGATGGTGAAGAAGAATTTTTGTTGGTTAGGCTGACAAAATGAATAGTGAGATGCAGTGGCTGGAATGTTTGAGGAAACATGTGCGATGAAGCTTCCAAGTTTTCTCCCGTGGCATTGGTGGAGAAGGACAATGACTATGATCCTCAGTGGCACTGAATTTGTGGGGACCATGTTTAAGATGTTGTTGGGTTGCCATCGTGGAGGATGGGCAATTCATGTACGTCATCATTCCTCATGTAGGGGCATATATAGCAGGGGGAGGTTCTACGGTTTGTAATATGGCATTGAGCTTGGGCGAGGAGAAGGCTGGCGGCTCAGTGAAGGTCTATGGTAAATGAAACGACCCTTTCTTAGTCACCAAGCTAAGTCATGGTGGTGCAGTTATTGCTTTGAGATCATGTCTACGATTACTCAGGGAGATGAGGGATACAAATTAAGGTATCCGGAGAGGGAGAGACTGAGGATGCACGATGAAGACTTGAACGGGAGTAATGACACTGCCATTTTTCCTGGTAACAACTTAATTGTTTATCAATGCCCATGTAACCATTAACACCAAATCTCATAACTTCTATAGTATAATCCTAATTGCAGGAGGATTTGACCAATCACTAAATACATATGGCATTGTATTCTAAAATATTAATATCTCCATTTATATGTATAAATTGAATCTATTGAATCTAAGGGCTCTAGAGGGGGTGAATAGAGCTACAAAAATTTTCGCAAAATAGATTAGACCTTCAAATTATATACATTAGGAGCAATAGCTTAATGACAATTTGAATTCCTATCTAACAAGCATAACAAAGATGAGAGAGATTGATAGCAAGCACTTGGCGAAGGGATGTAGAGTGGTTCCACCTACAAATTAGAAGTGAGTCAGTCCACTACCTAGAGAGGTCAACCTCTAGGACTTTGCAAGTGCTTTTCTCTATTATATCACCAAAAATACATACAACAATAGACCACCAAAGGGCTTACCCATCCGACCATAAGGAGATACCCACCTTACCAAGGAGCTTACCCACTTAGCTTGATTCTTCAGCCTTCACCAAGGTCTTACCCATTCAAAATCAAGTCTTCCACCTTGAAGGACTTTGCTTCTCCTCTTGGATCTTCAGCCTTTGCCATCTCCTTCACTTGAAGAAGATCAACACCCTTGAATAGGACCAGCTACACCTCCTTCTTCAGTCGATGGAGCTTGCTTCAACTTTTCTTCATGAAAGAAGGGGATAGGAAAGTAGTAGAAGATTAAGAGCTTTATATGCACAAAGGTGGAGCTATCTTACAATTATCCCAACTCACTCACAAATCATGAAATGAAGTGTAAACTAAAGAGAGAAAGGGGGTCAAGGAGTAGTAACACTCACAGCTATAGCAAGGATCTTGAATGTAGGGAATGAGAAAACTTGGAATGAACTCCAAGGGGTCCTATTTATAGTCGGGGGTGCTCCCTTGAGTTGGGGAACACTTAGGGTTGAAATATAGTCATTTTTTCTCAAGGAAATGTATCTATTTTCGTCCAAACAAGTGACCAAAGTTTATAATCATTTTTTTGCATTTTTTGTACAGTTCATTCAATCTAATTTCAATAAAGGTAACTCGACTGATCGAATAAAAGACAAACCCAATTTTCAAACTATCGCTCGAGTTTGTTCTGGGAAACTCGATCGATTAGCCAAAATCACATTTGGTCAGTAAGTCATTCGGTCAAGTTCTATGATTGCACAACTCGACCGATTGCTATCTTCAGAAAATCATTCCATGGGATTGGTCATGAATGGAACTCGACCGATCAACAACATGTGATCAATTTTCTAAATTGGTAATAAAGTGATTAAAACATGGTTTTAAGTGTCCCACATATTTTTCTCATCTTACTTACAAGTCATATCATCAATACAAGTGATTACAAAAAACTTTTAGTGTTGTTTGAAGTGATTCCCTTATTAGCACACTTGCATTGCATTTGACTTGAACTTTGACAAGCTAGGGCTTGTGTAATTTGATCCTTTTCATGTACCTTAAGCCTGCAATCAATCTTGAATACATATATTAGATACATATGAATGGAATGGTTAAGTCATTATCAAAACAGGGACAATGTCTAACCTCTAGGTCAACATCATCCCCCTTTTTGATAATGACAAACCATTCCTCAAACATATTGAAAAGGATATTGAAATTATACCTTTGCTTTGTGAAATTGAGGGATTCAAGATTTGAACAATGTGAATTGCTCCCCCTCAATCTATGCTTACTTTAACCGGCATAGTTAGTCTATCTAGACAAAGTAATGAAGCATGCATGTACTATATAGTCCTTTAGCAAGTCACATGATAAAGCATATATTGAACAAGAAAAAGGATCACACATGCAATAAAAGAAATATGGTTGAGTTTCAAGACATTGAAATTTCTCTCCCCCTTTTGACATTAGCAAAAAATGGGCAGGGGGGTAGAAGAGCATACAAATATGTCTTCTCCAAACACAACCAAGAAGATATCCAAACATGTAATCTCAACAACATATATCAAACAGAGACGAGAGAACCAAACATGCTAAGTCATAATCAAAATATGGTGAAATATGGCACCACCTCATAAGATATAACTGATCATAGAATAAAACTGCACAGATCAAAGATTACAACCTAGAGTTCAAGTTCTCATAAAAACACCAAAAAGGCAAAACCAATGAAAGCTAAAGATAAAATAGTACAACTCAGATCAATTGCACATATGTTTATAATATAAAATATCCTAGAATGATATATATGATCAACAACTAGACTAAAAACTAACAACATGTAGACATCTAGGTCATCTATATCTACATCATTCACAACATCATCAGCATCAACATCGAGCTCGTAGTTGTCATCTCTGTCTGAAGGTGTAGGAGCATTTCCTTCATCACCAGAGTCATCAATAGAACCATTAGAGCCATCACCATCATCATCACCATCACCGACATCCTAATCATCATCAGCAACAATCTTGTTATCATCCTAATTCGGCATCTCTTCATCCATAGAAGGTTCAAAGTGACGACTGGGCCAACGAGCATTCTTCTCTTCCCAAGATATATTAAGAGCATAGAGCTCATTGGCCTGAGGGAAGGAAGGAGCAGAATTGCTAAGACTGGCAAGCAGAGTGGCCAGGGGGGCAGCAGGTAGAGGCCAGATGATTGGAGCAGGTCCACCGGCAGCAGAGGGTGTGGGAGCAGCAAGGGAAGGCTCAGGTGTAGGTGGAGGGGTAGGGTATAAGTCATTGTATGCATAGGATGCATAATCACTACTAGGGTATAGTTGGTAGGTGGGGTATGGGTGTGCACAGGATAAGTTCATATTAGACATGATGAAACATAAATCCTGGTACATATGCTCCTGGTCCTGGAGGTTGTATGCCTATTGGTGTATCATATAACCCATGAGGGTTTCACGGAATGAGGCATACCTAGGCCGGGTAGGTTGAGGAGGTGGAGGAGCACGGGTGGAGGTAGAGGTAGGTGTAGTTGAGGCTGAGGCAAAGGGTGAGGCACCAGGTGTGGTGGATGAAAATATTGGCATAGATTTATGGATAGTGGTCTCACTGATGCACACTCCTCTCATGGCAGGTTTGTAATGGAAGTCAGAGAAGAGTGATTTCTCAGTGGCGAACTGGAAAAGACCACATATCAAGGTAGGATATGGAGGATGGGTGCCATTTGTATTCTTTCTAGAGTCAAAGAAAGTCATGTGGTGGAGGATGTATCTAGACCACTTGATTCCGCCATTCTCTAAGATGCAACACATTATCACCACATTGTTTCCTACAATATTCGTTTGGTTTATCTTTGGGTGGATGTTGTAGTTGACCACTAGGGCTAATATACGCTTCTTGAGATCTAAGGAGGAGGAGGGTAGGCTTCTCTTATTCTTATAGGGAACCTCAGGTTTCTTCAAGTAGCGATGGATATTAGGAAGAGTGATCTCATATTGCTTGTAGACACCTTCGGGGTAAAGCAGGTCAAAATACTCACTATAATCCTTACGCCAGGTATCATTCTCACCGTCCCCTGACAAAAAGATGTTTAGGATATCCTCTGAGATTTGGAATTTCTTTCCAACTATCATAGAAGTATGAATGACTTGATTATTTGGAGGGGGTATAAGGGAATCATAATTCCAACACAAATTTGCGTAGAATTCATGAAAAACTTTCATGCTAGTGATGGAATTGTTAAAGCATTCACACTCGACAGTCAGGGAAGATAGGTGGTGAACTAAAAGCAACCTTGCCACTTGATCGATGATAGATTGGTGCCTAGGGCTAGGCTCAAAGAGAGATCTAAAAGGAAAAAGACTCTATGGAAGAAGATCATTATACCGATTAATAGCCTCATTTAAGTCAAAGCAGGTCTCATCAAAAGGAATCAAACGATAGGATGAGGAGGAGGATGGTGCACTACTAGGGGCTGCTCTCGTCCTTCTATTTGAAGCCATGGAGGCAAAATGGAGAGGAAGAAGAGATAAAAAATACCAAACACACCACCAAAAACATTTAGACACATAGGTTTAGCAAGGGGGAAGGTCTAGGAAGGTCTCCCTTGGTCGGATTTGGGCTAGGCGAGGGAAGGGAAGGTCAAGGGTAGAGATCTTAGGGCTTGAGCGAGAGGAATCTGTCGACTTTTCTCTAGTTGAGAGGGAGAACAGTCAGCCAAATCCAACTTAAGTTGGCATCAGCCTATCGATCGGTCGAGTTCTAAGAAGGGTCAACTCGACCAATTGATCTCTTTTTAAAAAATCTCTTGGCCATGTATCGTTCGTGTTTGTCCTGGGGAAACTCGATCGATGGTCAACCTGACCTAAAATGATCAAACTTAATTTCTCACCATTTGGGTGCTAATTAAATTTATTTTTCAAGGCCATTATGTATATTAAACAAACATAGGCACATATCACTCATCATTGGGTACTATTTTGTGATAAAACATGTGTTTGCAAAAAAAAAACTAAAAAACAAGAGAAAATAAGACAAAAAGAACATGAAAAATCGATTTTAAGCAAATTAGCAAGCAAAGATGATCAAGATAGATGCAAGACATACAGGATAGATGACAACTAGCTTGAAACAATATCATATTCATCCAAAGCATTTATTAGAAATTTTGATCTAATAAAGATAAATTGCTCTCTAGCTAGAGGTTTAGTGAAAATGTCCACCAACTGATTTTTTGTGTCCACATGCATGATATTAATATCCTTCTTTGCAATGTGGTCATGAAGAAAGTTATGGTGAACCTCTATATGTTTAGCTCTACTATGAAATATAGGATTGTAAGACAAGTTAATTGCACTAGTATTGTCACAATGGATAGGAGAAGTATCAAAATGAATGTTAAAGTCTTGGAGTATTTGCTTCATCCATAGGAGTTGGGCACAACAACTCCTGGCTATAATGTACGCAGCCTCGGTGGTTGATAATGCCATGATGCTCTATTTCTTGGAGAATCAAGATACCAAGCATGGTCCTAGGAGGAAACAAGTGCCACTTGTGCACTTTCTATCAATCAAGCAGCCTGCATAATCGTCATCACTATAGGCAGTAAGCGTAAAGTCCCTTGACTTGGGATACCATAGATCAAAGTTTGGAGTTTTGGCTAAGTACCTAAAAATCCTCTTAACAACTATAAGATGAGATTTCTTAGGATTTCATTGAAATCTAGCACAGAAGCCAACACAAAACATTTTATCAGGTCTAGATAAAGTTAAGTAAAGTAAACTTCCAATCATAACTCTATAGAGCTTCTAATCTACCTTCTCACCTTCTTCATCTTTATCAAGTTTGGTAGTGTTTGACATGGGTGTGTCCATCGGCTTGGTGTTCTCCATCCCAAAGCGCTTAAGTAGTTCACTTGTGTACTTGCCTTGGTTGATGAAGTTCCCATCTTCTATTTTCTTTATTTGAAAGTAGAGGAAGAATGTGAGTTCACCCATCATACTCATCTTGAATTCACTCTGCATAAGATCACTAAATTCTTTACAAAGATCAAGGTTAGTTCTGCCAAAAAGGATATCATCAACATATATTTGAATGATAGAAATTTGTTAGAAGTGTGCTTTAGAAACAAGGTAGAATCCACTTTGCCAATGATATAACCATGATCTGACAAAAAGTTCTTTAATTTCTCATACCAAGCCCTTTGTGGTTGTTTGAGTCCATAGAGAGATTTTTACAAAAAATAAACATGGTTAGGTAGACTATCATGTTCAAAGCCCAAAGGTTGTGCAACATACACTTCCTCATCAATTGTACCATTCAAAAATGCACTTTTAACATCCATTTGATACAAAAGAAAGTTTTTATGACTAGCAAAGGAAAACAACATACAAATGGACTCAACTCTAGCTACAAGTGGATAGGTTTCATCAAAGTCAACACCTTCTTGTTGATTGTAGCCTTGAGCCAATAACATTGCTTTGTTTTCTACCACTTTACTTCTTTCATCTAGATTGTTGCGGTAGACCCATTTGGTGCCAATGATCTTTCTATCACTTGGTCTTGGCACAAGGGTCCAAATTTTGTTCTTCTCAAATTGTTCCAGCTCCTGTTGCATAGCTAGGATCCATTCTTCATCCCCAAGAGCTTCCTTTACATCTTTAGGCTCTAGTTGTGAGATGAAAGTGATGTTGTCTTATTCTTTGTTGAATGCAGCCCGCGTCTCTACTCTTTCAAATGGATCACCTAAAATCAGCTCCTTCAGATGATTCTTTTCAAATCGGGGAGTTGGATCCTTCTTTTCATCATCTTTATCTTCTTCATGAGCAGCCACCTCTTTTCCCTTTTTAGTGATGTTGAGTTCTTTTAGGATAGGAATAACTTCATCTGCAACATCATCATTTGGAACAATATCTTTGCGAATATAGGAATTAGTCTCAACAAACTTTAAATTAATAGATTCTTCTACCTTAGCAAGATCAACATTAAAAACTCTATAAGCCTTGCTAGCAGTGATATAGCCAAGAATGAAAGCCTTGTACGATTTCGGATCAAACTTTTCAAGAGAATCTTTCGTATTCAAAACAAAACAAAACAAGGACATCTAAAAATGTGGAAATACCCGATAGAAGGATTCCTACCACGCCATAGCTCATAGGGGATTTTCTTAAGCAAAAGATGAGTAAAAATATGATTTCACACAAAAGAAGAGGTAATGTCAACTTCAACCCAAAACTTCTTAGGAGTATCATACTCAAGAAGCATGGTCCTAGCCATCTCCTATAGTGACCTATTCTTCCTCTCTACAACCCAATTTTGTTGAGGTGTTCGAGGTGAAGAGAAGTTGTGTGCATAACCCGATTCTTGACAAAAACACTCAAAAAGCTCATTTTCAAATTCTCCCCCATGTGACTATGCATGGAAACAATCCGGAAAGAATCTTCATTCTCAACTCGTTTACAAAAACTCAAAAAAATATCAAGCGTATCACTTTTTGAAACAAGAAAGAAGGTCCAAGTATATCTAGAGAAATCATCGACAATGACAAGGAAATACTTGGAACCACGAAGAGATTGCATTATCATTGGTCCAAATAGATCAATATGATGAATCCCGAAAGCTCTCTTAGTGCTAAGGACTCCTTTGGATTTGAAGGAGAACTTGGTTTGCTTTCCTTGTGTACATGGCTGACATTCCTCATCCTTTTCAAAATCCAATTTAAGAAGCCCCTTGACTATGTCCTTTTTGCTCAACTTCTTTAATTGATGTATATTACATGACCAAGTCGGTGGTGCCAAAGAGAAATATCATTTTAATTGACAACTAGGCATCTACCATCCACATGCTTAATAGAGTTAAGAACAATAATATACAGATTGCCATTTCTAGTTCCCTTATATATAACTTGGTAGGTGAGGGAATCTAGAATCAAATATTCAAAAGAAGTAAATAGAACAAGGTAACCATTATCACAAAGTTGACTAACACTTATTAAATTATGATGTAGGACATCCATAAAAAGAACATTCTTGATGCACAAGGATTCACCTACATCATTCTCACCTTTGACTTTACCTTTCTTGTTGTCTCCAAAGGTGACAGATCCTCCCTTCTTCTTTATGAACTTGTTGAAGTGATTATGTCACCGGTCATGTGCTTATTGCAGCCATTATCAACAATCCATCTATCTTTTTTTCTACAAGAAAGGAGAATGTCGATTCCCAACTCAATCTTTGGGATCAGGAGTTAGCTTGTAGACCCATTTCATCTTTGGGTTAGTCCCCTTAGGCTTGTAAGGATAATAAGTGGAATAATGATCATCACATTTCCAATGAGAACAAACCATAGGATTCTTAGTGCCCGAAGACTCTCCTACAAAGAAAGAGGTCTCCTTGCTCTTTTTCTTACCTTTGGCCTTACTCTTGCCCTTTGAGGGTCCCCCTACAAATCCCAAACCACTAGTACCACTTTATTTGGTATAATGGTCAAGGATTTCATTTACGGAGTTCTTGTCTTGGAGGAATTTCTACAGGGATTCTCTCAATCTATGTTTTTCAACATTCAAAGAAACAATAATAGAAGATAAACTATATGTGTCATCCCTAGCATGTAAAAGATCTGCCTCAAGACATAAAGCTTTAGTATGATATGAATCCTTTTCAACAGAGATAGAAGCAACATTAACACTAGGCAACATAGGTCTAGATGATAGATCATTTACTTGACTAAGAAACCTAGAACTTTTAGATTTTCACATTTGAATCTCTTTGAGATACACATCTCTCTCTTCTCTATGAGAATCAGTAAGCAACTTTAATTTACCATTTTTAGTTTTAAGCAAATCAAGCTCTTTAAGGCAATTTTATCTCTTCCTGAAGATTCTCAATGTTCTTAAGGTAGTTACCATTTTGAACTTCAACACCATTGTATTGGAGTTCAAGATTAAGGTATTGCCCTTGCAACTTATCAATACTATCAAGGTTGGTTTTCTCATTCACTTCCAAAATCTCAAGCTTATCAATACAATTTCCTAACTATTTTCTTTAAGATTTACATTTAGCAAAAGAAGATTGGGTAGTAACAAGCATGTTAGTAACAACTTCTTTAGGCAATTCATGCAAGCTTACCTAACCTACCTCCCTAATATCTACACTTGTGGAGGCCATGCAAGAAAGGTGGCACTCTCCATATTCTTCTAATCTAGAGTTGCTTGAAGATGAAGCTTCCCAAGCCGCATGAGCTTCATTCTTGTGCCTCTTCTCCTTCTTGTCCTTCCTCTTGTACTTGCTCTCATTCTTGTAATACTCTTCTTTCCTTGATCTTCTCTTGTGATGAGACTTTCTTGACTTTGGGCATTCACTCTTGTAGTGCCCCTTTTGACCACACTTGTAGCATCTCAGAGTAGATGAGGCGGGGGCTTGCTTTCCCTTGAAGTCCTTTCCCTTAATGTAGTTAGCTTCATGCTCACTAGGGCCTTCATCTTCACTAGAGGAGGAGGGAGAAGTCCGGAAAGCAAGTTTTTGTTGAAGGATGAAAGCCTCCACTTTTGCTTTGAAAGCACTATCTTTGATCTTCTTTGCATCCTTCTCTTCTTGCTTTGCTTCGTCTTCTTGCTTGTCAAGTCTAGGCTCATGGGCTTGGAGATTGCCAACGAGTTCTTCAGTTGGGATGTCACCAAGGCTTCTCATTTCTTGAATGTAGGTGACCTTTGACTCCCATCTCTTTAGAAGAGTTCTCAAGATCTTTGAGTTGATGACACCTCTATCTAAGGTGTTTCCCAATGCAACCATCCCATTGATGATGAGATATAGCCTTGAATACATCTCCACATTCTTTCTTTCCCATCTTGAAGTTCTCTAGGAGGCTATTCAACATGTAGATCTTTGCCTCATTGACTTGATTTGTGCCTTCATATGTCATGCACAACTTGTCCCAAAACTCATAGGCGGTGTCCCATTATGATATCCGGTTGAACTCCATGGGGGTGAGGGTTTCATAGAGGATGCTAATGGCCTTTACATGGAGTTGAGCCTTCTTGAGAGTAGCTTCACTCCATGTAGCAACAACTCCAGTTGGCTCCTTTCAGGGTGTGACCATCACCTTCCACATATCAAAGTTCATCCCTTGAATGTAGAGTTGCATTCGCCTCTTCCAATAGAGGAAGTTGGTGTCGTCAAAGATCAGAGGATGCATGGAGAATCCTCCCTCAAGGTTTAGTGAACCAAATAGGTTGTCACCCATCTTCTCATCTCGTGGGAGATTGTTGGAGAAGATCATTGACTCTGATACCACTTGTTGGATCTAAGGGCTCTAGAGGGGGGTGAATAGAGATACAAAATTTCTCGCAAAACAGATTTGACCTTCAAATTATATCAATAAGTAGCAATAGATTAATGGAAATTTGAATTCCTATCTAACAAGTATAGAAAGGATGAGAGAGATTGATAGAAAGAACTTGACAAAGGGATGTAGAGTGATTCCACACTTCAAACTAGAAGTGAATCAGTCCACTACCTAGAGAGGTCAAAATCTAGGACTTTGCAAGTGCTTTTCTCTATTATATCACCAAAGTGATTTACAACAATAGACCACCAAAGGACTTACCTATCCAACCACAAGGAGATATCCACCTTACCAAGAAGCTTACCCACTTAGCTTGAGTCTTTAGTTTTCACCAAGGACTTGCCCACTCAAGCTCAAGACTTCCACCTTGAAGGACTTTGCTTCTCCTCTTGGATCTTCATCATTTGCCTTCTCCTTCACTTGGAGAAGATCACCACCTCTTAACCACCCTTGAAGTGGACCAGCAACATCTCCTTCTTCACTCTATGGATCTTGATTCATCTTTTCTTCATGAAAGAAGGGGATAGGGAAGTAGTGGAAGATTGAGAGTTTTACATGCACAAAGGTGGAGCTCTCTTACAATAACCCTAATTCATTCATAAATCACAAAATGAAGTGTAAACTAGAGAGAGACATGCTCAAGGAGTAGTAGCACTCTCAACTATAGCAAGGACCTTTAATGTAGTGAATGAGCAAACTTAGAATGAACTCCAAGGAGTCCTATTTATATTTGGGCGTGCTCCCTTGAGTTGGGGAACACTTAGGGTCAAAATATAGCCTTTTTTCATCAAGAAAACATATATATATTCATATGAAAATGTCACCAATGATTATAATCAATTTTTCTAAGTTTTCTGTATAATGTATTTGATTGAGTTTCAATAAAGGTAACTCGACTGATCGAGTAAAAGACAAACCTAATTTTCAAACTATTGGTCGATTTTCTGGGAAACTCGACCGATCAGTCAAAATCACATTTTATTAGTAAGTCATTCGATCGAGTTCTATGAGTGCTCAACTCGATCGAAAAATCAATCCATGACATCGATCGAGATTGGAACTTGACCGATCAACAACCTATGATCAATTTTCTAAATTTCCAATAAAGTGATTAAAATTTTGTTTTAAGTGTCCTACATATTTTTCTCATCTTACTTACAAGTCATTTCATCAATACAAGTGATTACAAAAAACTTCAAAGGTCGTTTGAAGTGATTTCCTTATTAGCACACTTGCATTGCATTTGACTTGAACTTTGACAAGCTAGGTTGTGTAATCTGATCTTTATCATGTACCTAAAGCCTGCAATCAATCTTGAATACACATATTAGATACATATGAATGGAATGGTTAAGTCATAATCAAAATATGGACAATGTATAACCTCTAGGTCATCATTCTCCCCCTTTTTGACAATGACAAACCATTCCTCAAACATATTGAAAAGGATATCGAAATTATACCTTTGCTTTGTGAATTTGGGCATTCAAGATTTGAACAATGTGAATTTATCCCCCTCAATCTATGCTTACCTTAACCTGCATAGTTTTTCTATCTACACAAAGAAATAAAGCATGCATGTACTATATGGTCCTTTAGCATGTCACATCATAAAGCATATATTGAACAAGAAAAAGGATCACATAGGAAATAAAAGCAATATGGTTGAGTTTCAAGACATTGAAATTTATCTCCCCCTTTTGACATCATCAAAAAGTTGGGGGGGGGGGGTAGAAGAGCATACAAGTCGGAATTCTCCAAACACAACCAAGAAGATATCCAAACATGCAATCTCAACAACATATATCAAACAGAGATGAGAGAACCAAACATGCTAAGTCATAATCAAAATATGGTGAAATATGGCACCAATTCATAAGATATAATTGATCAAAGAGTAAAAGTACACAAATCATAGATTACAACCCAGAATGCAAGTTCTCATAAAAACAACTACAAGTCAAAAGTGATGAAAGCTAAAGAGAAAATAGTACGGCTCAGATCATGTGCCTAGATGCTTCTAATACAAAATAGCCTAGAAAGATATATTGATCAGCAACTAGACTAAAAACTAAGAACATATAGGTCATTTATATCTACATCATCCACATCATTAGAAACATTGGCTTTGGGATCGTAGTCGTCATCTCTATCTGAAGGTGCACCAACATCACCTTCATCACTGGAGTCATCATGAAAACCATCAGAGCCATCACCATCATCATCACCATCACCAACATCCTCATCAGCATCAACAATCTTGTCATCAGCTTGATTTGGCATCTCTTCATCCATAAAAGGTCTGAAGAGACAACTAGACCAATGAGCATTCTACTCATCCAAAGACATACAAAGAACATAGAGCTCATTGGCCTGAGGGAAGGAAGGAGCATAATTTTTAAGACTGCAAGTAGAGTGGCTAGGGGGGCAACATGGATAGGAAAGATGACGTGAGCATGTCCACCACCATTAGAGGGTTTGGGAACAACAGTGAAAGGCTTAGGTGCAGGTGGAGGGGCAGGGTAGAAGTGATAGTATGCATAGGATGTATAATCACTATCGGGGTATGGCTGGTAGGTGGGGTATAGGTGTGCACAGGATAAATTCATGTTTGACATGATTTAACATAATATTGATGCAATTGCTCCTAGACCTGGAGGTTGTATGCATGTTGGTGTATCATATAACCCATGAGGGCTTCATTAGACACACAGAATGAGGCACGTCTAGGTCGGATAGGCTGAGGAGGTGTAGGAGCATGGGTGGAGGTAGAGGCAGGTGCAGTTGAGGCAGAAGCAGAGGGTGAGGCACCCGGTGTGGTACAAGAAAAGATAGGAATGGATTTCTGGATAGTGGTCTCACTAATGCACACTTCTCTCCTAGAAGGTCTATAATGGATGTCAGAGAAGAGTGATTTCTCAGTGGCAAACTAGAAAAGACCACATATCAATGTAGGATATGGAGGATGGGTGCCACGGGTGTTCTTGCTAGAGTCAAATCAAGTCATGTGGTGGAGGATGTATCCAGACCACTTGATTCTGACATTATCTAAGATGCAATACATTATCACTGCAATGTTTTCTGCAATATCCATTTGCTTTTTCTTTGGGTGGATGTTGCAGTTGACCACTAGGGCTAATATACGCTTCTTGATATCTAAGGAGGAGGAGGGTAGGGTGCTCTTCTTCCTATAGGAACCTCAGGTTTCTTCAAGTAGCAATGGATATCAGGAAGATTGGTCTCATATTGCTTGTAGAAACCTTTGGTGTAAAGAAGGTCAAAATACTCACCATAATCCTTAGGCCAGGTATCATTCTCATCGACTCTTGGCAAAAAGATGTTCAGGATATCCTCTGAGATTTGGAATTTCTTCCCGGCTATCATAGAAGTAAGAATGACTTGAGTATTTGGAGGGGGTACAAGGGAGTTATAATTCCAACACAAATTTGCAAATAATTCATGAACTGCTTTCGTCTAGTGATGGAATTGTGAAAGAAATTCACACTCGACATCCAGGGAAGACAGGTGGTGAACTGAAAGCAACCTTGCTACTTGATCGATGGTAGCTTGGCGCCTAGGGCTAGGCTCAAAGAGAGCTCTAAAAGGAAAAGGACTTTGTGGAAGAAGAACCTTACATCGATTAACGACCTTATTTGAGACGAAGAAGGTATCATTGAAAGCAATCAAGAGAGAGGATGAGGAGGATGGTGCACTACTAGGGGTGACTCTTTTCCTTCTATTTGAAGGCATGGAGGCAAAATGAAGAGGAAGAAGAGATCAAAAATACCAAACACTCCACCAAAAATGTTCACACACCAAGGTTTAGCAAGGGGGAAGGTCTAGGAAGGTCTCCTTAGGTCATATTAGGGCTAGGATAGGGAAGGGATGGTCGATGGTTGAGAGCTTAGGGCTTGAGGGAGAGGAATCAGATGACTTTTCTATGGTTGAGAGGGAGAACAGTCGGTCGAATCCAACTTAAGATGGCATCAGCCTACCAATCGGTCGAGTTTTGAGAAGTGGCAACTCAACTGATTGGACCCTTTTTAAAAAAGCTCTCACCCATGGATCGGTTGAGTTTGTCCTGGGGAAACTCAAATGAAGGTCAACCTAACCTAAAACCATCAAACTTAATTTCTAGCCATTTGGGTGCTAATTAAAATTATTTTTCAAGTCCATTATGTATATTAAACATACTTAGGCACATATCACTCATCATTGGGTACTATTTTGCAATAAAACATGTGTTTGTAAAAAATACCCAAAAAAAGAGAAAATAAGACAAAAAGAACATGAAAACCCAATTTTAACCAAATTAGCAAGGAAAGATGATCATGATAGATGCAAGAAATATAGGATATATGACAACTAGCTAGAAGGCATATCAGATTCATCCAAAGTAGTTAGAAGCAATTTTCATCTAATAAAGTTAAATTTCTCTCTAGATAGAGGTCTAGTGAAAATGTCCACCAACTGATTTTGTGTGTCCACATTTATGATAAAATATCCTTCTTTGCAATGTGGTCACAAAGAAAGTTATGGCAAACCTCTATATGTTTAGCTCTACTATGCAATATAGGATAGTAAGACAAGTTAATTACATTCGTATTATCACAATAGATAGGAGAAGCATCAAATCGAATGTTAATGTCTTGGAGCATTTGCTTCATCCATAGGACCTGGGCACAACAACTCCCGGCTGCAATGTAGTCAGCCTCGATGGTTGATAATGCCATGGTGCTCTATTTCTTGGAGAACCAAGACACCAAGAACGGTTCTAGGAGGAAGCAAGTGCCACTTGTGCACTTTCTATCAATCAAGCAGCATGCGTAATCGATATTAGTATAGGTAGTAAGAGTAAAGTCCCTTGACTTGGGATACCATAGACCAAAATTTGGAGTTTTGTCTAGGTATCTTAAAATCCTCTTAACAGATATAAGATGGTATTTCTTAGGATTTTATTGAAATCTAGCACATAAGCTAACAATAAACATTATGTCAGGTCTCAATCATACAAACATCACATTTAGCATCAGTTAAATATGACTTTAGAAGTCAGTTTCAAAGCGACAACCAAGTGGGTGACACTAAATGTAGACGCCTTCAACGTCAGTTTCATAACCGACGACACAAAGTCATCCCCCGATTTCAACCCAAAAAAATGCGTCAGCAGGGGGACCGTAGGCGTCGGTTATCAAGACAAAATCGATGCCACATCCCATCCCGAACAAAAAAATTAGCCCCAGGATAGACCATAGGTGTTGGTTAGAAATAAAAAACTAACTTTGTTGACCTAAAATTATTGACACTTTGTAAGTTAACCAAACAATAACCGATACCATTAGGGATAAAGATGTCAGTTAACTATTAATCACTGACAAGTTAAGTTTTTGTTGTCGGTTTCTTTTGTTAACTGATGACTATGTTTTGATGTTTTTTTCTTATCAGCTTGCAAGCCTGCTGTCTGGCTGGTCAGTAGGATGCAGAACTTGCAGTTCAGTTCTGATCTGTAGGTTTACAACAACCATTGATTTCATCCAACAACAGGCCACAAACGTACAAATTAACAACGATGGACAACATTTATATATGGATCATGTGATTGACACACATGTATAAGCACATTTAATTCAATATATGATTCATCACACACATGTAGAAACCTATAGTTCCATTTCATTCCTCTATTTCATATTCACACACATGTAGCAACCTGCAGTTCCATTCATTCATCTCTTTTCACATTCAACCATGTGTAGAAGCATTCATGTATTCATCTTCACATTCACACATATGTATATAGATACGAAAATTCAAAAAAAAATCTTTCAATCATATATATATATATAAGTGTGTCTTTCAAAGTTTAACATGTCATAAAATACAAAAATAATTATGAAGACAAAGTTTAGAAATATCATTCTTTATCGTCATCATTATCATCATCGTCATGATCGCCATCAATATTCCAATGACAATAAAAAATTCCCACTACTTATAAGGCCTTTTACCATTGTTCTCTTACATCATCTAATGCTTCCATCATATAGGGAGTATGTACATTTAATAACTTTTCACCTGTAGTGAAGTCAGTTTTAAACACCTGCAAAGAGAACGACGTATATATATATATATATATATAATTATATATAATAAGATTGATATATTTCATATTATCTAATGAGACTATATATAATACTTGTTGTATGGTATCGATTTCATTGGAGCATGTCTGATAATTAGTATATCGCATCACATGGTATGCACGTGCCCAGTTGTTGTTTTGTGTAGCACACTATTACTTGAAACATACAAAATGTTAACAAATACAAACAAGCATAGTTCACATAAATAATATATGGATTGGAGTCAGGAAATTACTTTCACATTCTCCCAAAGTAACAATTTCTTTGTCTTGGACATGTTTCCTTCAGCTTTTTTGAACTCTTTTAAAGCCCTACATGTTAGTGTAACACATTCAATTGCATTATTAAATAGTAATGTAATAATAGATGTTAACGGATATAAAATATGAAAGATTTCTCACATGAATAATGGCCTTTAATTAGGTATCCATATAATGAGTCTAATTCCTTCCCCTAAGGATCTAGATAATAAACAATCCACGTCTTGGGGACAACAACCAATAAATCCCAATGCTTAGCACTAGAGGTAAGAAATTTAAAAATTAATAACTCAAAATCCACAATAAAATGTATTTTTCTTAAGTCCAAATTATAAGAAAAGTAAACTTACTCAACATTGATTGGAGCTATTACCACCATCTTCTTTTTTTACCAAAATATTTAAAAGTGACAGTGCAGTATGATGTAACTGATGAAGGCTCTTTATCTACGCGAAGATGGAATTAGAAATCTCACATGGGGAAATGAAAAATATTTATAGATCATGTGTAAGTCGCTAGAAAACATATATTATGTATGCATTAATATATAAGAAACCAGATCACCGTATATAAAATAAGGTATATTGATATATAGACAAGATCTCACCATATCTATAGCTCTATCATTGATGTATTCAGCCAATCATAACAAAACAACTCTAAAATATCTTGTATAAATAGATTGTTATCGTATGATTTGCCTGCAACATCCACTTGAATTGAAACATTTATAGGATAAGTTGGGTAATGTTCACCTATCCATACAACTAGGACCTAACAAGTTGTATAGGTCCCTTGGAAGCCAACTAGGTACTTCAAGTGGAGGTGTAGGTGGAGGTCGAGCTATAGCGTGTTTCTTGCTTTTGACCTGTATATATAATTTTAGATCAATTGACTCGTATATACACGCTAACAAATTAACGTAATTGTTATAACCTCAATTTTTCCAAATTATGTAATGAAATTGTGAATCTTCTTTTTAAAGAAAAATGAAATCCATGGTTGATGTGATGAGTTAATTTGAATGGATTATGTGTTTGTTAGCTTGTATGTTTTCTTATTGGGCCTTATTGGCCATTGAGCCCAATTGATGGAAAAAGAAAAAAGAATGAAAAAGAAATTGAATTGGATAAGGAGTACATAAGAAAATAAATGAAATAAGAACAAAAAGGATAAGGAATGATTTCCCAAAAATAGGATTTCTAGTTATAAAGGTTCCTTGGGGTTCAAGGAACTCAGGATAATTAGATAATGGCAAAGGAAATAAAGAATATGTGGAAAATACAATTAGATAAGGGATAACTTGAAACTGAAGTAAAGGGCTTGTTTCTTTTGGATAATGACTTTGATTTTTGCATAATGAAAGAAAAAGGCATGAATGAACTTTCCTCAAAATTTGAATAAAAACGGAATGAAGAATTGGGAGATATGATTTTTCCAAGATTATCATTAAGTTGGAGGATAATTCAAATATTTGGGAATCCTTTTTCTTTTTGGTTTGAACGCGTGGAATGGTGACCGTTGGATTTTAATCCAACCGATCGGGTTCATCATCTAGAGTCCCAAAGGGACACGGACAGTAGCGCTGATACAAGGGATTTTCCCCTTGTTTTTCCGATCTTTGCAGTGCATGTGCACTCAGGATCTGTGTCCCATTAAGTTCGGGAGACCCTGGCGAAGAATCTAGACCTAGGTTTTGCCAACTTTCGTGGTGTGTACCCAGAACGCCCAATCGGGCTGTGGACCGAGGAGGCAGGAGGGTTGGGGAACCCTAGAGGGGCCTTCACACCCTATAAATAAGGGTCCTCAAAGTTCAGTGCACCTTCGCGAACCCATACGGCAACTCCTTTAGCATCTGAACTCCCCCTCGTGCTCGATTAACCTAGCTCCTGCGAGCCCCAGACGTGGCGCCGCTGCGTGTTCTTTTTAGAAAGAAGAGTAAGGGGACGACGAGCAGGGTGCGTCGGAACGGGGAGCACGGTGGGCCGACTCGAGATCCAACGATCTCAGGAAGCGCGCGCCTCGCTGAGTGGAGCACTTCAACGCCAGCCGTTGGTTTAGGGTCTACCGTGGACCCGAGCGACATCGACGATCGATAGAAGAAGCGCGATGCTAGTGGGGGTGTTTGACGCGGAATGTCAGATCCGGACGAGGTCCATCGGCACACCGATCGAACGACCTGGGATTTTCGGTAAAATATCCTCTCTAATCAATTAATTCAGAAAATAGCTTTTCCTTGCTAAAATTATAGAAATAGCTAGGAAACTCGTATGAAAGAACTTTATATATGAAAGTTGGGTAGAAAAATGCAAGGAATCTGTTAAAAATGATTATATAACCAGATTCCAGTTCATTTTGCAAAAGTACTTTAATTTTCTAGTAAAATGCATTTCAAGTTAATTGAAAACCCTAATTGCATATAAAAGATGTTTCTTTGTAAATTAATGGGTTATGTTGAGGATTATGAACCTCTTAATTAATAATATGAAGTTTCCATCCGTTTTGAATTCCAATATGGCTAAATTAGGGTTTATGTCAAAGAATGGAAGATAATGTACATGAAAACCCTAATTTAGGGTAAAAGATGGTGGAAACCTTGTTATTTTGATAAATTGCTAAATAATGATCCCAAAAGCTGTTAGGAATATTAAAAGGAGACAATTTAAAGGATTTGGGTATGTTTGATGGTTTAGGGTTCATAATATCTAAGACGGAAAAGCAAAACCCTAATTTTCAAGAAAACCCTAAAATTGAATAGAAATCCTAAGTAATGTGATGAAAATTGGATAAATATTAAAAAAAGGAAAATTGTACTTTTATTTCAGGATTTCTCTTCCTCATTGCTTGTTGATTGAGTTTCTCTACATATTTGATTCTATCTTGAAATCTACAACCAAAGGTATGTGGTTAATTATGAATAATCGCTTAGGTTTTCCGATGGATTCCCAAATGTTTAATCGCATTGAATGCAACTAAACTGTTTGGATGTTCATATTGCAATTATAAAGTGACTATGACTATCACATAATGTACATGCCTTCTAGCTTAGATCCTGATCCCCTCTGTGTTGTAATGGCTGACCTGGTATATGGCTACCTAGAGGGTAGGTCCATCATGTCATGAATGACTTAGTATACGACTGCCTAGAGGGTAGGTCCATCAAGTCACCTTTACAGAGGTACCATATAAGTCCTTACAGGGACAACACAGAGTTGTGGATAGGTATGGATTGAGTAGTTTGGCTTAAAACGTAATCTTGATTGTTAAACGATTAATTGAGTGATTATATTGTTAACATAGTTGAACATTATTTGTTTCCCCCACATACCAGCTTCGACTGACCGACGTTTTGTTTGTCGGCATTTTAGGTACAAGCCAAAAGGACAAACAGTAAATCGTCATATTGTGAAATTCAAGAATTAAAGAACAAGGAGGAATTAGTTAGAATAGTTCAGCTGTGGTTAGAAGTTTAGTTTATTCCAAACTTTTCAAAGGTATGCAAAAATTTTATTACCACATTTCAGTATAGTCTGTTAGAATTTAATAATTGTTTTTGGTTATATGTCGAACCTTTGATCCAGAATCTATGGGTGCGGCTTCAACCTCTTGGTCTCCCTTAATTGGGGGTTACCGAAAGGTGAGGTCGTAACATTTGGTATCAGAGCCTAGGTTCCTCATGTAACCATTAATAATTATTAAATTTTACAAACTCCATAGAACCCAAGGGAGTTATTAGAGGATTATCCGAAACATGGAGGTGTCTAGAAAAGGATCACGACCAGAGGCTGGCAATATTTTCCTCCACACCGCTAGTCGGAATACGAGGACTCCCGGATCTGTGTGACTGCCTGGCCAAAGTCTTAGGGTATGAATAGAAATAAGATACCTTTAGGACTTTCTCATCTTATTCATCCTTTCTCAACTTCAATTCTGTTAAGGACCTTAAGGATTAGGGTTTCCTCTCTTCTCCACACCCTCTTGAGGTATGGGTAAAGTTGATAAGAATTAAGGAATCCTCCAACAAATTAATGAAAAGCATGTAAATAATATGTCATGGACATAAGATTAATACTAGATACATGCTTAGGTCGTATGACACGAGTTGTCATTGCCCTCAGGAGAGACATGAGGATAGACCTCCTTGGAAGGAGGATGAGTAGAGAGAGTTGGTCTTGGAGGTAGAGACCTCCATTAAAAGTGGAGACTTAGCACATCCTTTAAGGATGATGTTAACCCTAACCCAAAGTGAAGATTAGAGAGAGAGAGAGATAACATGATGACTTAGATTTCATGGTAGACTGGGTGTTTGGATGGACATGCCTATGGTTTGTCATATGAGCCATGAGAGGTTAGGTGGCCTAGCACCTTTGGCAACCCAACCCTAAGAAGGATCGTGCATGTTTGAGCAAAGGATAGCTCCTTCCTAGATAAGGTTAGACCTATAGAAACCTTATGGCTTATGCAAGTAAGGGATAGCATGCCCTAGAGTACGTCAGTGGTACGGTAGTAGGTTAAAACCCTGGCCAGGAGGGCATGATGGATGGCTTATGAGATAAGCATAAAGAGATATGAATAATCTTGAGCCAAATATGAGTTGAGCATAGGCTTCAACCACATAGGGATTTGCTTGAGAATATGAGCCTTCATAGTGAAGGGACCTCCAGTAGGTATGGTTGGAGGTGGTTTTAGCTCTAGAGAGACAAGAAGCGGGACCCCAACATGGAGGTTGGAAGTCTAAAACCCTAAAACTTGAGGAATAGTGGGAGTTAAGGATGATGCGACCTACGTGGAGGATAGTGGTTGCCTTATGCTTGATTCTTGGAGGCTGATGATATCTTGGTTACCTTTAGAGAAACCAAACCCTAGAGAGAGGATGATGCTTCTAGTACCCATGGTATAAGTGGTTACCTGCTGGATGAGATAAAGAGTGCCTTAGACCCTGAGGAGGTTTAAGTAACCTGTTGTGAGGTTGTCCTGGAAGAAGACTCGACCCTGATGTGTTGCTCGAGTAGAAGGATGATAGGGAGTACATGACATACCTTGGACATGCTTGATTCGAGGTTAAGAGGTTGAGCATGTAGTTGGATACCCAAAGGAGAACCTAGGGTTCCTAGGTCTAAGAGGGGAAGCAGTGTATCCGATGCTCATGATGAGATTTGAGTGTCTATAGTTTTGAGCATGGTACTCCTCATGTGTAGAGGTGAAGGAAATCCCTTACGTAAAGGGTATGTTTGATGAACCCCTCACAACTAAGTTGATGTAATGTTGATGATGCGATCAAGTGTGACCTAGCATGGTTTTTTAGGTACGCTTGTGCCTTAGTAGTTGTTGGTTTAAGCATGCTCATATGGAGGTAAACCCTTAGAATGCTTGTGACCTATGTTATAAAGGTGTAGTCTCCTCCCATCCTGGGAGAGTGACCCTTTGGTATGAAGTTTACCAGTTTGGTTGGTTTTGAGGTAACCTAAGGAGGTTTCGTAGGATCTTGAGAGGCTAAGTGAAGAGTACATGGCATGAGAATGAACCTATAGACCCATAGATAACCTTCTCTATGTGCATGTGAATATGTTACCATGGAGGTAACTGGTATGGGGCTCTACTAAGGTAGGAAGGTCGCCATGACCCTTATGAAAGGATGAAAGTCAGCCCATGAATGCAAGAAGAGAGAGGATGTATGTTTGGGTAAGATTCTATAATAGAATCCTAAGTCTATCCTAGGGTCAGGTAGGGATAGGACCGATGGAAGAAGGAGTTGCCTAATTCCCTAGTTGCACATGACCATAGGGTTAGGAGGTAACAACTATCATTGTCCGAGGGCCATGGGTTAGGAGATTGATCACCTTCATGAACTCATAGGACCCAAAGGGCAGATGAGTAGGGCACTCTCTAGATGCATGAGGGAAAAGGGATGACCCCAAAAATGCTGGCACCCTATAGACCTAGAGGAGATGACTAAGGATTGTGCTTGGACCAAGTAAGTTCGAGACCAGTTTTCCATGGAAGTAATTTTGATATCATGATGGTTGTGATGTAGAGACATATGTGGCACATTTAAACTTAGATTTGAAAGTGTACTGGCGAGGTGGGCTGTACCATCTCTACTCTTGGAACAGGAAGAACTTTGTATTTGGACTGCAGCCAAATGCTTATTTCTTCTTGTTATGGGAGTGAGAGATAGGACATTACACATGCCTTACACCAAGGGTAAGGATGATCTAAGTTGGAACGTAGCTACAAGGTATGAGGATAGAGATGATAACATACCCTGGTGAAGTGAATTATACATGGATGGTTCGCAAATACTAAGAGGAATGAGGTAGTCACCTTCTGAGGAAGTTTTTATCATGATCTATGTAGAACTTGCAAGTTATACCAGGTTGAGTTTGATCATCATGATGATGGAATCAGAGAGTGTTCTTAATTGAAGATGGACATAGAGTTTAAGGGGAGATGATAAGTGAAATACATGGAAGTGTATGTCTTCAATGTTACCTAATACCTAAGGATGTGAAGTGGTAATGGATGTTCTGGTTGAGATACATCTGACTTGTTTGACTAGAAGCTAGAAGAGGTTGTTTGGGTAACACTAAGTTTGAAAAGGAGAGGTGTTTGGATAACACTCAGATGTAACAATTCGTTGAAAAGTTAAGGGTTGTTTGGTTAGCCAGTCTAGTCCTTGCTGCAATGAAAGGATGGTGGTAGAACCTTAGATGCACTTCTTTGGAAAAGAAGGTGATGAAACCCCGACTAGAGTGGTTTAGGGTTGCGGAGGAATCAATCTTGAAGAATCATGACATATAGGAAATCATGATTAAAGATCACCATACACTGTGGTAAATGGAAATAGCACTTTGTATGCTTAAGATGAAGATGCATGTGGGGTATGGCCATGCAAGCCAGGGGGTAAAGGACGAATGCCAGTGACCCAATGTATTGATATAGAGGACAAAAGAGTCCCTGAGAGGAATGGGAGTTCATCACTGTGGATGTTGTGATAGGTCTTCCCTAAACCAAGGAAGGTCGAGATGCAATATGGGTTATGGTAGATCTCCTTATCTAGATGACATGAGAAAGAAAGAGTTCTGACAAGGGACAGACCTGGTTGAACTAACCATGAGAGAGATGGTTCAACCATGAAGCGAGTTCAAAGGTTTTTGAGTTTGACCTAAAGGTTTCCTTCCAAAAGATGGAAGTAGGTACATGAAGAACTCAATGTTAGTATAGCTTATCACCCCTAACTATGGTTAGTATGATCCAGACTAAAGGGTCTAATGAGGGCATGCGTGCTCATTCAGGGTGATATCTAGAGACAGTTCTTGTCCTATGAAAGATGTGACAATGACCACCATAGCCAGTATCGGGTCTTATAAGAAGCTCTGTAAGGGAGGTTGTGTCGGTCACCACTTCAGTAAGGTGATGTTGGTGAAAGGACCACATGATGGTTAGGAAAGGACCACATGATGGTTATAAAAGGGACCACAATGCGTGTAGATGAAGTCATTTTGATTGTGCAAGGGCTGAAAGAAGCCTAGAGACGATGAGAGTCATGAGCAGATGCAAAGTAGATTGGCATATAAGTTACTGTGGAAGAATATGTGAAAATCCGACCCCTCTAAGTTCTAGCTAAGAGAGTTGAGTTCCCGATGCATGGGTTCTTTTGAGATGGACTAGTGGAGAAGGTTAAGATTGATCTTACCCCTCAACATAAAGTAATGTGTGATGAGTTCCATATGTCAAATTTAGGGCACTATGTGAGGTACCCGACCATGAGCTGAGCAATGAACCTAGTGAGCCCCAAGGGAGGCTGACATGACCTGAGTCACCTGTGCAGTTTCTAGACACCGGGATGAAAGGACTCAGAGAAAAGAATATGTGATGATAAAGGTTCTGTGGAAGCGTCATGGGTACGGTAAAGCCACATAGGGGCCAATGATGGACATGGGAAGTCTTATCCTGATTTGATTGTTTGTTTGATTGTAGAATTTTGAGGAAAAAATTCCTATAAGGAGGGGAGGATGTTATAACCTCAATTTTTCCAAATTATGTAATGAAATTGTGAATTTTGTTTTTATAGAAAAATGAAATCCGTGGTTGATGTGATGAGTTAATTTGAATGGATTTTGTGTTTGATAGCTTGTATGTTTTCTTATTGGGCCTTATTGGCCATTGAGCCCAATTGAAGGAAAAAGAAAAAAGAATGAAAAACAAATTGAATTGGATAAGGAGTACATAAGAAAATAAATGAAATAAGAACAAAAAGGATAAGGAATGATTTCCCAAAAATAGTATTTCGAGTTATAAAGGTTCCTTGGGGTTCAAGGAACTCAGGATAATTAGATAATGGCAAAGGAAATAAATAATATGTGGAAAATACAATTAGATAAGGGATAACTTGAAACTAAAGTAAAGGGCTCGTTTCCTTTGGATAATGACTTCAATTTTTGCATAATGAAAGATAAAGGCGTGAATGAACTTTCCTCAAAATTTGAATAAAAACGGAATTAAGAATTGGGAGATATGATTTTTCCAAGATTATCATTAAGTTGGAGGATAATTCAAATATTTGGGAATCCTTTTCCTTTTTGGTTTGAACGCGTGTAATGGTGATCGTTGGATTTTAATCCAACCGATTAGGTTCATCATCCAGAGTCCCAAAGGGACACGGATAGTAGCGCTGATACAGGGGATTTTCCCCTCATTTTTTTGATCTTTGCAGTGCATGTGCACTCAGGATCTGTGTCCCATTAAGTTCGGGAGACCCTGGCGAAGAATCTAGACCTAGGTTTTGCCAACATTTGTGGCGTGTACCCAGAACTCCCAATCGGGCTGTGGACTGAGGCGGCAGCAGGGTTGGGGAACCCTAGAGGGGCGTTCATACTCTATAAATAGGGGTCCTCATAGTTCAGTGCACCTTCGCGAACCCATACGACAACTCCTTTAGCATCTGAACGCCCCCTCGTGCTCGATTAACCTAGCTCTGGCGAGCCCCAGCCGCGGAGCCGCTGCACATCCTTTTTAGAAAGAATAGGAAGGGGACGACGAGCAGGAGGCATCGTATCAGGGAGCACGGTGGGCCGACTCGAGATCCAATGATCTCAGGAAGCGCGCGCCTTGCTGAGTGGAGCACTTCAACGCCAGCGGTTGGTTTAGGGTCTACCGTGGACCCGAGCGACATCGATGATTGATAGAAGAAGCGCGCTGCTAGTGGGGGTGTTTGATGCGGAACGTCAGATCGGGACGAGGTCCTTCGGCACACCGATCGAACGACCCGGGATTTTCGGTAAAATATCCTCTCTAATCAATTAATTCAGAAAATAGCTTTTCCTTGCTAAAATTATAGAAATAGCTAGGAAACTCGTATGAAAGAACTTTATATATGAAAGTTGGGTAGAAAAAAGCAAGGAATCTGTTAAAAATGATTATATAACCTGATTCAAGTTCGTTTTGAAAAAGTACATTTTTTTTGCAAACGAAAACTTTATTAACTTGCAGTCAGATTACAGAGCAGAACATCCGGCAAATGCCAAGGAGGTTTGAAAATGAAGTCTTCAGCCAAAACATTTGACATAACATGCTTAGCTACAATGTCCGCTACTAGGGTATACTTCCTAGGAAGGTACTGAAAAGAAAAGGTGGATAGCTGGTCTTTGGACGATTGCCTGAGAAAGGGTTTCAGGCTGGGCGACGCCTCCTCCATGTTCTTGAAGACGGCGATGCCGGATGCGGAGTCGGATAGGATCAGAGGCCTCGAAAGACCATCCAACCGACAAGTGTTTACAGCGTGCAAGATGGCTTTGATTTCTGCCCCGACCGCACTCGAAGCATATCCTGGGGTGCCTAAACCTCGCACAAGAACCCCTGCTCTATTTGTGATGTAAACGCCTGAGGCGCACTGAAGAGAGTTGCTATTAAAGGATGCGTCGATGAAGACCAAGAAAGCCCGATAAGCCACAGAGATCATGGGCTCAGCGACGGGGCAGTGATTGCAAGTGAGATTCGGAAGATTCACAATAGAGCTCGCCCGCTTTTTAATGAACTTAATCTGGACCTGCATGGGAGTAGTTTTGAGTGAATGAGCGTATTCATTCTAACCTTCCATAGATGCCAACAAGCAAAAGCATAGATGGGGTTATTGCTAGCAGACAAGATGATATGTGAGGACCAGGAAGCAACATCCATGTTGAAGAAATTGTTGTGTACGTATAGGCCTTCCCAAACAGCCTTTCTGTAGCGGCAATCTCGTAGACAATGAAGGATGGTTTCGTCAGCCTCATTACACTGGGGGAAAAGGCTGGTCGTGTCCATGTGTCTCCTGCCCTTCTCCATGTTCGTGAGCAGAGCATTGTGCATAAAGATCCAAAGGAACAACTTGATACGATAAGGTAGCTTGGACTTCCACAGGATAGGCCAGTTGCCGCTGCAGATGGTTTCTTTCTGGTGCCTGATCCAGGTATATGCGGATGCTGAAGAGAACCTCCCTAGGGAGTCTTCGTTCCAAGCCCAGTTGTCAGGTCCTGCTAACGGGACCGGAGGAGGGATGCTGTGAATTTGCGCCCAATTATCCAGTGGGAAGAAGTTTTGAATAAAATCCCAATCCCATGAACCATCAATAAAAACCATGGATTCAGCCTTGAGGTCGCTAATGTTGTCTGGGATGTTCTGAGCAGGGTGAGAAACCACCAGGCTTGCCTTGCTGAACCAAGCGTCGGCCCACACATTGGTGTCAGCACCATCGTTTACAATTCTTCTACAGTTAGCCTTCACGACGTCAATGGTGGATCGGATAAACGACCAAGCATGTGAGCATGACCCCGATTTGGGCACTCCTTTGGGGCAATACTTGTTTCGCATGACCTGGACCCAAGGCTTCCCAGGTCAGAAACAACCAGGTGTTCTGCAACATAAGGGCGACATTCTGGTCAACTGCGTCATGGATGCCAAGGCCTCCATTATCCTTGCGGGAGGTCATTTTCTTCTAGGAAACTAACGACATCTTGTGTTGCTCATTAGTTCCTTGCCAGATGAATCTCCGTATATGCTGATTAAGAGCATCACATACACCCTGCGGGAGATGCACCGTTTGCATGGTGTAGGCGGGAATAGATTGTAGAGAGGACTTCGCCAGTGAAACACGACCTGCAAGGGATAGGTGCCGCTGGGTCCATCCATTCATTTTTGCTCTAACAGAATCAATAATAGAGGCGTGCATGGCCTTATTTATTCTCTTATGGAGAATGGGCACTCCAAGGTACTTGCCCAAATCTTCAGTGGAAGAGATGTTTAAGCATCGATTGATACGATTCCTGGTTGCCATCGGGGTGTTTGTGGAAAAGAAGCACTTCGATTTACCAGTGGAGATTTCTTGTGCAGAAGCTGCTGAGAAATCCTGAAGGATGCGATTGATGCAGCGTGCTTGCTTCACAGAAGCTTCAGCAAGAAGGATGATGTCATCGGTGAAAAAAGCATGAGAGACGGGTGGCCCATTCCTGCTCATAACTAACGGCTTCCAATCACCACAGTCGACTGCCTTCGAGATGGCCTGATGAAAGCGCTCCATGCATAGTACGAAGATGTAAGGGCTAAGAGGATATCCCTGCCTAACACCCCAAAGGGTCTTGATGGGAGGAAGAGGAGAACCATTCCAGAGAATAGAAGTATGCCCAGAAGTGATAATGTTCATAGTTATCTTCACAATGTTATCCGGAAGGCCCACTCTAGTGAGTGTGTCCTCAATGAATGACCAACTCATTTTGTCGAACGCCTTGGAAAGATCAAGTTTTATCGCCATTCAACGCTTTTTCCCTTTCTGTGTACGCATGGAATGGATTGCTTCCTGAACTAGAAGAATGTTGTCTGTGATTCTCCACCCCGGTATGAAGCTAGATTGAGTCGGAGCTATCCAGTTGTTGAGAAGAGGTTTAATACGTTCAACAATGACCTTGGATATCACCTTCAGGCAGGTGTTAGTGAGCGAGATAGGGTGCAGGTCACTGCAAGACTCAACATTATTAGATTTCAGGATGAGCACCATATGAGCGTTGGCCATATTAGATTCCACAGATGCAATAGTGAAGGCTGAACGAACTGTAGAGACCACCAAAGGATCAACCCGCGCCCAATTTGTTTGGAGAAAGTCAGTGTGCACGCCGTCAGGGCCAGCAGCCTTCAAGGGGTTCATTTTGAACAAAACATATCTGATCTCGGAGGCAGAAGGAAGCGAAACAAGCGTAGAAAAAATAGCGCCGTGAATGCCTGAAAAAGTGCCCACATACTTGGTATGTTGATGAGTTGCGCTCGACGGAGAAGCAAGCAGGCAGGTGAAGTGTGATTGGACAAGCAGCTTGAGTTCCTCCTCATCAGTAACCCAACCACCGGACGGATGTTTGAGCTTACTGATCAAGTTGCACTGACGCCTTGCCTTGACAATGGAATTGAAAAATTTCGTGTTGTTGTCACCAAGCTGCAGCCAGTCAATATGAGATTTTTGCCTCCAGTCCACCTCCTCCTTCATGAGGATGTTATGAAGCTGTTCCTGGAGGGCAACACATCTGAGTTCGTTAGAAACAGAATTAGCGGAAGGAAGGGTTACCTGCAAGCTATCTAGCTGCCTGAGGATGTTATTCTTTTGCCTGTGTTGGTTCTGAGTCATCTGGGTCTCCCAAGCCAGAATCACCGGCGAGAATAGGTTGAGGGCCTCCGAGAAGGGAAGAGAAGCATCCAAAAGAGCATCAATTTGGTTGTGAAAATCAGCTTGGAGGTGCCAGCTAGATTTCGTTCTGAAGACGCCCTTCCGGCCTTTGTTCTTGGGTAGACTGGACACCAGGAGCGCATTGTGATCAGAGATGAAGCGTGGGAGAACAGTCATTGTGGTGTTGGGATTGGAATCGAGCCAGGCTGCATTGGCAAGGAGTCATTCTAAATGCTCAAACAACCTGCCCCTATGGAAAGTAAACCAATGTCCCACAGAAGGGACTTCAGCAAGGCCCGAAGAAAGAAGCGTGTCGTTGAAGGTCAAGCAGGCCAAGTGATCGAAGAAACGGCTTCCCGCCTTCTCGCTCATAGAGAGCATAGAGTTGAAGTCGCCGATAACAGACCAGTCCCCAGTGATCGTGCTTGCTATATTTGTAAGATGTTTCCATAGAAGCTTTCGGGTGGACGAGTTAGGAATGCCGTAGACAAAGGTCACAAGCGACCTGTTAGCCCGACAGTGGATAAATTGCCTGTGATTTAACAAGATTTCCATGGATGTTACAGATTAATCCCAAAGAATCCAAATGCCACCCGAGAAGCCAATGGCCTCCATGCGATGTGACGAATGGAATCCCAGAGACTTGATAATGGTGTCTGCTCTTGCTCTGCTACACCTCGGTTTGGCGATGGCAACAAGGTGAAGCTTGAATTTCCTCTAGAGATAGCGAATAAATTGAATTTTCTTGTCAGAGCAAGCTCCTTGTATATTCCAGAAGACGTAGTTCATTAAGAACAAGAAGGATTAAGCGACAATGGTCAGGTCGTTTGAAGGACCAGGGTCGTCCTCTTCGATTGCATGAATCTCATTGCTAGCAGCATCAGACGTAGAACCAGGTGCGGGAGGGCTGAAAACCCGTCTGGCTTCAGCCACCTTCGCACTCTCTGGTGCTTCATGAGCCTTTCCCTTCTTACGGACTCTGTCGGGGCTATTGGGCGCCGTCTGGTAGATGATACACCTGTGCCTTAGTAGCACGCCACGTCGTGAAGTGCCTGCTCTGCCTACAGGCTCAGAAGAAGCTCCGAAGTGGAATTGGAAAGAGGTTTCCTCAGACCATTGCTCTCTCCCCATGGTAGTGTCCTCACCGGTTAGACGCACAGCAGTGTCCAAGGGACGTGCGGTGGGACTGGTCTCTGAGTTTTTATTTGAGGCAGTCGATTGAACAACCCCTGAAGTCTTCTTTTGATTCCTTCTATTGGTCACGGTTTACCACTCGCCTTCTGACCCATCGCCGGAGACAGGTTGGGTGGGTGAAGGCGCTTTCTCCTGGGGCGAGTTCGTCTCTGGCGGACTGCGAGGCAGATGCCTCTCAGGTTTCTTCGCGTGCATCGCAACTGAGTAGGGAACAACAGGTGCCTGAGCAGCCTGCGTCGCTGGTGCAACCACCACTGCTTGGGGACAGCGGCCTTCATCATGCCCTATGCGCCCGCAACGGAAGCAAAGTGACGGTAGGTTCTCATACTCGATCTTGAAGATTTCTCCATTGATGAACACGACAGGGAGAAGGGGTTCTTTGGTATCAACCTCCGTGGCTATTCTCGCAAATTTACCTCTGTTTCCTTGTGATGTAGTGGAGTCAATTTTGATCATCTTCCCCACTAGATTACCGATCCTGGCAAGGAGCTCAGTCTGATACAGATGCACCGGTAACTCCGGGATTCTGATCCAAACTACTAGCTTGCTTGGTATGGGGTCAGAGGGATGAAAGCGGGGGGACCAGGTTTGTACGGATAGATAATTTCCGAACAAGGTCCATGGACCTCCCGTAAGGATCTTCACATATGTTGGAGAAAAGTTGCACCACATAGTATCCGTTCTCGAGGTCGATGATACGAAACCTATCGTGAATGCCCCACAGAATTGTGATGCGATTGACTAGTGATTGAAAGCCAATATTCATACCTATAGCCTTGATCACGACTGGGTACTTCTAGGGTTCCAAGAGAGGGGGAACTACTTCCTCTCTAATGGAGATAGCCGGAATAGTGTCGCTCCTATCGAAGACCAGATCTGATGCTTTTAACAGATCAGGGCAGATGACAGGATAGCTATCAGGTTGTCGTTGACCCACCACAGACTCTTTGTATGACTTCCTTCCCTGTTGTGCCGCCAAACCGTCGTCCAGGATGGTTTGAAGTTCAATGTCTTCCGTCATGCATGCAACATCCTCGTGATCCTCTGGATTGATCGCCTCCGACATACAGTTATCGTCACCACCAGACTCCGCCGATGCACCAAAGACGCCTTCTGGCAGAGGACGAGCATGGACAAAGCCACCCCGACCTCCACGATTCCCCGATTGCCCAGAGCCGCTGTCGCCGCCTCTCATAACCCTAGCTTGCAAAAGTACTTTAATTTGCTAGTAAAATGCATTTCAAGTTAATTGAAAACTCTAATTGCATATAAAAGATGTTTCTTTGTAAATTAATGGGTTAAGTTGAGTATTATGAACCTGTTAATTAATAATATGAAGTTTCCATCCATTTTGAATACCAATATGGCTAAATTAGGGTTTATGTCAAAGAATGGAACATAATGTACATGAAAACCCTAATTTAGGGTAAAAGAAGGTGGAAACCTTGGTATTTTGATAAATTGCTAAATAATGATCCCAAAAGCTATTTGGAGTATTAAAAGGAGACAATTTAAAGGTTTTGGGTATATTTGATGGTTTAGGGTTCATAATATCTAAGAAGGAAAAGCAAAACCCTGATTTTCAAGAAAACCCTAAAATTGAACAGAAATCCTAAGTAATGTGATGAAAATTGGATAAATATTAATAAAAGGAAAAGTGTACTTTTATTTCAGGATTTCTCTTCCTCATTGCTTGTTGATTGGGTTTCTCTGCATATTTGATTCTATCTTGAAATCTACAACCAAAGGTATGTGGTTAATTATGAATAACCGCTTACGTTTTCCGATGGATTCCCGAATGTTTAATCGCATTGAATGCAACTAAATTGTTTGGATGTTCATACAGCAATTATAAAGTGACTATGACTATCACATAATGTACATGCCTTCTAGCTCAGATCCTGATCCCCTCTGTGTCGTAATGGCTGACCTGGTATATGGCTACCTAGAGGGTAGGTCCATCAGGTCATGAATGACTTAGTATACGACTGCCTAGAGGGTAGGTCCATCAAGTCACCTTTACAGAGGTACCATATAAGTCCTTATAGGGACAACACAGAGTTTTGGATAGGTATGGATTGAGTAGTTTGGCTTAAAATGTAATCTTGATTGTTAAATGATTAATTGAGTGATTATATTGTTAACATAGTGGAACATTATTTGTTTCCCCCACATACCAGCTTCGGCTGACCGACGTTTTGTTTGTCAACGTTTTAGGTACAAGCCAAAATGACAAACAGTAAATCATCATATTGTGAAATTCAAGAATTAAAGAACAAGGAGGGATTAGTTATAATAGTTCAGCTGTGGTTAGAAGTTTAGTTTATTCCAAACTTTTCAAAGGTATGCAAAAATTTTATTACCACATTTCAGTATAGTCTGTTAGAATTTAATAATTGTTTTTGGTTATATGTCGAACCTTTGATCCAGAATCTATGGGTGCGGCTTCAACCTCTTGGTCTCCCTTAATTGGGGGTTACCGAAAGGTGAGGTTGTAACAATAAAGTAAATTTATCATACAATATCAGTATAGACGATATCTGATTTGGGCCACAATATCACTCTGCCTTATGCTTCACCAAGCATTTTAGAATCTGGGTGGGCATATGGCAATAGATGATGCCTTCAATGGGGGAGTACAAGTCTCAGGTTCAAACAAACCACACCATCTGGTACTGGAGTTCCATGAAACGTGTCCCCAAGAAGGGGTGTGTAAGCCTCGACCTCTGCAACGATAAATTCTTTGCTTTTTAGTTGGCATGTTTTCAACCCATATAAATTTATGTAAAGTATGTTATATACATATATACATGAACATATCATCTTGAAAAGACTAGCTACTATGTCATAAAAATACTTATAGAGAACGTGCTAGGTGATGGGTCTACAAGATTACTCCCAACCACCACTATAGGTACTGTCTGAGTGGTAGTCTGAGACGCCTGCCACTTGGTCATTGCTTCATGGAGTCTCTTATCAAGTGCTTCCTAGACTCTCCTATCAATTCACTCATCTACCTGTACATGGACAAAAGAAATGCTAGATTTTGATTATTGAATTACCTTTTGCAATAACATTCTAAAAAAAGAATAGGTTACTTCAGCTTTTGAAAACCCAATTTTGGTACATGTTTGCGTTGTGATGGCCCAAAGAACGCTTTTATGCCCACACCAGTTCATGCACCCCTAACACATCCAGGATGCCCTGGGTTACCAAGAGCAACTGTCAATTCATCCCTTGTGCCCTCAGGGATGAACTGACCTTTCTTCCTCTGCTCGTAAAGCTCATGCTAATCGCCATCAATAGAAATTGGTAAGTAAACATAACAATAATCAATATTGATTGTTATGAGAGTTTTTTTTACCATTTTTGTAGCCACCTCAGCAGTTGCGGGCTTGGTTATATCTCCTCTCTTGTTTTGCCTCCCATCTATCCACACAGCCTGGCGAGGCAGAGGTGAGGGAGTAACTGTAGAGGACTCCCCAGTCTCTTGAGTAGCAGAAGACTCTACAGAAGCATCATGTAGTCTTTGGTGAATGCCTGCATAGCCTTTTGGACCCATCGTGTGGTCATGTACATTCAGTGCACGCCTTGCTCTTTGATCATCACTGATAGCCTTGTTAGTAAGCACATTAATTTGGTGAGTAACACCAAATGTCAATCTTGAATAGGTGAATACATAAGAATGTATATTAATTAAATTGGGAGTGGTGCTTAATACCTTGAATTCATCAGTTTTTCTTTTGGCAACAAACTCCTCCCAGTCATTGGGGTCTAGGTAGTTCCATTACTTAGTGGTTGACTTCTTCCTCTTCTCAGCATCTCGTATGTAATCTCGGGTGAGATTTGTCCTATAGTTCCTTAGGACCCTCCCACAGCACTGCATCACACATTTACGATGCAGGCTTTCATCTAGTTCAAATATACTCTGCAAAATTTCATATATTTCACTAGAATCCTAAAAATTTGTAATCTCCAAAATAGAATTGCAAATAATAATAACTCACCCATAGTTCCTTCCATACTAAGTATTTCTTCCCCTTAGTAACTTTATGCCAAGATTCTACATTAGGACAACAATGTCTATGAGTAAGAACCCCAAGATATGAAATAAACGAGTTGCGGTTCACTCAAACTGGATTTCCTGCATGATCAAAATCCACAGCCAGTTTGGGTCCATTACCCCTTTGTTGTACTAACTTGTTCATCATAGTGATGCCCCTCACTTTTTCAATTTTTTTGCTTCTCATCAAGTCCCCCATGTTCTTCAGGGGGTACATCATCAACCTAAAATTTGAAAAAAAACACAGTTATAGGATATAACTTATAAATGGACATATAGATAGAAATATAGGATATATTTTAAAACTTACATTGTGAGGTGGTGCAGTATCCTCACCCTCACGGTAATCATCATCACGGTCATCATACTCATGCTCAGCCATCTGAAAGCATCATTAAAAAAATCTAACATTTAACATTTAACATAACTAGAAGATAATAAAACATTGTAAAGTTCATATTCAGAAAAGTAAAACATATAAAAAATAAAAATATGCCTCTAATACTGCAATATTTTATCAATTAACATTCCTTCGGTATGATCTTCGCGGACATACAACTCATCATTAGCTTCAATGTTTGGTGTTTTTGGACACCCAACTGAAAATGGACTCGAGTCATCACACTTATCATAGTACTCATCTTCATCTATAGGATATTTAATGAATTGTCTTTTACCATGAAGAACAACCGACCATTTATCATTTGTACTATCATCGATATAATATACTTGTTTCGCCTGTGATGCCAATATGAATGGTTTACCCTTCTCACCAATCTTTTCAAAGTTCACTAATGTGAAACCTAATTCATCCACTATAAATCCTTTGGTGTTGTCAACCCAATTACATTTTAAGTGTGGAATTCTGATATCTATGTAGTCAAACTCCCATATGTCTTCAATGACATCGTAATATGACATTTTAGCTTCACGTGGACTCTTATCCTTTACACTTGCAAAAAACAATGAAGATGCTTGAAGGGTGATCCCACTATTTTGGACGACGCTCTTATCATCTTGACGCTTTGTGTAATATGAGAACCCATTTATGTCAAACCCTTCATAAGAGATAACATTCAATTCTGGTTCAAAGGCGAGGCATTTGATATTTTGAACAAGATTATTCGGTGTTTGAGATAGTTGATGTAAGACTTTATCTTCAAACCACTTAATAAATGTCTTGTTATGCTCTCTAGCAAGCCACATTGAATTGGCTCGAAGATATTGTTTCTTGATGAAATTGGTATGTTCCTAGATATAAACAATTTCCTCATCAATGTTGTGTAAAATATACAAGTGAGCTTATTCCAACAGCTCACAACTGATTACTTTCATCTATGATCCTAAAATTCCTTTGCCATAATACTCCTCAATATTCTTGTCATTAGCAGGAGCATCATTACCACTCAGAAAGTCATTGCAAAAATCCATAACCTCTTTTTCCACATAACCATCAACAATACTCCCTTCAGGCTGATAACAGTTTCAAACATCACCTTTAAAAATGCTCATGTATCATTCAAACGGATACATCCAATGCAGAAAATTGGTTGCAACATTTTCACTTCCCTAGTCAAGTGAACAACAAGATGTATCATGATATCTAAGAACAAAGGAGGAAAATACATCTCAAGCTGACATAGGGTAACAACCACTTCTCTTTGGAGCTTATTGAGAGTCTCAGGATCAATAGCTTTGCAGCATAGACTGTTGAAGAAGAAACAAAGTCTGGTGATTGCAAATCTTACATGCTTCGGAAGTATAGATCGAATTGCCACGGGCAATATTTGTTGCATTAGACTGTGATAGTCATGAGATTTAAGACCTATCAACTTCAGATCTTTCATTGATACCAATCTACAGATATTGGATGAGTAACCATGTGGCACCTTAACATTTACCAAGCAATCACAAAATGCTTTCTTTTCATTTCTAGACAACGTGTAACAAGAATGAGGTAAGTATGTTCTATGATCGCTACTAACTACTTTTGTTAATTATGTCCTTATTCCCATTTCACGTAGGTCCATTTTGTATTTTATCCCATTTTTTGTCTTACCTAGTATATTCAACGGAGTACCAATGACACTATCAAAGACATTTTTCTCAACGTGCATGACATCGATACAATGCCTGACTACCAAAGAACTCCAATAAGGAACTCCAATAAGGAAGATCCCAAAGTATTGACTTCTTCTTGAATAAAGATTTGTCACAATGTGTGGCCATGGAACATAATGACCTCTTACCAAATTCATTGATAAAGTCTTTTACTCTTTCATAAACAACCTCCCCTGGTATAGGTTTAGGTGCACTCTGTTCCTCATTTCGTCCAATGAACGCTTTGTGCAACCTACAATACCGATGGAATTTCAGAAGAGACATTCGATGAACAAGATATACAGTCTTGCCACCATATTTTATTCGTATTAAATTAGTGTTCTCTTCAAATATAGGACACGCTTTAGATCCTTTGACACTATATCCATACAAATTCCCATATGCTAGAAAGTCGTTAACAGTGCAAAACAACATAGTGTGCAAATGAAATGTCTTTGTTCATGAAGCGTCATAGGTCATCACACCTTCAGCCCAAAGTTTCTTTAAGTCATCAATCAGAGGTTCAAGATAAATGTCGATACCATTTCTAGGTTGTTTAGGGCCCGATTTCAACAACGACAACATAACATACTTATTTTTCACGTACAACTAGGGAAGAAGATTGTATATAACAAGCATAATAGTCCAAGTGCTATGTTGGCTGCTCAGTGTCTTGTACTGATTCATCCCATCTATAAAAGCCCAAGTCTTAGATTTCTAACTTCTTCACTAAATTTAGGGTACAATAAATCAATCTACTTCCATTTTGGGGAATTAGACGCATGTTGTAGGACCCCATCATTATTTTTCTTGCCATCATTATTTTTCTTAACATTTGCATGCCACCTCAAATTCTTCTCATCTATCGGATTGACAAACAAGCATTGAAACTGTGATATTATAGGTAGATACCACATCACCTTGGTAGGAGAACCAATTTTGGACTCCCCCAAAGTCGTCATTTTATACCTTGATGCATGTGATGGAGTAGACTTTTGATATCCTTAAATGTCCAATGACATAAGTGGATTCATGCATCTTGAGTTATTTTGAGAAGTTCCAAGTATTTTTGGTAACTTTGAGTATTGGTTGATGTTGACTTTATGACCGAGATCTATTAATTTATGACATGTTGAGGTATATATTGGATAGGTCAAACGTCAAACGAATGATGTTGGCACCAAATTTGGAAAGGAAGTGCCTTGAGTTGTATTTAAGTTGTGGTTAAAGAATCATAATATTTTGATGTTTCTAAATGGGGTTATTTAGGCATCAATATAGTGAAATAATGTTCTTTCCAAGTACAATGTATCGAAGTCTAAAATCCTTATAGCCTATGTTGTCCATGAGTAGACAAGTCACGTGGGTAGAACTGTCCTGAATCTGTGCAGTAGATGCATAGCCACAGACTGGCTATGTGGCATCGTCACACCCTTTGGATGGCCAGATCTAATGGAGCAGAACCCTTACCCTACCTTCATTCTGAAATGGGGACGTGGGAGTACATTTGCAAGGCATCACGTTCCACATTACCACGATCACCCATCGTGGGAGAGAAGGAAAACCAACGTAGGGATTGAATAGTCATGCCATGGGGAGAGGAACTGGTCGACCCTCACCAGAGCACTCTAAAGACACTAGGCAGGAACAAGAAGGATGGGAGACTCTGGCGTGAGATCGCAGGCCAAAGACTAGAGGTCTGAAGCGAGGACCAAAGGAAGATCGTTGTTGGATGGAGTTGCAGGTCACGGTAGCAAGACTGTTGGGTTTAGCAACAGCTGAAAAGAAGAAATGTTGCCGATAGCTCTCTAGACAGGAGGATCGATGATGGCAGCCTGTGCAAGGAAGAGAGGAGGTAGCACGCGGGTCCAGGCACAGACCCAACCCCAACCGTGGTGCTCACGCACGGCGACTTTCTGTGAGGAGTCCAGGTAGCACGAGAAGCTACGGAGGATGACCGAGCAACGTCCACGAATCCTGAAGAGGCACTAGCACAGAGAGGAGGAGGAGATCGTGACTCTATCGTCGAAGATCGTCCTCACCGCGGCGGCTTAGTGTTGTGGAGCCTCTAGTGCATCCGTTGCCAGAAACTATCCTCGCAGTGGCGGCACTGAGAACAGAGAGAAGAGCCCCGCAGTGACGCTTGAAAGCAAGCGAGTGGTGGCGCTGAGGTAGACTCGCAAGGAGGAGAACCACCAGCGGCGAGCCTGAGAAGGCCGGAGGTGCGATAGAGGGTCCATCGAAGGTCTTGGGGGTAGGAGGTCCTGACGAGGATGAGGCATTGGAGAAGGATCTATCGTCGGAGCCCATAGCCGCAGTGGTGCTTACGGGCGTCGGGCGGACATTGTGAGGGGGAGGATGGGTCGGCCGATCACCGTCAGAGCAGCGGTGGCTTGGGCGGAAGAAGGTGCAGCCCTGCGGAGCGCCCAACGCGCGGCGGAAGACTCGCGTTCACGCGAGTAAGGAAGACGGAGAAAGAAAGAGCCTGATCGGGTTGGCGGACCTTGGGATCATTAGATCCACTATAGGATCCGGCTCAGGGGAGAAGCCAGGAGAAGAAGAAGCAAAGAGCAGCACCCTCCGCGTGGACACGTGGCGCCCACCAGTTGGCCCGAAAGGTAATTTTTCCTCGGAAAATGACATCTGTGAGATAATCATGAGATAAGAATACAAGTAATGATTCACATACCCTAATGAGATAAAGTGAAACCCTAATGAATGTGATTAGGGTTAAGATGAGATATAGATGATGAGAATCTGATAATAGTACATGGTCTTGTCTTAATCAGGGTTGACCAAGATATAGTTAACATCAGAAGTATATGTGATGATTAGGAATATCTCTTTGAAAGGTACGCCATTACCTCTTGCTTGGCTTATTATACAATATGCTTGTGTTATATAGTAGTAAAGACTCGGCATATGGTATTGAGTGAAATGATTGTTCTTATATACTATGTTGTTTGAGCTTTTCATACTTATTGTTATGAACACATCAAACGTAATATATCTGTTCCATTATATGAAAGCACTAACTCTTTGGTAGTGTGCTTGGAAGTGACCTAACTCTTTGGTAGTGGTCACATTGTACATATGACCTAACTCTTTGGTAGTGGTCTGACCTAACTCTTTGGTAGTGGTCACCTTGTACAAATGATCTAACTCTTTGGTAGTGATCATAAAGGCCTTGAGATATAATGGAAAATGTGCTTAAAATATGTGTGTTCTCTTTTGTTAATTAATATCTTTGTGCAAGTATACGCTTTCCTTATATTCTTCTGTTACTGCCAAGTATTAGTTTTATCTTATTGCCAAGATATGATGAGAGGTAAAAAAAAGATACGTAGGCATACTCAGTACAATATTCATGAAATATTGTGCTGACGTGTACCGCATGTAATCTTTTGTATAGGTTATGGTTTTGCTGTTGAAGATCCGGGATAGTTAAGAGTTGTGTGGCGAGCTGATGTACAGGTGGACCTGTTGTCTTAAGATCCTGTTGTTTAGCTATAGCACATGTATATGTATAGTTTGTTGTTCAATATGTAATATCAAATGTTGTAACAATTCATGTTGTAATTATATGTTGAATGGTGAACATGTGTGTATGGTTCTATTATTGTTCATGTACATGTGCTACTGATGTATGTTCCTTTTGACTTCCTCTGATTTTCTCTTTCTTAGCCTAGTGTGGGATGTTTAAATTGGGATTCTCGCTGAGGTGAGGGTTTCAATTTGGACGTCTCACAATAGATTAAGTTTTAGAAAATCCGGGGACGTCACAATGCACCACATTTTGGACAATCTTTCAAACCCAAATAGTACTTTTAAAATAGTGCACAATCATTAGGGCATGTGTGTATTTTTTTGGCCTCCATTCCCATTGGGAACAACGATTTCTTTAAACCGTATGTTGATATTGGTAGCGCGTTTCTTTCACGAGGAATTTCTTTCAATAAAGACAACAATGATATGAATCTTTTGTCGCTCCATCTTTGTTAGCTTTCAGCTTATAAAATCTCAATATTGCTAAGCTTCATAAACTTAGTACTAACTGTGTATAATGTTTTCACATCAGATTATGTTTTAGAAAATCCGGGGACGTCACAGGTGGTATCAGAGCATGAACAATAGCAAAGCCTGACATTTTCTCATTATGCAACTCAAAACTAAAGAACCTTGAACTTAATAATCTTTAGGGTTAGATTAGTCGTCTTTTAGAGACTAGATCTGACCTAGCCTCTAGGTTAGCACCTAGATGTCTGAGAACTAGGTCTAGACTGGTGCTTGTTGAGTAGCAAGTCCTTAGATGTCGTTCTTTCCTTGTAGTGCAGCGGTATGGGACATTGCATTATTTGGAAATGACATGCATAAAAGGAAGAGAAACCCTAGACATATGGCGCTCATTGTCTAGAGTAGCTACACTAGTCTACCCCTTGTTCTCACCCTTTTCACTAGTTTTCATGACACTGTACTCTCTACTATGTGTGGGACACTCATTTTCAGGATTTGGTTTTTGATTCCAAATGGATCGAACCTCGATAGTTTTCTCTGACGCTTGTTTTATCGGAGAAAAACTATATAATATTTTATTATGTATATGTATTATAAAAATGTGTCCCCACACATGTACGAGTAGGAGGTGGTCATGCAACCTAAGTGAAAGTGACGACATCAGTCTAGAAGAGAGCACAGTTCTAGATTAGATGTCTAGAGCCTTATTAGAGTATATGATAGATGGAATAGATGAAATAAGCTTTGATGTAAGTCTTTTATAGATGACATAAGATGGTTATGATGATATGTGTTAGTCTTTGAGGACTTAAGTTCAGTTTTAAGGATTTGAGATAAGTTTTGATGATGCAAGTATGAGTTCTTTTATGAGAGGAGATATGAAAAGTTAAGACAAGGTTGTGAGTCAGCATGAGCCTCAAGCTCTTTCACAAAGGAGGACCTCTAGTGTTAGGACCATTTTTCATGGTAAAATCCAGAGAGAGTGAGACCCATTGGGAGAAGGTCAGAGAACCTAGACTCCATGATATGAGAAATATGAGAAATATGTGATATAATATGTCCTAAACTAGACTACTCCTGAGTGATTGAGTTGAGTTGCTTTATGTATGATTCCTATAGTCCTTTTGAACCCTAGATGTCCTTGGGAGGACCAAACCCTAGAGATAGAGAGAGGCTCGTTATATGTGCATATGAACATGAATATGAGTGCCTGCTATCTGGGTGAGGGAGAGAGCCCAAGACCCTGGAGGAGGTAGCTATGTTAGTTTCTGTGAAGCCTCATGCTCGGGTTGGTGGTTTCTCACATAGGAATCTAGTGGTGTATATAAGAGAGCTTTGGGTAAGCATGTTTCATGGTTAGAAGGCATGTGATGAGAACATCATGTCATAGCATGTTTTGGTTTGTGCTTAGATGGATCGAGCTTGTAAAGCTATCACTAGTGCTAATGAGGTTATCCGAGAACCCTAGACTAAGAGAGGAAAGATAAAGTATATGCATGTGAGATACTCATAGAATTGAGTTAGCTCAGAGAGTCTGAGCATGTCACTACCCTCGCGGTATGGGTTAGAAGAACCTCTTCTGGCCTAAGTAAAGTTTTGATATATGAGCCACTTGTATAAGTTGGTTTAGTACAACTGTGATATAACAAAGATAAAAATGTGATATCACTACTACAGAAATAGCATTCAGTGTCGCTTTTCTGGGCGTCGGTTATTAAGGAACACGGACGCCTTATATTAAAGGCGTCGGTTATTTAGAAGAACCGACGTCTATATTCAAAGACCAGCCAAACACGGGTACCTCTTTGTATACAGCGTCGGTTGTTTAAACAAAACCGACGCATAATGTCATCCAATTTTCGAGCGAAAAAAATAATGTCACTTTCGGCGTCGAGTCTGTAGTTAAAACACTGACGCTTATGTGTGATGGAAATTTGCGCGAAAAGTGTCCTTTTCCGCGTCGGTCGTCCTTTAATCACCGACGCTGAATGTGGTTCCCGCCAAACATTTTCACGAAAATATCGTCCAAATGGACGTCGGATGTTGCGAACGACCGACGGTAAAGATGTTTAGGCGTCGGTTGTTGTAAACAACCGACGCTATTGGGGAACTTCATAACCTTCGATCGCCCGACTCTTCCCCTTTCTTATGTTTCATTGCTACCCTATTTCCCTATTGCGGCGATTTCTCTGCTGCTGGTACTAGTTTTTCTCTGGCGCTTCTCTCCGGCGCTTCTCTCTGGTGCCCCATCTCCGGCATCCCCTCTCCGGCGCCCCTCTCCGATGCGTTTCTTCTCTGGCACCCCTGCTGCCCGCCCTACTGCTCCAACTGCCTGCGCCGCCGCCACGCCTGACAACCGGCGCCGCCGCAACGCCTGGTGCCGACCTTCCTGCCACGCCTGAGAACCGGCGCCGCCGTACCCCCTTCTCCTTCTCCTCCGCCTGGCCGCTGCCTGCCTGCCGCCACCTGGCCGCCTGCCTGCCTGCTGCGGCTGACGCTCCTGCTCGTCGGAGTCACTGCCGCTGGTTCTGGAGCTCGTCGGCTGCCACCCACATACTCAACCAGCTCGACCTCACCCTACTCTTCTTGCCCAGGTACCTGCAGACCTACCCAGGCGCGAAATTGGTTCTTTATGTGCTGACCTAATCTGCTTGCCTAATCTGCTTGCACGAAATTGGCTCCCTACTCTGCTTGCTTAATGTGCCTAATCTGCTTTAAGTGGTCCTAATATCATAACATGATAGTTTTAGTATATGATTTGTGGCACTTTAGGGTGTATATACATGCAAATTATATAAGTGATAGATGTTGGATGTTTGTCAAGGTTTCTTGAAGATTGAATAAGTGATAGATGTTGGATGTTTATTTATTTCATCTATCCATGTTGCCTATAGTTTATAACATTGCATTGTGAATTATTGCATGTTTGAAACTATGAAATTCTTGATTTATTAGATGATATTCAAGAAAACCCTAGTTTGATGAGCATGTTGTTAATCATGTTAATTATGATTCTTCTATATATTCTGATGTCATTATATAATTATGTGATCCCAACATATTAAATTGAATTAGAATGATTTCATGAATTATAGGGTTTATATAAGAATGACAACACATGTATTTGTTGGCCTAGAAACCCGTCCAAGATTTACTCAGTAGGAGTAAATCTTGGATAGTCCCCAGTTTGGGACTGTTCTTGAACACCTAATCTCACTTAGGATGTAAGTGTATAATGTGTATTGGGTTTTCGAGAAAATTTCGGTAGCATTTCCCCGTTTGTTCTCTAAGTACATATGTACTTAGAGAACAACGGGGAAATGCTGCCGAAATTTTCTTGAAAACCAAATACACATTATACACTTACATCCTAAGTGAGATTAGGTGTTCAAGGATGGGATAGGTGGTACACATTTATTATATATAAGATTGACATCAAATGTGTTTGTTGGCCTAGAAACCCGTCCAAGATTGACTAATATATACTTGTTTCCTAATATATACTTGTTTAAAAGGTTAACTGATGTTATACAACTTTTTCTGAAAATATATAACATCGTTATATGTACTTACACTTTGTTAATACTAATATTGTGCAGTCTCTGTCTTCCCATAACAATGACTATGAATTGGGCCTCTATGTCAATGTTAACGTTCCCTATTGAAGAACAATTGGACATCATCCTAGATGATCGTTCCTTAAACCAATTGGTCATACCCAAACATTGGCGTTTTCTAAAAGGAAGACACTACATGCCTGGTAAAGTGACCCTATCTTTTGGAAATTATTCACATGTAATCGAGGTTGAGTATGATTTGGCGGGAAATCTTGTATCAAAATTCGGTTGGCATGATTGGATTGGAGAGCTATATCTGGTCTGTTGGAATAGGCTTTTTCTCCGTCCAGTTGGCGATAATTCCATCAAAGTTTGGATAACCAACAACAACTGCGAGACCCTCGATCATCTTCTGTGGTATGAGCGCACGGCGTCGGATATCATCTATGAGGAATCGGAATCTGAATCTGAGGCGTGATTGGATTGGAGAGCTTTATGACACAGCTTCATCATCAAAAAGAAGTTATTGATGCATGCGGGACCATGTTGATGTAGTATTTAGTTGTCTATCTATCTAGACTTGTCTGTATTAATAGTTTTTTTAATTATGCGCATGTTTAGGGGTACACCAACCCCTTTGTTTAGTTATTGTTATAACTAAAGTGTGTGTTCCCATGAATGGAACTGTAAGTTGCTACATGAATGCTTATAACTGAAGTGTGTGTTCCCAAGAATGTTCCCATTTACATGATTACACTACTATTTTCTCATATTGTCTTGCCTCAAAAAAAAATTCTTTTATTGTTTAGTCTATTTTAATACGACATACTTGCTTATATCTTTCTTAATGATGAACTGTAATACGACATACTTGCTTATATACTTGTTTCCTAATATATACTTGCCTTCCTAATATATACTTGCTTTCTCTGATCATAGAATGGATAGATCATGGATGTCCATTCGTAATCGTTGCACCCCAGAGTTTATATCTGGTCTTGATTAGTTTATTAGATTTGCCGAGGAACATAGGAAAAAACCTACAGATAGGTTCTACTATCCATGTAGGCATTGCGGTAACAACTTGAAACTCAACACTGGTGAGGAAATCAAAAGTCATGTCATGTGCAACGGGATTGTACAAGGCTATACAGAATGGCACTGGCATGGAGAGATTTCAAAATCAAATCCAGTAGATGTCAATAGCAGTGCTTGGGTGGAAGAAGAAATTGCCTCCGATGACGTAAATGTGAACGAACCAGTTCCAGCAGACATTGTTGATGCGATGCTGGATAGTTGTAGGGTAGAGCACACCGATCCACCTCCTATCTTTACAAACATTATGCATGATGCTGAGATACCGTTATACACAGGCTGTGCTAAGTTTACGAAGCTTAGCGCTGTGCTGAGATTGTATAAGTTGAAAGCTAACAATAGATGGAGCGACAAAAGCTTCACTGAATTGTTGACTTTGTTGAAAGAAATTCTTCCTGAAGGAAACGAGCTGCCAATCTCAACATACCAGGTAAAGAAAATGTTGTGCCCAATGGGAATGGAGGCCAAAAAGATACACGCATGCCCGAATGATTGTGTATTATTTCAAAAGGACTATGTAGATTTAAAAGATTGTCCAAAATGTTGTGCGTCACGATATAAATTGACGACTTCGGGGGAGTCCAAAACTGGTTCTCCTGCCAAGGTGTTGTGGTATCTACCTATAACATCACGGTTTCAACGCTTGTTTGCAAATCCGAAAGATGCGAAGAATTTGAGGTGGCATGCAGATGTTAAGAAAAATAATGATGGGATCCTACGACATGCGTCTGATTCCCCATAGTGGAAGAAGATTGATGTATTGTTCCCTGAATTTGGTGAAGAAGTCAGGAATCTAAGACTTTGGCTTTGTACAGACGGGATGAATCCGTACGGGACATTGAGCAGCCAACATAGCACTTGGCCAGTCATGCTTGTTATATACAATCTTCCTCCCTGGCTGTGTATGAAAAATAAGTACGTTATGTTGTCATTGTTGGTATCGGGCCATAAACAACCCGGAAATGATATCGATGTTTATCTTGAACCTTTGATTGATGACTTAAAGAAACTTTGGGCTGAAGGTGTGATGACCTATGATGCTTCAGCAAGAGAGACATTTCGTTTGCATGCTATGTTGTTTTGCACTATTAATGACTTTCCGGCATATGGGAATTTGTCTGGATATAGTGTCAAAGGAGCTAAAGCGTGTCCTATATGTGAAGAAAACACTGATTCAATAAGACTAAAATATGGCGGCAAGACTGTATATCTTGGTCATCGAAGGTTTCTTTCAAAATTCCATCCGTATCGTAGGAAGCGCAAAGCATTCAATGGATGGAATGATGAACGGAGTGCACCTAAACCTATACCAGGGGATGTTGTTTATGAAAGAGTAAAAGACATTGTCAATGAATTTGGTAAGAAATCACAATGTAGTATGGCCACACGGAGTGACAATTCTTCATTCAAAAAGAAGTCAATATTTTGGGATCTTCCTTATTGGAGTTCTTTGTCAGTCAGGCATTGTATCGATGTAATGCACGTTGAGAAAAATGTCTGTGATAGCATCATTGGTACTCTATTAAATATACCAGGTAAGACTAAAGATGGGATAAAATCCAGACTGGACCTACGTGAAATGGGAATAAGGTCAGAATTAACAGAATTACGTGAAATGGGTAATAAAAGAACATACTTACCTCCCGCTTGTTACACGTTGTCTAGAAAGGAGAAGAAAACTTTTTGTGAATGCTTGGTAAATGTTAAGGTGCCACATGGTTACTCATCCAACATCCGTAGATTGGTATCAATGAAAGATCTGAAGTTGATAGGTCTTAAATCTCATGATTGTCACACTCTAATGCAACAAATATTGCCCGTGGCAATTCGATCTATATTGCCGAAGCATGTAAGGTTTGCAATTACCAGACTTTGTTTCTTTTTCAAAAGTCTATGCAGCAACGTTATTGACCCTGATACTCTCGATAATTTGCAAAGAGAAGTGGTTGTTACCCTATGTCAGCTTGAGATGTATTTCCCTCCTTCGTTCTTTGATATCATGGTACATCTTGTTGTCCACTTGACTAGGGAAGTGAAAATCTTGGGATCGGTTTTCTTGCATTGGATGTATCCCTTTGAACGATACATGAGCGTTTTTAAAGGTGATGTTCGAAACCGTTATCGTCCTGAACGGAGTATTATTGAAGGTTATGTGGCGAGAGAGGTTATGGATTTCTGCAATGACTTTCTCAGTGGTAATGACACTCCTGATAATGACAAGAATATTGAGGAGGGCAAAGGAATTTTGGGATCACGGGTGAAAGTAATCAGCCGTGAGCAGTTGGAACAAGCTCACTTGTATATTTTACATAATATGGACGAAGTGAGTGTTTATATCGAGGAACATACCAATTTCATAAAGAGACAACATCCTCGAGCAAGTTCAATGTGGCTTGCTAGAGAGCATAATAAGACTTTTACTAAGTGGTTTGAAGATAAAGTCTTACATCAACTATCTCAAACACCAAATGATATTACAGAAACTATCAAATGTCTCGCCTTTAAACCAAAGCCGAATGTTATGTCTTATGAAGGGTTTGACATTAATGGATTCACATATTACACAAAGCGCCAAGATGATAAGAGTGTCGTCCAAAATAGTGGGGTCACTCTTCAAGCGTCAACTATGTACTTTGCAAGTGCAAAGGATAAGAGTCCATGTGAAGCTAAAATGTCATATTACGGTGTCATTGAAGACATTTGGGAGTTTGACTACATAGATTTCAATATTCCGCTCTTTAAATGTAATTGGGTTGATAACACCAAAGGAGTTATAGTGGATGAATTGGGTTTCACTTTGGTGAACTTTGAAATGATTGGCGAGAAGGCTGAACCATTCATATTGGCATCACAGGAAAAACAAATATTCTATATCGATGATCCTGCAAATGATAAATGGTCGGTTGTTCTTCATGGTAAAAGACAGTTCATTGAAGATCCTATAGATGAAGAAGAGTACTATGATAAGTATGATGACTCCAGTCCATTCTCAGTTGGGTTGCCAACTCCACAAAATATTGAAGCTAATGATGACTTATATGTGCGCGGAGATCACAATGAAGGATTGTTAATTGATAAAAGATCACAATTTTAGAGACATGTATGTTTATACAAATGGTAAATGTTTTCCTTTTTCTAATTTATACAAATGCTAAATGTTTTCCTTTTTCTAGTTGATACAAATGCTAAATGTTTGCCTTTTTTATGACATTTTCAGATGGCTGACCATGATGAGAATGATGTTCATGATGAGCATGAAGTCCATGATGAGCATGTTGTCCATGACGAGCATGGAGAGGATACCAATGTAAGTTCTAAAAACATATCATGTATTTCTATAAAATTCATTATCTTCTAGTTATGTCATATATCCTATATTTCTATATTGGCCTAATTCAGTGTGTTTATTTTTGTCAAATTTTAGGTTGATGAGGCACATGTACCCACTGAAGCACTGGAGCAACTTGATGCGCGGAGAGGACATTCCAACTCGAGATATCGTCTACCGTTTCCTCCTCCTCCGCAGTAATATCCTCATCTCTAAACGTTTCTCGTAGGATTCTGAACCCCTCCCTTCCCTCTACTACATCGAAGCCATGCCGCAGTTGAACCCTTTCGCCGAGCCCTACCCGGCCAAGCAGGCGTCGTCTGAAGCACCACCGTCGTCGTCGTCTCCACCTCCATCGCAACTTGCTGTGCTAGTCCTGACAGTTTATCACCCCACATGCCTTCCTCCTCAGTTCCTGCCGCTAGACGACCACACAATGGATCCAAGAGGATTGCAGGCGTTCGCCAAAGACTATAGGCTGAGTTAACTCAATAGTTAACTCAGCCTATAGTCTTTGGCAAATGCCTGCATATCCTCTTGGATCCATTGTGTGGTTGTCTAGCGGCAGGAACTGGGGAGGAAGGCATGTGGGGTCATAAACTGTTAGATATAATTGGGATGTTGATAGTGATGTTGAATGATACTTTGTAAATGAATGTTTCTGAATGTTAAAACATGTATTTGAATGATTCTATATGTGTGAATGTGACAATTGAATTGATGTCTGAATGTATCTACTTGTGTGAATCTTTTTATGTTAATTTTGCAGGTTTGTGGCCTGTTTGTAGGCTGATATCAATGGATGTCGTAAACCTGCAGTTCAGAAAACTGAACTGTAGGTTCTCATCCTGCTGACCAGCCACAGCAGGCCTGCAAACAGATTTATAAAAAAAAAATAGATATAGGCGTCGGTTATTTACCGATAACCGTCAGCACAGACTTACAGCGTCAGTTTTTTGTTGAACACCGACGCTAAAAGTGTTCGCGCGACAGGAAATGGGAGTCATCTAGGACACTTTTCTGCGTCGGTTTTTTAGTATATAACCGACGCAGAAATTGTCCTAGATGACGCCGTTTTCTGTGGCGCGAACCCTTTTGGCGTCGGTGTTTTATAATAAACCGACGCCTTTATGTTAAATAGGCGTCGGTTTTTTAACCGACGCTGAAGTGTCCAACCTTTTAGCGGCGCCCACATAGGCGTCGTTCAGAAACCGACGCCAAAGGGGGTTAAACAACCGACACTAAAAGGCACTTCTGTAGTAGTGTATGATATTTATGACGTGATATATAGACATAAAATAATGGAAAACCTAGAGATGGTTTAATAGACATCAGTGCATAAATGGTTAACCTTATACATGAATAAAGTGAAAATGATTGCTAATCTTGTGAAGAAATCACTTGTAAATGTTGCAATTTATTGTGATAAGAAATGAAATGAGATCAAAAGAATGAAACATGTTACATGAGGTGTTCATCTTAGTGCTTAATAAAGAAAAAAAATTATAGTTTCACAGTTAGCTCAATATAATGATGATGACACCTTGTTATGATCTATATGGATAAATCGAGTTAATATATGAATAACTCTTCTCGAAATGAGTACATGATGTGGGAACCCTAATGCATGGGTAAAGATAAGGATGGAAATCCTACATATGGATGAGGACCTTGAGTTGTCTTTGGAGTATGAGTATGGCTTAATTTCGAGGATGAAATTTCCTTTAAGATGTATATGATGTGAAAGACTAGATTTTGGCTTAATTTTGAGGATGAAATTTCTCTTAAGGTGTGTAGGATGTGATGGAGTAGACTTTTGATATCCTTAAATGTCCAATGACATAAGTGGATTCATGCATCTTGAGTTGTTTTGAGAAGTTCTAAGTATTTTTGGTAACTTTGAGTATTGGTTGATGTTGACTTTATGACCAAGATCTATTAATTTATGACATGTTGAGGTATATATTGCATAGGTCAAACGTCAAACGAATGATGTTGGCACCAAATTTGGAAAGGAAGTGCCTTGAGTTGTATTTAAGTTGTGGTTAAAGATTCATAATATTTTGATGTTCCTAGATGGGGTTATTTAGGCATCAATATAGTGAAATAATGTTCTTTCCAAGTACAATGTATCGAAGTCTAAAATCCTTATAGCCTATGTTGTCCATGAGTAGACAAGTCACGTGGGTAGAACTGTCCTGAATCTGTGCAGTAGATGCATAGCCACAGACTGGCTATGTGGCATCGTCACACCCTTTGGATGGCCAGATCTAATGGAGCAGAACCCTTACCCTACCTTCAGTCTGAAACGGGGACGTGGGAGTACATTTGCAAGGCATCACGTTCCACATTACCACGATCACCCATCGTGGGAGAGAAGGAAAACCAACGTAGGGATTGAATAGTCATTCCATGGGGAGAGGAACTGGTCGACCCTCACCAGAGCACTCTAAAGACACTAGGCAGGAACAAGAAGGATGGGAGACTCTGGCATGAGATCGCAGGCCAAAGACTAGAGGTCTGAAGAGAGGACCAAAGGAAGATCGTTGTTGGATGGAGTTGCAGGTCACGGTAGCAAGACTATTGGGTTTAGCAATAGATGAAAAGAAGAAATGTTGCCGATAGCTCTCTAGACAGGAGGATCGACGACGGCAGCCTGTGCAAGGAAGAGAGGAGGTAGCACGTGGGTCCAGGCATCAGACCCAGCCCCAACCGTGGTGCTCACTCACGACGACTTTCTGTGAGGAGTCCAGGTAGCACGAGAAGCTACGCAGGATGACCGAGCAACGTCCACGAATCCTGAAGAGGCACTAGCACAGAGAGGAGGAGGAGATCGTGACTCTATCGTCGGAGATCGTCCTCACTGTGGCGGCTTAGTTGTGGAGCCGCCAGTGCATCCGTTGCCAGAAACTATCCTCGCGGTGGCGGTACTGAGAATAGAGAGAAGAGCCCCGTAGTGACGCTTGAGAGCAAGCGAGTGGTGGCGCTCAGGTAGACTTGCAAGGAGGAGAACCACCAGCAGCGAGCCTGAGAAGGCCGGAGGTGTGATAGAGGGTCCATCGAAGGTCTTGGGGGTAGGAGGTCCTGACGAGGATGAGGCGTTGGAGAAGGATCTATCGTCGGAGCCCATAGCTGCAGCGGTGCTTACGGGAATCAGGAGGACATCACGAGGGGGAGGATGGGCCGGCCGATCACCGCCAGAGCAGCGATGGCTTGGGCGGAAGAAGGTGCAACCCTGTGGAGCGCCCAACGCGCGGCGGAAGACTCGCGTTCACGCGAGTAAGGAAGACGGAGAAAGAAAGAGCCTGATCGGGTTGGCGGACCTTGGGATCCATGGATCCACTATAGGATCCGGCTCAGGGGAGAAGCCAGGAGAAGAAGAAGCAAAGAGCAGCGCCCTCCTCGTGGACACGTGGCGCCCACCAGTTGGCCCGAAAGGTAATTTTTCCTCGGAAAACTCCCTGATCTTCAATAATTCGTAGAAATTAGCACGCATGTCAGAAAAATACAAATAAGGTACCAAAATGTTCAAAAAAATGCGTAGAACAACTTGGAACTATAATATCAGGCTTTTGATGCTCAAATCTCAGTGATATCATGAAAGATGTGTAATGCTTGTTTAATGGATAATAAATACCAAATGACGAGATAAAATTATGGAAAAATATCAGTAACTCCATAATAATGTTTATAATGTACTTGTTGTCAAGGATAATCATGTCGATGTACGAAATTATGTAATTTGCTTAACATGGCTAATTAGGGCTAATAACGCTAAATAAAATGTATTAAATGCTTACATGGTCAATAAATTATGAAATTCACACAGTAAGCTCATATCAGTATATGGAACCTCAATTTTATTTATGAATTCATAATGATGAACAAAATCCATGTTATATGAAGATGAATCTAAATACATGTTATAAAACCCTAATCTAGGTTAATGATGTAACCTAGGGTTAATATGGGCACAAAAAGGACATGGAACCTAATGTTCAGATGATGAACTTTGATAATGAGATGTAATCTAGAAAATGACATCTGTGAGATAATCATAAGATAAGAATACAAGTAATGATTCACATACCCTAATGAGATAAAGTGAAACCCTAATGAATGCGATTAGGGTTAAGATGAGATATAGATGATGAGACTCGGATAATAGTACATGGTCTTGTCTTAATCAGGGTTGACCAAGATATAGTTGACATCAGAAGTATATGTGACGATTAGGAATATCTCTTTGAAAGGTACGCCATTACCTCTTGCTTGGCTTATTATACAATATGCTTGTGTTATATAGTAGTAAAGACTTGGCATATGGTATTGAGTGAAATGATTGTTCTTATATACTATGTTGTTTGAGCTTTTCATACTTATTGTTATGAACACATCAAACGTAATATATCTGTTCCATTATATGAAAGCACTAACTCTTTGGTAGTGTGCTTGGAAGTGACCTAACTCTTTGGTAGTGGTCACATTGTACATATGACCTAACTCTTTGGTAGTGGTCTGACCTAACTCTTTGGTAGTGGTCACCTTGTACAAATGATCTAACTCTTTGGTAGTGATCATAAAGGCCTTGAGATATAATGGAAAATGTGCTTAAAATATGTGTGTTCTCTTTTGTTAATTAATATCTTTGTGCAAGTATACGCTTTCCTTATATTCTTCTGTTACTGCCAAGTATTAGTTTTATCTTATTGCCAAGATATGATGAGAGGTAAATAAAAGAAACGTAGGCGTACTCAGTACAATATTCATGAAATATTGTGCTGACGTGTACCGCATGTAATCTTTTGTATAGGTTATGGTTTTGCTGTTGAAGATCCAGGATAGTTAAGAGTTGTGTGGCGAGCTGATGTACAGGTGGACCTGTTGTCTTAAGATCCTGTTGTTTAGGTATAGCACATGTATATGTATAGTTTGTTGTTCAATATGTAATATCAAATGTTGTAACAATTCATGTTGTAATTATATGTTGAATGGTGAACATGTGTGTATGGTTCTATTATTGTTCATGTACATGTGCTACTGATGTATGTTCCTTTTGACTTCCTCTGATTTTCTCTTTCTTAGCCTAGTGTGGGATGTTTAAATTGGGATTCTCGCTGAGGTGAGGGTTTCAATTTGGACGTCTCACAATAGATTAAGTTTTAGAAAATCCGGGGACGTCACAATGCACCACATTTTGGACAATCTTTCAAACCCAAATAGTACTTTTAAAATAGTGCACAATCATTAGGGCATGTGTGTATTTTTTTGGCCTCCATTCCCATTGGGCACAACAATTTCTTTAAACCGTATGTTGATATTGGTAGCGCGTTTCTTTCACGAGGAATTTCTTTCAATAAAGACAACAATGATGTGAATCTTTTGTCGCTCCATCTTTGTTAGCTTTCAGCTTATAAAATCTCAATAGTGCTAAGCTTCATAAACTTAGTACTAACTGTGTATAATGTTTTCTCATAATCATGCACAATGTTTCTAAACATCGAAGGTGGATCGGTGTGCTCTACCCCACAACTATCCAGCATCACATCAATGTTGTCTATTGGAACTGGTTTGTTCACATCTACGTCATCAGAGGAAATTTCTTCTTCCACACAAGCACTGCTATCGAAATCCATTGATTTCAGGTTTGAAATCTCGCTATTGCAGTTCCATTCTGTATAGCCTTGTACAATCATGTTGCACATGACATGAATTTTGATTTCGTCATCAGTGATGACTTTTAAGTTGTTATCGCAATGCCTACATGGACAGTAGAACCTATCATCAGGTTGTTTCCTATGTTCCTCAGCAAATCTAATAAACTAATCAAGACCTGAAATAAACTCTGGGGTGCAGTGATTTGTAATGGGCGTCCATGATCTATCCATTCTATGATCAAATAGAAAACAAGTATATATTAGGGTTTAGGGTTAAAAGATTAGGGTTATGGTTAAAAGTTTAGGGTTTAGGGTCTTATATATAACAAATGTGTACCATCTATCCCATTCTTGATCACCTAATCTCACTAGTAAGTGTATAATGTGTATTCAATTTTCAAGAAATTTCGACAGCATTTCCTCACAGTTCTCCAAGTACACCGATGTACATGGTAAAATGCCCAGCGACATATGTACTTAGAGAGCAAACAGAGAAATGCTGATGAAACATCATGAAAACCAAATACACATTATACACTTCCATCCTAAGTGAGATTAAGTGTTCAAGAATAGTCCCAAACTGGGGACTATCCATGATTTACTCCTAATGAGTAAATCTCGGACGAGTTTCTAGGCCAACAAAATACATGTATATATGTTGTCATTCATATACCTACAATCATAGTATCATCGTTCATATCCAAGGTTTTGTGTAACATCATTTAATTCAATTCATTCTTCCATTTGGGTAAGTTCATTCATTCATCATTAACCCAAATTAATCATTAATAATCAACTGCAAATTTTTGAAGAACAATTATATATTGAAATAAGTTAAATTAATCATTAACAAGAGAGAAAAAAAGCAATATCAATTAATTAAATTCATTCATTCGTCATTAACCCTAGTTAATCATTATTAATCAATTGCACAATTTTAGAGAACAATTATATATTAAACTAAGTTCATTTATTCCTCATTTAACCCTTATTAATCAATATTACTCAACTCAAATTAATCAATAATAATCTTACATAATACTCACTACACTGGTGGAGCAGGCTGTGGTGGCAGCGGTCGGAGGTGGAGGTGGTCGCAGCTAAGGTGAAGCACATGGCAAGCGGTGGCATCGGAGATGACTAAATCTGCGGTGAAGTAGGTGGCCAGTGGTGGTAGGATGGCGGGTTGTGGCTGTTATCATTGGTGGAGATGACTTAGAAAGCGAGTGGCGGCGACGACGACTAAACTGGAGCTACGAAAGCTGACTGGAGCGATTACGGCAAGCTCCTGAGTGAGTGAAATGTAGCGGCAGTGGCGAGCTCCTAAACGGAGGTTCCTCTCCACAGTGATGGCGGCGAGCTCCTCTCCACAGTGGCGACAGCGGGCTCCTCTCAACAGAAGTAGCAACAGAGGTGGTGAGCGGCAACACAGAATCATGAGACCTAGCTTGAGTAGCAACAGAGAATCAGGAATGAAACAGAGAAGGGGAACAGTCTGGCTCGCGTGGGTGCTATTAAGTTAATTATCTACGTCATTTATTATGTAAATCTAATGATTAAAAATAATAGACGTCGGTTTAAACTCATAAACGACACCTATCTACAACTTCAAACAAAAACATTTGTACTTGGATGGGATGTTTGTCGTCGATTTTGACGTATAATAACCGATGTCTATCCACATATGCTGACAAAAAAATTGTTCTTGAGTTACAATAATAGTTGTCAGTTTCTCCCGTAACACCGACGTCGATTAGGCAAATTAGGGAGAAAATTTTTCACGGGGACAACGTGCGAATACACATCCTCATTGGTTCTTGTGAAAATAATTGACGCCAAATAAGGAATGAATTTTTCCTCGCGAAGGATATTTAGTCCTCAGTTACTTTTTAAACCACCGACGACATATGGGGGGATAAAACTTTCATGGGGCTTGGCACGGAACATGAGTCGTCGATGTTTATCCAAGTGACGTCAAATTGAAAATAATGGAGGCAAATTTTTTTCCGTGGAAAATTGTTTTTCACGGGTGATTTTGGATGTCCGTTTTTATTTCGACCAGCCGATGTTAAAGAAAAAGTGATACCTGTGTCTTTTGTAAAGTGGTCGGACTTCACGTATAGGTGTCAGTTGTCATTTTAAACCGACATTGTAGTATTATAGCATCAGTGTATTAGTTTTAATCGACGCCAGCAAATGTGACGTTATAAGTCATTTCTGTACTAGTGTCTAGAGGCAGTTAAGTAAAATAAAATTCCAATCATACCTCTATAGAGCTTCTCGTCTACCTTCTCAGATTCTTCGTCTTTATCAAGTTTGGTGGTGTTTGACATGGGTGTGTCCATCAGCTTGGTGTTCTCCATCCCAAGGCGCTTAAGTAGTTCACTTGTGTAATTGCTTTGGTTGATGAAGTTCCCATCTTTTGTTTGCTTGATTTGAAAGTTGAGGAAGAATGTGAGTTCACCCATCATACTCATCTCAAATTCACTCTGCATAAGATCACTAAATTCTTTGCAAATATCAAGGTTAGTACCGCCAAAAAAGATATCATCAATATATATTTGAATAATAAGAAAATTGTTAGAAGTGTGCTTTAGACACAAGGTAGAATCCACTTTTCCCATGATAACCATGATCTAACAAAAAGTTTTTTAATTTCTCATACTAAGCCATTGGTGCTTGTTTGAGTCCATAGAGAGATTTTTGCAACAAATAAACATGGTTAGGTAGACTATCATGTTTAAATCCCGGAGGTTGTGCAACATACACTTTCTCCTCAATTGTACCATTCAAAAATGAACTTTTGACATCCATATGATACAAGAGAGAGTTTTTATGAGTATCAAAGGCAAGAAACATATGAATGGACTCACGTCTAGCCACAGGTGAATATGTTTCATCAAAGTGAATACCTTCATGTTGATTGTAGCCTTGATCCAATAACCTTGCTTTGTTTATTACCACTTTGCCGCTTTTATCTAGCTTGTTACGTTAGACCCATTTGGCGCCAATGATCTTTCTATCACTTTGTCTTGGTACAAGGGTCCAAACTTTGTTCTTATCAAATTGTTCCAGCTCCTCTTGCATAGCTAGGATCCATTCTTCATCCCTAAGTGCTTCATTGACATCTTTAGGCTCTAGTTGTGAGATGAAGGTGTTGTTGGCTTGCCTTTGTTGAATGCAGCCCGTGTCTTCACTCTTTCAAATAGATCACCTAAAATCAGCTCCTTCGAATGATTCTATTCTAACAGGGGAGTGGGATTCTTCTTTTCATCATTTTTATCTTCTTCTTGAGCAGCCACTTCTTTTCCCTTTTGAGTGATGTTGAGTTATTTAAATATAGGAATAACTTCACCTGTGACATCATCATTTGGAACAATATCTTTGGGAATATAGGGGTTAGTCTCAACAAACTTTACATTAATATATTCTTCTACCTTAGCAAGATCCACATTAAAAACTCTATAACCCTTGCTAGTAGTGCTATAGCCAAGAAAGAAAGCCTTGTACGATTTCAGATCAAACTTGTCAAGAGAATCTTTTGTATTCAAAACAAAATAAGGACATCCAAAAATGTGGAAATACTTGATAGAAGGCTTCCGACCACACCATAGCTCATAGGGGGTTTTCATAAGTGAAGGATGAGTAAAAACACAGTTTCTCACAAAACAAGAGGTACTGACAACTTCAGTCCAAAACTTCTTAGGAGTATCATACTCAAGAAGCATGGTCCTAGCCATCTCCTATAGAGACCTATTCTTCCTCTCTACCACCCCATTTTGTTGAAGTTTTCAAGGTGAAGAGAAGTTGTGTGCATAACCCGATTCTTGACAAAAATGCCAAAAAGCTCATTTTCAAATTCTCCCCCATGGTCACTACAGATGGAAACAATCTCGCAAGAAGCTTCTTTTTCAACTCATTTACAAAAACTCAAGAAAGTATCAAGCATATCACTTTTTGAAACGAGAAAGAAGGTCCAAGTATATTTAGAGAAATCATCGACAATGACAAGGCAATACTTGGAATGACAAAGCGATTGCGTTCTCATTGGTTCAAATAGATCAATATGAAGAAACTCAAGATCTCTCTTAGTGCTAAGGACTCCTTTGGATTTATAGGAGGACTTAGTTTGCTTTCCTTGTTTACTGGGTTTGCATTCCTCATCCTTTTCAAAATCCAATTTAGGAATCCCCTTAACTAAGTCCTTTTTTCTCAACTTCCTTAATTGATGCATATTTACATGACCAAGTTGGTAGTGCCAAAATGAAATATCATTCGAATTGAATACTAGGCATCAACCAACCACATGCTTAATATATTTAAGAATTATAACATAAAGATTACCATTTCTATTTCCCTTATATATAACTTGTTAGGTGAGGGAATCTAGTATCAAGCATTCAAAAGAAGTAAATAGAACAAGGTAACCATTATCACAAAGTTGACTAGCACTTATTAAATTGTGATGTAGCCCATCCACAAAAAGAACATTCTTGATGCACAAGGATTCACCTACATCACCCTCACGTTTAACTTTACCTTTCTTGTTGTCTCCAAAGGTGACAGATCCTCCCTTCTTCTTTGTGAACTTGTTGAAGTGGCTTATGTCACCGGTCATATGCTTTGTGCAGCCTCTATCAACAATCCATTTATCTTTCTCTTGCAATAAAGGAGAATTTGGGTTCCCACCTCAAACTTTGGGATCCGTAGTTAGCTTGGGGACCCATTTCATCTTTGAGTTCGTCCCCTTAGGCTTGTAAGGAAGATAAGTGGAATAATGATCATCACATTTACAATGAGAACAAACCATAGGATTATTAGTGCTCGAATACTCTCCTATAAAGAAAGAGATCACCTTGCTCTTTTTCTTACATTTGGCCTCTCCCTACAAATCTCAAACCACTAGTACCACTTTGTTTGGTATAATGGTCAAGGATTTCATTTAGGGAGTTCTTGCCTTTGAGGAATTTCTGCAGGGATTGTCTCAATCTATGGTTATCAACATTCTAAGAAACAATAGTAAAAGATAAACTAGATATGTCATTCCTAGCATGCACAAGATCAACCTCAAGACATAAAGCTTTAGTAAGATATGAATCTTTTTTAAGAGAGAAAGAAGCAACATTAACACTAGGAAATAAAGATCTAGAAGATAGATCATTTACTTGATTAAGAAACATAGTATTTTTTGATTTTATCATTAAATATCTTTGAGATAGACATCTCTCTCTTGTCTACTAGCATCAATAAGTAACTTAAATTCAGCATTTTTAGTTTTAAGCAGATCAAGCTCTTTAAGGAAATTTTGATTCTCTTCCTTATGATTCTCAATGTTCTTAAGGTAGATACCATTCTCAACTTCAACCCCATTGTATTGGAGTTTAAGATCAAGGTATTACCATTGCAACTTATCAATACTAGAACGGTTGGTTTTCTCATTCAATTCCAAAATCTCAAGCTTAGCATAAAGATCATCAATAATTTTTCCTAACCATTTTCTTTTACATTTACATTTAACAAAAGAAAAATGGGTAGTAACAAGCATGTCATAAATATCTTCTTTAGGCAGTTCATTCAAGCTTACCTCACTTACCTCACTAATATCTACACTTGTGGAGGCCATGAGAGCAAGGTGGCACTCTCCATTTTCTTCTGAGCTAGAGCTGCTTGAAGATGAAGCTTCCCAAGCAACATGAGATGCGTTCTTGTGCCTCTTCTCCTTCTTGTCCTTCCTCTTATGCTTTCTCTCCTTCTTGTAATACTCTGCTTTCCTTGAGTTTCTCTTGTGGTGAGACTTTCTTGACTTTGGGAATTCACTCTTGTAGTGCCCCTTTTGACCACACTGGTAGCATCTCGGAGTAGAGGAGGTGGAGGCTTGCTTTCCGTTGAAGTGCTTGCCCTTGATGTAGTTAGCTTCATGCTCACTAGGGACTTCATCTGTACTAGAAGAAAGTTGTTGTTGAAGGATGAAAACCACCACTTGTGCTTTGAAAGCACTATCTTTGATCTTCTTGGCCTCCTTCTCTTCTTACTTTGGTTCTTCTTGCTTGTCAAGTCTAGGCTCATGGGCTTGACGATTGCCAATGAGTTCTTCAGTTGGGATGCCACCAAGGCTTCTCACTTCTACAATGGAGGTGACCTTTGACTCCCATCTCTTTAGAAGAGTTCTCAAGATCTTTGAGTTGATGACACCTCTCTCCAAAGTGTTGCCCAATGCAGCCAACCCATTGATGATGATATTTAGCTTTGAATACATCTTTGCAATGCCTTCTTTCTTTCCCATTTTGAAGTTCTCTAAGAGGCTATTCAACATGTAGATCTTTGCCTCCTTAACTTGCTTTGTGCCTTCACATATGATGCACAACTTGTCCCAAATCTCATAGGAGGTGTCCCATGATGAGATTCGATTGAACTCTATGGGGGTGAGGGCTGCATAGAGGATGCTAATGGCCTTTTCATTGAGTTGACCCTCCTTGAGAGTAGCTTCACTCCATGTAGAAACAGCTCTAGTTGGCTCTTTGTAGGGTGTGATCATCACCTTCCACATATAAAAATTCATCTCTTGAATGTAGAACTACATCCAACTATTCCAATAGAGGAATTTGGTGTCGTCAAAGATAGGAGGACTCATGGAGAAGCCTCCCTCTAGGTTGAGTGAACCAAATAGGTTGTCGTCCATCTTCTCATCTCATGGGAGATTGTTGGAAAAGATCCTTGACTCTGATACCACATGTTGTATCTAAGGGCTCTAGGGGTGGGGGGGTTGAATAGAGCTATAAAATTTCTCACAAAATAGATTAGACCTTCAAATTATATCGATTAGGAGCAATAGTTTAATGGAAATTTGATGTCCTATCTAACAAGCATAACAAGGATGAGAGATATTGAGAGAAAGCACTTCACAAAGGGATGTAGAGAACCACACTTTAAGATAGAAGTGAGGTTGTCCACTACCTAGAGAGGTCAACCTCTAGGACTTTGCAAGTACTTTTCTCTATTATATCACCAAAGAGATTTACAACAATATACCACCAGAGGACTTACCCATCCAACCACAAGGAGATATCCACCTTACCAAGGAGCTTACCCACTTAGCTTGAGTCTTAATCTTTCACCAAGGTCTTACCCACTCAAGCTCAAGACTTCCGCCTTGAAGTACTTTACTTCCCCTCTTGGATCTTCAACCTTTGCTTTCTCCTTCACTTGGAGAAGATCACCACCTCTTCAACACCGTTAAAGAGGACCAACTACATCTCCCTCTTCACTTGATGGAGTTTGCTTCAACTTTTCTTCATGAAAGAAGGGGATAGGAAAGTAGTGGAATATTGAGAGTTTTACATGCACAAAGGTGGATCTCTCTTACAGTAAGCCTAACTCACTCACAAATCATGAAATGAAGTGTAAACTAAAGAGATAAAGAGGCTCAAGGAGTAGTAGAACTTTCAACTACAACAAGGACCTTGAATGTAGTGAATGCACAAACTTGGAATGAACTCCAAGGGGTCCTATTTATAGCTGGGGGTGCTCCCTTGAGTTTGGGAACACTTAAGGATGAAATATAGCCATTTTTAATCAAGGAAACAAACCTATTTTCATCCAAACAGGTCGCCAATAGTTATAATCACTTTTTCTGAATTTTCCGTACAGTGCATTCGGTCGAGTTTCAATAAAGGTAACTCGATCAATCGACTAAAAGACAAACCCGATTTTCAAACTATCGATCGAGTTTGTTTTGGAAAACTCGACCGATCAGCCAAAATCACATTTAGTCAGTAAGTCGTTCGTTTGAGTTCTATGAGTGCACAACTGGACCGATTGCTATCTTCAGAAAATCAATCCATGGGATCGGTCGAGATTGGAACTCGACCGACCAACTACAAATGATCAATTTTCTAAATTAGAAATAAAGTGATTAAAACTTGGTTTTAAGTATCCCACATATTTTTCTCATCTTAGTTACAAGTCATTTCATCAATACAAGTTATTACAAAAAACTTTTAAGGTCGTTTGGAGTAATTTCCCTATTAGCACACTCACATGACATTTAACTTGAAATTTGACAAGCTAGGTCTTGTGTAATTTGATCCTTTTCGTGTACCTAAAGCCTGCAATCTATCTTGAATACACATATTAGATACATATGAATGGAATGGTTAAGTCATTATCAAAATATGGACAATGTATAACATCTAGGTCAATAGAACCAACTATATTATTCTCACCATACATCCGAAATTTAATACAAGTTTGTATGTTTATTATCTTAAATTGATTCCAAAGTCATTAGTTATCAGAATGAGAGTAATCTATGAATTGTAGGTTCAGAGAATATAAATAGATTGAAATGACTCTAACTTTGATATCTACTCGATTCATGAAAATCAATCGAGGGACTCGTTAGTAAATTTTATAAATAAAATGAAAAAACTTAGCTAAGAGTAAGTAATCTTTCCTCGGGACTAGTTATCATATATCGACGTTGTAGTTGAATAAAGAATTCATATTTAACATGGAATGGAAGATAAATTTGTAAACCAAACTCAAGTTAGGGGGAATTATGAGTTATAGTTCAAAACAGATTTAGTGCAGAAAAATCTATTATGTTACAACTCTTCCATCCTATTAAGAGATTTCATCCTTGAAATCAAATCCTACTTAATACTATTCTTCCTATTTGGTCTAATCTAATAATTCATCAACATACAACTCTCGCTGGATCAGATCACGTCAGTTCAAATACTATAATTATGATTCTCCATCCACTAACATAGATCCTACTCAGGGTGACCAGACAAATCATTTACTACTACCATGGAATTATTGAATGGATTTAGGTGAAAATGCTACTTTGAAAAGTATATTTATTATTTATTTTAGTGCTTAATGATGACAATCCAGTAAGACTTCTAACATCATAATCTAATATGTATGTTGAAATATACAATTTGTTAGTCTTAGCCCTCATTATAAAAAAATTGAGTCACACCACAAGCTTATTGGTCAAGGTATAGTTATCAACACTTCATCAAGTTTAATCCAATATACTTATTAGTAATGTCTGAGTGATGTTTGTTTTGTGTCATAATTTATGCTTTTTTTGTAGGGCCCCCTTGCCATATTATTCCCCCAAAATTTCATTTAGTTGAGGTTCTAATAATTCATCCTATTTTTTTACCCCAACAATTATTAATTACATCTTAACCCTCAATTGGAATCAAAATTTAACTCTCTTTATTTACGTAATATTTCTTATTTGTATGTATCTAATATTGTATTCCAAAAAACAACTTTTATCTCTAATTAATTCCAGTGTCATAGATTCTTTAGATATTTTTTTCTCAAAAGGTCTAACTACTCAATTATAAAGGGAATTATACTAATCATTTTCGTTTCCAGTTTGTCAACATTTTTTCCTTCAATATGAAATTTTATCGTACATGACAATACTACATAAATTCAAATGATTTTAGGACTTATGTTATCTATTTTTCATATTTATATTTCTTTGTGGATGTTCCAAACTAAGGAGATAATCAAGGGCACTCTACCACATTTGTATACCTAGGGGTGAAACTGATGTTCCACTTGTCCCCATTGCAAATGTAGACACATATGCCTAAAAAACATCCATTACTCAAAATAAACCCATACCTAGATAGAAAGTTCAAAATCTACATGATGGAATTATATTCTTAGAACTTCTAGGACAAGGTACATATATGGCCACTTATTATTTAATTTCTATTCTTGGTAGTTAGGGCTAGTAAAATTGGATTTGTTGTCAACTACTTTTCTAAGTCCTCACTACTCAATTGATGTTCCTGTCTAACCTAATTTTAGTGAGACATGCATGAGTGCTGACCGTTTATGGCTCTGATACTATGTTGTAAAGACTCAACCTTTACGATCATATATTTACAAAATTGTATCAAAGTATAAACAAGTCTTTATTCCAATCATACTTTTACATCAGAGTCGCGGAAGCTTACAAAGTTTGAGAATAAGACTTTATTCCTATCTAGTCTTCAACGGAGGACTTCCCATGCACATCTCTTCAAGCTCTCCCATCTACCACTTATCCATGAGTTCTCAGAGGAACCAAACTACACATGGACCTCGTATAGGGAAACTTAAGTCAGCATGGCTAGTAATAAATTCTTAAATTGAGCAATTTACAAAATATAAGTTCTAATTATGATTCAAAATTGTATCAAAATTAGGTAGGATATATTTTTTGGAATAAATTTATCAAATTAAGGATAGAAATATTTCAAATTAAGGAGTCAAAACTCTAAATAGATCAAATGAAGTCCTATCGAAATATTCATTGAAATCCATCAATAACAAATTTGATGTTGTGAACTTTCAAGAGGCAAGAATGGGTTATAAAAGTATAGGGTTCACCGCTAAAATTGTACATAGAATTCAAGAGGAAATATAACTCAATATGGAAATATAGAATCTAGCACTAAATTTGATTCAAAACTCCGTAGCTTGATCAATCACAACAAGGCTCCAAAAGTTAGAAATGTACAAATAAGTATAATAATGTTATCACTTGGCTTGTAACCAATTACTTGTTTAATCTTTTCTATTTAGGATTTTATTTGGATTCACTCTCCAGTTTATAGTGTTTACTACGTTATACTTCTCACATTACATTTCTCATAAGAATCTAGGGATTTTATATATATAATCAAAGTCACGTGTTCACGTAGTCCTACAAATTATCATTGCCACATTATGTAGTTAAGGTCCCTTCAAATTCTCAATCTATGGTCCTAATCTTATTTAGCAGACATACGGTCCATTATATTTCTCTTACTATTCATGTGTTAGATATTACATTTGTAAATTCAATCCAGAGTATGGTACTCCATTCATTTATTTATTTTCATCAAATCCCACGAATGTTACCCATTCAATTACGGACTAGTACATAGGTGGATTATGTTTAAATATGCTCGTATTCCTCTAATCGTGTTAGTTATTTATATTTCATAAAATTTTCTTTCACGATTTGGGATTTTGATCAACACTCTTTTCTCATTGACAACGTTAATTGCAATGCATCCATATTATCTTTATAGAATTTATTGCATGTCAAGCCATCTCTATGTCCAACAAATAATATAATCAACTTAGGTATTACGATTTGGTAAAAACATGATTACTTATATATACACACAATATCATCTAGGTCGCGAAAATATAAAAGTGTATAGGAGTATCTAAATGATGAAACGATAGGGTAAACTCCTATAGAATATAAATTAACATGTATAAATTAGATCTTGTAGAAATATATAAAGTTATACATACCTATGGCAATAAACAAAACTTCCTTTCACATGTTCTATCTCTCATATATTATATATGTTAGCACTAGTTTGAAAAACATCAAGGTATTATATCAACAAGTTTAGTTTACTATTATTCTCACGATTGTATGCAACATACTTTGGTCCATATCTAATTTACCATTTAGTATATCGGTACTGATAACCTAATTCTACATAATTCAGAACTTAGTTAACTGGTATGAACGCATTGATACAAGCATGTATATATATATAGAAATATTGCGTACAAATGGGTTGATCAACCACGCGGTTACCTATTATATATTAAAGATTTTAGTCACTTCGACTATTTGATATGTCCGTATCAATAATATACACTACTGAAATTACTGACACCTAGAACTTGACACACATGTTAATACATGTAGATCACAAATATAACGTTGGATTTGACAATCTGTAACCTTAACTAACGGCTGAGATTGACTCACAATAAATTAACTATTAGTGCCTAGTTGTATCATCCTTATCTTTATCTTTTATGAGTCCATGCATGTATGAATACAATAGCTGAAGAAATAGAAATTTCAGAGCGAATATGTATTTGTCTCTGTACTGTAATATATGTATATGCCATTGTAATGTGATTAGGTTGCAGAATCGGCTAATATGAAAAACTTTTTAATTGTCTCTATTAGTTCTAAATGTCAAAACGTCCACTATCATGTACGATTTCCAATTTTTAGAATAGGAAACTAACTTAGTGGTGACTAGACACATTGGTTTATTTCATACAAATATCAACACGTTGCTATACAGTACATATATAGTCGGCTAAATGATCTAGCAGTTACAGAGGTGAGTTTTAAGACTCTAAACTACTCTACTTAGTATCAACTTTGTTACTAGTTGTAATAATGAAGTAAAATACAAACAGTGCTTTAGAAGGGTTTCTGACATGTATGTACGAAATTCAAATATCTTCATTGATCAGTTTCCAAACTTGATTCTCCTGGTCGGGGAAGACCTGTATCGTTAGTCTTCTGGTGGCCATTGTATTTGTTTTAATAGAGTGTTGCCAAGATTCTAAAGTTCCATTAATCCTTATTGATCAGTTTGTGAGCCACCCCAGCAGCCAGTAATCCATTCATCGTCTTTTCATAGGCAGTCCTTCACCTAGCTGGAGTTGTACATGGAACTAGTTGAAGCAGGTGGCGTGGTGGATAGGATGACTAGAGGTATTGAGGAAGAGAAGGACTCGTAGTGCTAGGACGAGGTCTTTCCTTCATGCAGCAATAGGGTTTAGACTTAGACTACGATCTGGATCTTCAGTTCACCGATGGTGAAGAAGAATTTCCGGTGGTTAGGTTGCAGAGGCGAACAGTGAGAAGGCAGAGGCTGGAAAGGTTGAGGCAACGGGTGCCATGAAGCTTCCAGGTTTTCTCCTGTGGAACTGGTGAAGAAGGATGAAGACTGTGATCCTTGGTGGCACTGAATTTGTGGGTTCAAGGTTGAAGATGATGTTGGGTTGCCGTCGTGGAGGTTGCGTGATTGATCATGTAGGTCTTCGTCCCTCAAGGCAGGGCTTATATAGCTAAGGGGAGGTTCTAGGGTTTGTAAGATGGCATTGAGCTAGGGTGAGGGGAGGCTGGCGGCTTGGTGAAGGTCTGTAGTAAACGGCACAACCGTTTCTTCAAGCTTAGTCTGCTGGTGCAGTTACTGCTTTGAGATTATGGCTACGATTACTCGGGGATGTGGAGGAAAGAAAGGTATCGGAAGAGAGAGAGAGAGACTGAGCTGCACGATGAAGACTTGAATGGGAGTAATAACGCTGCCGTTTTTCCTGGTAACTGCCGGAGGCCACAGTGTGAAGAAGACTTCCGAATTTTCTGTTAAGTTCGTGCCGTTAACAACCCTGGTTAAATGGTTTTTGGGATAAACTAGTGAACGCACACGTGCACATGCACGTGACATATAAAATTTGTTGAAAATTTACGGGGAGAGGACTCGTCCGTGAAAGGGTCCTTACGGTAAAAGATATTTGTGTTGGTTGTTTGAAAGGAGAAATCAAGGAACCATTTCCGTAGGATGGAGAGAGAAATACATGATTAAAGATAATAAAAGTTAATATGAGAGTGTGAAAATAAATATTTGTAGTAGTAAAATTCCTTGAAAAAAGAAGAGAAGAGAGTGAATCAAGGAGAGCACAGCAGTAATATAGATATATGGTTCAAATTTGTAGGAATAGTACCGAAACAGTAAAATTAGAATAGGAAATCTTAACCCATGAAGAAGTGGCATGAATCTCACTCTCTCAAAATTAATTGTTTATAAACCCTCGTATAACCATTAATTCCAAATCTTATAACTTCTACAGTGTAATGCCAATTGCATGAGAATTTGACCAATCACTCCATATCTATGGCGTTGTATTCTAAAATATTAATGCCTCCGTTTATATTTCTAAATTGAATCAACTATATAATTCTCACCATACATCCGAAATAAGTATAAGATCGCAGGTTTATTATCTTAAATTGATTCCAAAGCTATTAGTTATCAGAACGGGAGTAATGTATAAATTCCAGGTTCAGAGAATATAAATAGACAAAAATGACTCTGACTTTAATATCAACTTGATTCATGAAGATCAATCAAGGGACTAGTTTGCAAATTTTATTAAAAAAAGGAAAAATCTTAGCTAAGAGTAAGTAATCTTTCCTAGGGACTAATTAGCATATATCGACATAGTATTTGAATAAGAAATTCATATTGAACTTGGAATAAAAGAGAAATTTGTAAACCAAACTCAAGTTAGGGCGAGTTATAGTTCAATATAGATTTCGTACCAAAAAATATTGTATGTTACAAGAAGGGTTCAGATTGGAAAGACCAAACTGACCCCTAGTGTGTGATTATCCAATTCAGTGCACAATGGAGGTCAAGTCTTATTGTCCTTTCTGAATGTGGAGGTGGCTTTGGTAGCATAAGATAATATGGCCTCCACCCATATGCTACACTGACCCACATGGTTATTTAGGAAGTAATGATAATTGCTTACATGGCAGTCGGTGGTTGGATTGGTTATGCTAAACTTGTATTAAGTGTAGTAATTAATGGGTAGATCTGGCCATAGTGAAACCATAGATGAAATTGCTCAGACTGGAATCTAAACTTCATCATGTTTTATATTCTAAATGTATAGCTCGTACATTTATATAGGGTGATTATGTAAGTAAACCCTAGGTTATGATGAATAGGTTGGTAATCACATTAAATACATTTCTTTGAGATACATTATGATGTTAGTATATAATTATGAGATTCTAGTATCTAAAATCAAAATTGGATGTTCATGATGTACACTTAGGGATTATAACCCATGACTTACATAACATGATTGAATTAGGTTTTGTGACCCTTTTTCCTATTCCAAACCCGAGACAACCCTAAAACTAGATTAGAACCTAAGTTAGGTCTGATATGATTGACGTGAATACATCGTGACACATATGTAGTATACATGCGTGTAGATAATGTTGATTAAGTGATTATTGCTTGGATCTATTGATTGAACTACTTGTGCATACTTGTAAGTATAGTGCCAGGTTCTGCATAAGGTGTGTGGCTACACTTGTGACTACATAGATATTCAAAATATGAAGTTGTCCAAGGTTTCTCAATGTTTGATGAAAATATATTGTTAAATGTTTATTTATTTGATGTAAATGATATGGCCCATATTATTATCACATAAAGTAACTCTAATACTTTGAACCTAGGGTTAGACCTATCAAGGGGTAGTTCACTTAAGTCCAATTATGGATATATGAAGGTGATTACACCCAAGGTGGTTTAACAAACATGGGTTAGGTTATCTTAATGAAAACACTAGTTTATATGTGTATTTATTTAATGGTTGAGAATATACGTTGTTATTTTATATGCATACTTTTGTATGTACCCCTTGTATCCAGTATAACAATATAATGATATGTTTTGTTTCTCATCATTTTAGGTTAACCTGAATTTGTTATTTGAAGACATGAAGAAGAAAGAAATCTTGAAGATATTAAAGATAAGTGATGGAGGATTAGGAAGATACTATTTCTTCTCATGTTTATAAGATAGATTCATTGACGATTCATGTAACTCTTTAAAAGAGTATTTTATACAATTTGTACCCAATTCAAGTTCATTAATGGAAATTATTTACTATTAATTATTAAACATTGAATTTGGATCATGGAACTTTAGGTAATGGCTATTGACTTTAGGGTCCTTTAGCAATGAGGGACACTGAAAAGTGAGGTCATTACATTTGGTATCAAATCCAATATTTATCAAATATTTAATAGTTGATAATTTCAAATAATCCCTAGAAATACCAAGAGCAATAATTAGGTCATATCCTAATGTAATTCTATCTAGAAAGGATCACGAGTTTAGGCCAAGAATATTTTCCTTTACATCATTAAGTTTGTATATGGGGATCCCATTGCCAATGTGATATCTTCCTAGCCTGAACCTAAACTTTTCCTAAAATAATGTTTCCTATAGGTAATTCATATCTCTAATTTTATCCTTTCTCATCTTTTTTCTTAATAAACCCTACAAATCACTTTCCTCCTCATCTCAAGTTTGGGTTTTGAGAAGAAGTAGGACTAAGGAATCCTACACCAATTAAGAAGTAAAGTCAATTAGAGAAATACATATGAAAGATGAGACATATAGTGTAGGTCCCTCCAGTAAGGGTAAACCCTATAAAGATGTCAGTATGGGTAAACCCATTTATGCATGAAGGACTTGGTTTGTGATAACCCAATAGGATGTGAGAACCTTACTGGATCGAGGGAATCATAAAACCCTAAAATGCATGGTGTGTATCCCTTAACTTAACCTAAAACCCCAATCTTGGGTAATTGGAGTAGTAGAATGATTATTATAACCTTATCCAACCAAAACCTAAGTAGGGGTGAAGGAAATAAGAAACCCACACGGGCTAGGGTAATTGAGTTTTGGTACCCTAGCTTTAGATACCCATTGTTTCCCATGCAGTCAAATATATGGAGTACAACAACCATTTATGGTTGGCTTGATGTGTTTGGCATATGTATGCCAAACTTGAAGTCGATAATAACATAAGATAAAATATTATACCCTCATCTCACCTTTAGGAGTGGTGTCCAACATGGGTTGGGTCAACCAAAAATTGGGAAGATGACCTGTAGGGGAGGCATAACCATAAACTCATGGGTTCAAGTTGTGGCTAGAAAGCCTAACCTCCTCCTAGTGGTGAAGATAGGACCTTCCTTAAGAGGTGACTTCACCGATTTCATATTAATAGATTAAGGAAACTTTAGACGTCCTCTAAAGACCTACCCCATAGGGTGAAATGTGATGGAATGATGTGGGAACAAGGCAAGGAAGCATCTAACCCTACCAAATCGAATAAGTTGTGAAATGGGAAGCATAGTTCCAATGTATGTAAATATGAAAACCTTGGTTAGAGAAATCCTTAGATAGAATCTCCTGGGGAAGGATGATTCATGGGATATAGATACAAGATATTTAGAAACCATTACCCTAACACCATTCGAGAATAAAAATAATAATAGTATAAAGTTGTAATGTCTCACTTATCCCTATATAAAGAAGTGGTCCAACACAGCCCTATGCATGGATGGTGCTCAAGTGAGGCACAAAATAGGCCTATAAAGGGAAGAAGCTCAAGTTAGGCTCAAATTAACCCTATGTAGGGAAGAGGCTTACATTGGCTCTATGTAGGGAGTAGTTGAGCCTTGTGTTAGCCCTATAGAGGGAAGAGCTTTGTGTTACATTATCCCTATGTATGGAAGAGCTCTTGAAAAGCCCTTTCTATGTGTGTAAGGCCGAAGGGATCATGTGGGGATAAACTAGGCAAAGAATGCATCTAATGAATTTATGACATCTCAATAAACCCTAGGGGGTAGAACCCTAAGTCAGCCCTAGGGTCAAGTAGGGATGATTAAGGGTACAAAAGACTAATGGGGTCAAGAGGTGATCTTGATCTAAGTGCATAGGGAACATGGGGTTAGGAGATAGAAATCAATTGTGTAACCAAGGTCCATGGGGTCAGGAGATTGGCCACCTTCATGAGTTTATGAGGCCAAGGGGTAAATGTGAGACGCATTTCATAAGAACTTAAGCCCCACAGGGTCAAAGGGAGGACGAACTTCAAAGGTACATATACCACTAGATACCTTAAGGAAATGGCTAAGGCTAATGATACATGAGATGTAGATGTAAGGAATACAATCAGTTATGTAATAGTGTTTGAAACAAAATCTTATAGGGAATTTGCTTAAACTCAAGGATTTTGAGAAAAGAACTATCTTGAGTTCATGAAATTTAAAACATCATTGAAAAAAGGTATCCATGGTATGGAGTCATTATGAGAGTAGAAGATAATGTCTGGATACGCCAAATTTTCTCTTAGCATGGGATGAGATTTGTATTTGGGCAATATCCAAATACTTATTTTATCTTATTAGGAGTGTTAGAGATGGGTATCCACATGGGATATATTTAATTTATATCTGGAAACAAATACCATAAGTTGAATTCAATGGTATATTATATGTTTGGGAGGTGCTACCTCACCATTACATAAATGTAGTTGAATAACAATTAGTATGTTTGAAACTTAGGTAAAAATGTAACCACCAAGTGGAAAATAGAATAAAAAATGTAACTACCAAGAAATACTATCATGTAATGAATGAGGATGTGGAATACCCCGTGATTGAATTTGGGCTCCAACCTTTACCATTTATGCATAAACCCCAAGAATTGGGAATATTTGCATCATAATTGGGTGCATTAGCACCATAATTGGTTTTTTGACAAATATTGGGCGCATTATCTTAAGATTGTGCTAATTTTCTATTTATGCATGTATTCTAAGAGCCAGGTACATTCTCACCATGATTGGAAGCTTTCTACAAATATTGGGTGTATTGAGGGTATTATTAGGCACATTCAATCAAAACTAGGCGCATTGAGGATAGTAGTGGGAGCATTAATCAAAAGTGGGTGCATTGAGGACAATAGTAGGTGCACTCAATCAGTATTTGGTGCACTCAGGGAAATAATGTGCACATTCAATTAATATTGGGTGCATTGAGGGCACTAGTGGGTGCAATCAATGAAAAGTGGGCTCATTCAGGGCATTACTAGGCACATCCTATCAAAGTGGGTGCATTGAGGGCATTACTAGGTACATTCAATCAAAGGTCGGCACATTCTATCATAAGTGGGCGGATTCACAATTGGTTCAATGGCACCACAATTGGTGCATTACTACCATAATTGGGTGCTTTTATATAAATATTGGGTGCATTATGTTAAGATTTGTGCTAATTTTCTATTTATGCACATACTCTAAGTATTAGGCACATTCACACCATAATAGGTCACATGAATACTGTAATTGGGTGCTTTTCTAGAAATATTGGGTGCACTATGTTAAGGTTTGTGCTAATTTGCTATTTATGCACATACTCTAAGAAATAGCTGCTTTGACAGTAATGCACCTATATTTTGTGGAATTTGCCCAATTAGTGAGAAGTTTTTGTTAATAATGTAATCTATCTCGAACATATAGAAGTAAGGTTTCTAGACCTCATTGTTTGAGGATAAAATGAGTTATTATTCAACTTCACCTAATTAGGTTTAATTGTTTGGGACAAAATTCCTTCCAAGGTGAGGTGAATGTTACATCTTTCAAATTTCAAAATGTTCAGTCCAATTCAAGTTATGATCAGAAAATACAAAGGGAATAAAGAAGAGAGTACTAGGATCTTGGTTGATAAATTTGAACCCTAAACTTATATTAACTTTCAATTCAAGTAATTTACAAATTATGTGTTAATATAAATCTTAATTGAGACACTTTGATCATCAAATCTTCAAGATTGTAATTAAGGAGATAATTAATCCTATGGACCGTTTGGAAAGGCAAGATATTGGCCTTACTTCTTAGAACTCAAATCATCCCCAATTGGGTCAATTAGGGTTTACAAATGGGTCCCTATGATACAAAATTGGTAATTTGGTATTTCATGCACATAATACATATTAATGATAATTTTATTTGGTAGAGAATGGGAATATAGGATAATGTAAGAAATTACTAAAAATTCTAATATATGTTATGACCTAAGTAATTATTTAGGTGATTATCTATAAACTACTTGAAAGGATAGTTTTAAAAAATAAATGAATTAGTTTGGAGATAATATTTGCCATAAGTGGTGATAATAGAAAAAGAGTATCATCCCATAAATTCAGATTAAAAGGATCTATGTCATGACTGGTAAATTATTCTCTATTTATGGGTTTCTATCTAAAACAATAGTAAAGTTTATATGGGACAGAGTCCTTTGGAATCGGATCTCAGATCTCATGTACATAGGCAGAGACAAGCGTAGGGGATTCATCACCTTGACTCCAAAACTCTAGAGGAACCCTGGAGCCTATGGATTCTCTTCTTTTAGCCTAGATACTTCTCCCCCTTGATCACCATCTGTAACAACCACCAAACATTTATTGTGAATACTCATCCTCGCACCCAACCAGACACTTTCTGGAAAGTGATAGAATGACAATTGACTTCTATAGAGATAATGGTGTTATCTGATCTAACATCTTGTAGGAAGTCACGTAGCCACAACTAAAACTAGTATCCCTACAAAAGGCATTGAGTAATCTAAGTTACAGTGTTAGAAACTCTCCCACTCCCACAACCTGACCAAGGTATGCCTCATCATTAGAAATTCAAGATAGCAGATGGACCACAAACATGTCAGCATGAAGACTTGAGTTCCTAGTTGGTGCGCACACCTCCATAGAATGATGGTGATGCTCTTATGATCTTCTCATGTGCCCATACTAAACCCAACCTCACCAATGAGAACTAAAAAACATGTAGACACTAGGAAGCTATGATCCCTTTTGCATCACTAACATGACATAGGAGAGTGAATCCTCACTTGATTGTAGAATGTGGAAGAGAACTGAGGCTCTTAAGGAATACTCTACCTTCCACAACACACCCAGGGTGCTTATGTATTGTCTTCAAACCTCTTTCATATCTATCACAAGGCATGCTTCTAAACATAGGGATTTAGGACCTAGTTCCTCATCTCCGGCCACCGCATGATACCACCGTGGTCGGATGAGTCTGGAAAGGTTCCATGTGGGGTTTCTAAGACCTATCATGGCTCATGTTGCAAAGGAACAAGATCATTGAAGTTGAGGTTGATCACCTACAACAATCACAATCTACCTCATGAGGTAAAAGAAGGGTTCAGATTGGAAGGACCATACTGACCCTAAGTGCATGATTTGAGAAATAACTATACAAGGGAAACAAGTTCTTATCATCCTTTCTCAATGAGCCAAACATGTTGGTAGCATAAGCTGGCGTGGCCACTGTCCATAGGCTAGATTGGCCCGCATGGTTAACTAGAACCATACTAAAACCAGATATGAAATTGCTCAGAAAACATATATGAAATTACTTAAAAAAATGATTAGAATATGAATAAATTAGAATAATAACTTGGTTATGCTTCCTATTTAAAATAAACTAGGCATTTTTATGAAACCAGAGATATTTTGTGGGATTTATTTGGCCAGGGGATCTGTTTATGGTGATTAATACAGGATACCAATGTTTTATGTAGAATGGGGGTTATTTACCTTGATGAAAATAACTTCATCTATCAGATATGGAACTCAGGTCACTCACAGACGGCCAAATACCTCTGTACATCAAGTGAGATTCTCTGGTTCGGTTGGAGTTAAGTCGTAGTTTGCTCGCATTTGTGGACCTGCCCCCCATCCCTTCTCTCCTTTCTCAAACATACACTAGTACAAAAATGGGTTATAACGTCACTACCTGTAGGGTTGGTTTTTCCAAATAACTGACCTTATATGTCTAAAAAAAACGCGGGCACCACTTAAGACCTCTTCGGTCAGTTTTCTTAAAGAAACCGACCTTGTAGTGTAACTCTCTAGGGTCGGTTTACCAAATAACCGACCTTATATGTCTATATAAAATGCGGGTACCACTTAAGACCTCTTGGGTCACTTTTCTTAAACTAACCGAACTTGTAGTATATCTCTATAGGGTCGGTTTTCCAAATAACCGACCTTAGTTGTGTATAAAAAATGCGGGCACCACTTAAGACCTCTTGGGTCGCTTTTCTTAAAATAACCGACCTTGTAGTGCATCTCTATAGGGTCAGTTGTCATAAAATAAGTGACCTTATAGACAATTGGATTAGAAAGTCAATTACAGTTTCCCGCGGCAAAAATTTGCTTGATTTTGACCTTCGCGCCTCAATCTATAGGGTCGGTTTTTCCAAATAACCGACGTTATATGTCTACAAAACACGGGTAATTAGACATCTTGAATCCAGTTTGCCTTCACACACGTATAAACACCTCGAGGGTCGGTTTTTCCCTTTTAACCGACCCTAAAGGGCTCCTCGGTCGACAAATTCGTCGACCGAATAAGAGCCAGATTTCACGTGTATAAGCACCTCTAGGGTCGGTTTTTTGCTTATAACCGACCCTAAAGGGATCCTCGGTCGACAAATTCGTCGACCGAATAAGAGCCAGATTTCTCATGTATAAGCACCTCTAGGGTTGGTTTTTTCCTTATAACCGACCCTAAAGGGCATATCGGTCGACAATATTGTCGACCGACACGAATTTTGGTTCCAGTTTAGTTCACGCATGTATAAGCACCTCTAGCGTCAGTTTTGTACTTTTAACCGACCCTAGAGCTCTTCTCGGTTGACGAATTTGTCGACAGATAACCTCTCGGTCGACAAATTCATCGACCGAGAACGAGCAAGATTTCACGTGTATAAGCACCTCTAGGGTCGGTTTTATCCTTATAATCGACCCTAAAGGGCTTGTCGGTCGGCAATATTGCCGACCGACACGAATTTTGGTTCCAGTTTAGTTCATGCATGTATAAGCACCTCTAGCGTCAGTTTTGTACTTTAAATCGATCCTAGAGCTCTTCTCGGTCGACGAATTTGTCGACCGATAGCCTCTCAGTCGACAAATTCGTTGACCAAAAAGGAGCCAATTTCAATTGTATAAGCACCTCTAGGGTCGGTTTTTCCTTATAACCGACCCTAAAGGGCTCCTCAGTCGACAATATTGTCGACCGACATGAATTTTGGATCGAGTTTAGTACTTTTCACAACGTTATAAAGCATTGGGATCTCAATCCCTTGTCTCATTGTTGGGAATTCACATCCCTCAATACCACCATCATCACATTTGCTAGATCTGGGTATTCAAACCCTTAGTTCATCACTAAACATGGTTATCAGTTATCAGGTAACTATTACCTTCAGGTCATCTGACCAAGGTATTCAGGATACTTGTTACACAAGCATCTCAATTTCATATCAACCATAGCAATTTCATATCAACATCATGCAATACAAAAATAACATCACTATTCCCTCATTAGGGTTAGAGTTTGCCATCTTTATCAATTAGGGTTTCACATAACATCATCCCATATTGAGGTTTTGATCACATAAAATTATCCCATATTATGGTTTTACAAAACATCATACTATATTAGGGTTTCACATAACATCATCCCATATTAGGGTTTCACATAACATCATCCAAAGGGTTTCACACGACATCACCATATATTAGGGTTTCACATAACATCATCCCATATTAGGGTTGTGTAAGCACCTTACAGCTCCCTCGGTCGACAAATTCGTCGATCGAGAAGGAGCCAGATTTCACGTGTATAAGCACCTCTAGGGTCGGTTTTTTCTTTATAACTGAACCTAAAGTGCTCCTCGGTGGACAATATTGTCGACCGACATGAATTTTGGATCCAGTTTAGTTCACCCATCCTCGGTCGACGAATTTGTCGATCGATAACCTTTCGGTCGACAAATTCGTTGACCGAGAAGGAGCCAGATTTCACGTGTATAAACACCTCTGGCTCCTTCTCGATCGACGATTTTATCGACCGAGTGGTTATCGGTCGACAAATTCATCGGCCGAGAATGAGCTAGATTTCCTTTGTATAAGCACCTCTACGGTCGGTTTTTTCCTTATAACCGACCCTAAAGTCCTCCTCGGTCGACAATATTGTCGACTGAGATAAACTTAGGATCCAGTTTAGTTTTTCACACATGTATAAGCACCTCTAGGGTCGGTTATAAGGAAAAACCGACCCTAGAGGTGCTTATACGAAGGAAATCTGGCTCCTTCTCGGTCGATGAATTTGTCGACCGATAACCACTTGGTCGATAAAATCGTTGACCGAGAAGGAGCCATATTTCCTTTGTATAAGTACTTGTAGCATCATATATTTCCTTAAAACCGACCCAAAAGGGCTCTTCGGTCGACAATATTGTCGACCGATAACCTTTTGGTTGACAAATTCATCGACCGAGAATGAGTTTGAGTGTTTTTAAATAACCCGACACGGGCACCGCTTATCTTTAGCATCAGTTTTTTTGTGTTAACCGACGCTACAGGTCTTTCTCTCCGTGAAAAAGCCAAAACCTAGTCTTTGTTCCTCCCGCGAAAACCCTTTCGGTTCTATTTTTCTATCCCGCGGTGCCGCGAAGCCCTTGCTTTCTTGTGTCATTCCGCCGCGAAGCCCTTGCCTCCTCTCTGTGAAACCGTGCCACCTCTCCGCGCTGCCAAGAAGATCGTGGTGTCCGTGAAGCCGTTGCCACTTCTCCGCGCCGCCAAAGCCCTTGCTTCCTCTCTGCCAAAAGAGCTCATCGTCGCCGCCTCTCCACTCTTCCACGAAGGTCGCCACCTCTCCGTGAAGGTCGTCTCATCTTCTACGAAGGTCACCACCATTTCCATGTAAGTTCGCTGCTTCCTTCGTTCCCGCCCGCCGCCATTGCAACGTCCAGGTCCACTCTCAGTCGACAATTAGTCGACCGAGAGCCCACCTGCGCGCAGCGTCCAGGTCCACTCTTGGTCGACGAACCTGGACGTTGCGCGCAAGTGGGCTCTCAGTCGACCAATTGTCGACCGAGAGTGGACCTGCTCCATATTTATGTGGGAGATATAAATGTTTTAATCTTATTTGTTGTAATGTTCACAAATAGTTCTGAATATTATAATGATTTCAATCTTCGGACTGTTGAAAACGGCCTTACTTTGCTAATTTGTACAAGTATTTTCCATTTTATATGATTTGATAACCCAATAATAAAAGCATGTCTTTTTTCACATGTAATCATTATATAAATTCTAGAAATTTATACAAGATGAGACATGTGTACTCCTAGATTGACACTTTAGGGTTGATGCATGATGTTTAACTTAATATATAAATATGAAAATAATGCATTTATATATTAACTTAGAAACCCGTTCAAAATTTACTCATTAGGAGTAAACTTTGGATAGTCCCCTGTTTGGGACTATTTTTGGATATTTAATCTCACTTAGGATGTACCTGTATAATGTATGTTTAGTTTTGTAGAAACTTTCAGTAGGATTTCTTCATTTGTTCTCTGGGTACATATGTGAGTGGTTATTTGCCATTTACATCAGTGTATTTGGAGAACTTAGGGGAAATGCTGCTGAAATTTTCTTCAAAACTAAACATACATTATACAGTCACTAGTGAGATTAAATATTCAAAATTGGGATAGGTGGTACACTTTAGTATATAATTAATTAACTTCCTATCAATAAAAACTTACAGATTATTATAATATCAATATTAAACGGTTAGTTTTATAATTAATTTTAATGTGATATAGAAAATGGATCGAAGTTGGATGTCTATCAAGAACCGTTGCAGTCCAGAGTTTGCCAAAGATCTTGATGAATTTATCAGATTTGCTGAGGAACATAGGAAACTACCTACAGATAGGCTATATTATCCATGTAGAAATTGTTGTAACAATTTGAAAGTTGATACTGGTAGGAAATTAAGAATCATGTCATATGCAATCAGATCATACAAGGTTATATTGAATGGTATTGGCATGCAGAGAAATTGAATTGTGGATCAGAAAATGTCGATACTAATAGTTGTGGCATAGAAGATATAGAAAATGATGAGAATGTTAATGATGAACCAATTCAAGATGACCACATTCAGGATGATATGGTTGATGAGATGCTACGTAGTTGTCGGGACAATGTCATTGATCCACCTTCTTTATTTGCAAACATTGTCCATGATGCTGAAAAACCATTATATAAGGGTTGTACTAAGTTCACGAGGTTGAGTGTTGTGATGCGATTATATACTCTTAAAGCTCAAAACCGGTGGAGCGATAAGAGTTTCACTTCAATGTTGTCTTTGTTAAAGGAAATTCTTCCTGAAGGCAATGAGCTTCCAATTTCAACATATCAAGCAAAGAAAATAATGTGCCCAATTGGAATGGAGGCTAAGAGGATTCATGCATGTCCGAATGATTGTGTGTTATTTCAGAAGGACTATAGTAATTTGATAAATTGTCCAAACACTACTACAAAAGTGGCCTTTGGCGTCGGTCGTTTAACCCCATTTGGCATCGGTTTTCGACTGACGCCTATGTGGGCGCCGCTAAAGGTCGAACACTTCGGCGTAGGTTGTTTAACTGACGCCTATTTAACCTATCGGCGTCGGTCGTTTAGTAGATAACCGACGCCAAAAGGGTTCGCGCCACATAAAACGGCGTCAGCTAGGGCACTTTCTGCGTCGGTTATTTACTAACGGACCGACACCTATATTACTTATAGCATCGGTCTTTTAGTAGATAACCGACGCATAAAGTGTCCTAAATGACGCCATTTTTTGTGGCGCGAACACTTTTGGCGTCGGTTATATACCAAAAGACCTACGCCTCTAATTTAAATAGGCGTCGGTTTGATACGTATATCCGACGCCATTTCGAGGACTGCTTTGGCCACATAAGGCGTCGGTTATCTATAAATAACCGACGTTGTAGATCTTTGCTGACGATTTTTTATAAATAACCGACGCCTATTTTTTTTTTTTCATATCAGTTTGCAGGCCTGCTGTGGCTGGTCAGCAGGATGAGAACCTGCAGTTCAGTTTTCTGAACTGCAGGTTTACGACATCCATTGATATCAGCCTACAAACAGGCCGCAAACCTGCAAAAGTCATAAGCAAAATTTCACACAAGTACATACATTCAGACATCAATTCAATTCTCACATTCACACATATAGAAACATTCAAATACATGTATTAACATTCAGAAATATTCATTTACAAAGTATCATTCATTATCGCTATCAACATCCCAATTATATCTTACAGTTGTCACTGCTTGTATGGCTTTTGCCCATTCTTCTCTTACTTCATTTAATGCTTCCATCGTATATGGAGCATGTATATTTTTTAAGCGTTTACCTGTAGTGTTGTCAGTTTTAAACACCTGCAAAGAGAATGATGTATATATATAAGTAATAATATAAAAATAAGATAAGATTGATATATTGCATACTAACTAATGAGAGTATATATAATACCTCATGTATGGTATCGATGTCCAATGCGGCATATTTGATAATCATCTGCATAAATCGCATCACATAGTATGCGCATGCCCAGCCATTGTCTTGTGTAGCACACTATAAATTGAAACATACAAAATAATACAACTAAGCACAATTCACATCAATAATATATATATTCGAGTCGGGAACTTACTTGTACGTTCTGCCAATTTATTGGCTGGTTCTTTTTCCTTGGGACCGTTCCTCCAGCCTTTTTGAATGCATCTAAACCCCTACATGTTAATATAACACAATAAATTGCATAAGTAAATAGTAATGTAATAAAAGATGTTAACGGATATAAAAATAAAATATTTCTCACCAGAATAATGGCATTCTCATTACGTGTCCAATTTTAGGGTTCAATGTACTCCCCGCAGGATCTAGATAATAAACAGTGAATGTCCTGGGGACAATAACTAGTAACTCCCAATGTCTACCGCTAGAGGTAAGAAGTTAACAATTAATAACTCAAAATGCAAAATAAAAATGGAATTTTCTTAAGTCCAAATTATAAATAAAGTAAACTTACTTGACATTTAATGGAGCTATTATTATCGTCTTCTTTTGCTGACCAAAAATTGTAAAAGCATCTATACAGTATTGTTGAACATTATCAGGGTCTTTAGCTACCAAACTAATCAATGATGGAATCAAAAATCCCAAATGATCAAATGCAAATTGTTTGCAATGATCTTCGACTAAGTAGCTGCAAAACATATAGGCGTATGCATTAATATATAAGAAACCAGATCACCGGATCTTACACAAGGTATATGGATGTATAAACAAGATCTCACCTTATCCATGTCTCTATCATTGATGTATTCAGCCAATCATACATAAACAGCTCAATAATATCTTGTATAAATAAAGAGCTATCGTATGATTGACCTAAATAATCTGCATCTAAAGAAATAATTATAGGGCAATGTACATTATGTGCCCGTAGCCAACATGCCATTCCCCTACAAGCAGGACCTAACGGGTATGTTAGGTCAGTTGGAACCCAATCGGGTAATGCGGGAAGTGGAAGTGGAGGCCTAGGTGCTCCTGGTGTCTTCTTTTTAACCTGTACATATAATTTCAGATCAGTTGACATCATATATACACATTAACAGTCTAAATCAATGTAAATTTATCTTACAATTTCAGTCGTGTAGACGACATCTGCTTTGGGCCACAATATCACCCCGCCTTCTGCATCAGCAAGTCTATCAATATCCGGGTGGGGATATGGCAATGTAGCTTCTCTCCAATCAGGTAAAACATGTATCGGGCTCACACGAATGTAGCCCTGTGGCATTGGAGTCCCGTGAAACATTGCCCCAGGAAGGGACGGGTAAGCCTGCGCCTCTGCAACAACGTAGTCTTGCATTCTTAAGCGGCATGGCTTCAATGCCTACAAATTTACGTAAAGAATATTATACATATATACATATCATCTTGAAAACATAACAACTTGAAAAGACTAACTACAATGTCGTAAACAATACTTACAGCAGACGTGCTAGGCGATGGGTCTCTTGGATTACTCGCAGTCTGTGCATCAGGAGAAGAGTGGGTCGCCATAGGCGTATTGGAAGCCTGAGATGCCTGCCACCGCAGCAATTCTTCCTTGACCTTCTCAGCAACTACATCGTTGACATTCTTAGCAACTAAATCCTCAACTCTCTTATTCTCCTATACATGGATAAAAGAAACATTAGCTTCTTATTAATGAATTTCCTTTTGCAGTAACATTCTAAAAAAAGAATAGGTTACCTCTTCTTGAGAAAGTCCCGCTCTGGGTTTGCGCTGGGATGGCCCAAAGAATGCTTTGATGCCAACACTAGCGCCGGCACCTCTAACACGTCCAGGATGCTCTGGATTACCCAGAGCAACTGTCAATTCATCCCTTGTGCCCTGAGGGATGAACGTGCCTTGTTTCCTCTGCTCGTGCAGCTGCCGCTAATCACCATAAACAGAAATTGGTAAGTTAACACCACAAATAATCAATATTCAAACGATTTCTCTAAGAGTGTTATTTTACCATTTTTGCAGCCGCCTCAGCAGTTACAGGCTTCTTTATTTCACCCTTCTTTTTTTGCCTGCCAGCTATCCATATATCATGGCGAGGCATGGGTGTGGCAGACTCCTGAGTAGGAGCAGACTCCTGAGTAGCCGCAGACTCCGCCTGTAGTCTTTGGCGAACGCTTGCATAGCCTTTTGGACCCATAGTGTGGTCATGCACATTCAGTGCACGTCTTGCTTTTTGTGCGTCACTGAGGGCCTAGTTAGTATGCACATTAATGATTTTGTTAGTAGCACTAAATGCTAATCTTGAATAGGTGAATACAATGTATATTAATTAAATTAGGAGTGACGCCTAATACCTTGAATTCTTCAGATTTTCTTGAAGCAACAAAATTGTCCCAATCTTCTTTGTCCAAGAAGTTCCATTGTTCAAGGGCTGACTTCTTCTTCTTATCACCCTCTTTTATGTATTCTCTGTTCAGATTTGTCCTATAATTCCTAAGCATCTTTCCAGCGCGTTGCATCACATTTTTACGATGCAACTTCTCATCCAATGCAAACAGATTCTGTAAAATAGAAATGTTATTAACTAGTATCCAAAATAGAATTGCAAATAATAGAATTTGTAATCTACAAAATAGAATTGCAAATAATAATAACTCATGCATAAATCCTTCCATATCAAGTATTTTTTCCCTTGAGGAACTTTATGCCAATTGTCATACTTAACACCACAATGGCTCCGAGTGGTACACCCAAGATAGTTCACAAAATTATTGCGGTTCACTCCAATTGGATTTCCTCCATTATCAAACTCCACCACCAATTTGGATCCACTACCACTTAGCGCTAATAACTTCTTCAACAGAGTGATGCCCCTTTTCTTGTTAAGTGTCTGGTGTTGCGCATCAAGTTGCTCCAGTGCTTCAGTGGGTACAGGTGCATCAACCTAAAATTTGACAAAAATAAAACACACTAAATTAGCCCAATATAGAAATATAGGATATATGACATAACTAGAAGATAATGAATTTTATAGAAATACAGGATATGTTTTTAGAACTTACATTAGTATCCTCGCCATGCTCGTCATGGACAACATGCTCATCATGGACATCATGCTCATCATGGACATCATGCTCATCATGGTCAGCCATCTGAAAATGTCATTAAAAAGGCAAACATTTAGCATTTCTATTAACTAGAAAAAGGCAAACATTTAGCATTTGTATTAACTAGAAAAAGGTAAACATTTAGCATTTCTATTAACTAGAAAAAGGCAAACATTTAGCATTTGTATTAACTAGAAAAAGGCAAACATTTAGCATTTGTATAAACATACATGTCTCTAAAATTGTGATCTTTTATCAATTAACAATCCTTCATTGTGATCTCCGCGCACATATAAGTCATCATTAGCTTCAATATTTTGTGGAGTTGGCAACCCAACTGAGAATGGACTGGAGTCATCATACTTATCATAGTACTCTTCTTCATCTATAGGATCTTCAATGAACTGTCTTTTACCATGAAGAACAACCGACCATTTATCATTTGCAGGATCATCGATATAGAATATTTGTTTCGCCTGTGATGCCAATATGAATGGTTCACCCTTCTCGCCAATCTTTTCAAAGTTCACCAAAGTGAAACCCAATTCATCCACTATAACTCCTTTGGTGTTATCAACCCAATTACATTTAAAGAGTGGAATTTTGAAATCTATGTAGTCAAACTCCCAAATGTCCTCAATGACACCGTAATATGACATTTTAGCTTCACGTGGACTCTTATCATTTGCACTTGCAAAGTACATAGTCGACGCTTGAAGAGTGACCCCACTATTTTGGACGACACTCTTATCATCTTGGCGCTTTGTGTAATATGTGAATCCATTAATGTCAAACCCTTCATAAGACATAACATTCGGTTTTGGTTTAAAGGCAAGGCATTTGATAGTTTCTGTAATATCATTTGGTGTTTGAGATAGTTGATGTAAGACTTTATCTTCAAACCACTTAGTAAAAGTCTTATTATGCTCTCTAGCAAGCCACATTGAACTTGCTCGAGGATGTTGTCTCTTTATGAAATTGGTATGTTCCTCGATATAAACACTCACTTCGTCCATATTGTGTAAAATATACAAGTGAGCTTGTTCCAACTGCTCACGGCTGATTACTTTCACCCGTGATCCCAAAATTCCTTTGCCTGCCTCAATATTCTTGTCATTATCAGGAGTGTCATTACCACTGAGAAAGTCATTGCAAAAATCCATAACCTCTCTCGCCACATAACCTTCAATAATACTCCCTTCAGGCCGATAACGGTTTCGAACATCACCTTTAAAAATGCTCATGTATCGTTCAAAGGGATACATCCAATGCAAGAAAACTGGTCCCAACATTTTCACTTCCCTAGTCAAGTGGACAACAAGATGTACCATGATATCAAAGAACGAAGGAGGGAAATACATCTCAAGCTGACATAGGGTAACAAACACTTCTCTTTGCAAATTATCGAGAGTATCAGGGTCAATAACTTTGCTACATAGACTGTTGAAAAAGAAACAAAGTCTGGTAATTGCAAACCTTACATGCTTCGGCAATATAGATTGAATTGCCACGGGCAATATTTGTTGCATTAGAGTGTGACAATCATGAGATTTAAGACCTATCAACTTCATATCTTTCATTGATACCAATCTACGGATGTTGGATGAGTAACCATGTGGCACCTTAACATTTACCAAGCATTCACAAAAAGTTTTCTTCTCCTTTCTAGACAACGTGTAACAAGCGGGAGGTAAGTATGTTCTTTTATTACCCATTTCACGTAATTCTATTAATTCTGACCTTATTCCCATTTCACGTAGGTCCAGTCTGGATTTTATCCCATCTTTAGTCTTACCTGGTATATTTAATAGAGTACCAATGATGCTATCACAGACATTTTTCTCAACGTGCATTACATCGATACAATGCCTGACTGTCAAAGAACTCCAATAAGGAAGATCCCAAAATATTGACTTCTTCTTGAATGAAGAATTGTCACTCCGTGTGGCCATACTACATTGTGATTTCTTACCAAATTCATTGACAATGTCTTTTACTCTTTCATAAACAACATCCCCTGGTATAGGTTTAGGTGCACTCCGTTCATCATTCCATCCATTGAATGCTTTGCGCTTCCTACGATACGGATGGAATTTTGAAAGAAACCTTCGATGACCAAGATATACAGTCTTGCCGCCATGTTTTAGTCTTATTGAATCAGTGTTTTCTTCACATATAGGACACGCTTTAGCTCCTTTGACACTATATCCAGACAAATTCCCATATGCTGGAAAGTCATTAATAGTGCAAAACAACATAGCGTGCAAACGAAATGTCTCTCTTGCTGAAGCATCATAGGTCATCACACCTTCAGCCCAAAGTTTCTTTAAGTCATCAATCAAAGGTTCAAGATAAACATCGATATCATTTCCGGGTTGTTTAGGGCCCGATATCAACAATGACAACATAACGTACTTATTTTTCATACACATCCAGGGAGGAAGATTGTATATAACAAGCATGACTGGCCAAGTGCTATGTTGGCTGTTCAATGTCCCGTACGGATTCATCCAATCTGTACAAAGCCCAAGTCTTAGATTCCTATCTTCTTCACCAAATTTAGGGTACAATAGATCAATCTTCTTCCACTGTGGGGAATCAGACGCATGTCGTAGGATCCCATCATTATTTTTCTTAACATCTGCATGCCACCTCAAATTCTTCGCATCTTTCGGATTTGCAAACAAGCGTTGAAACCGTGATATTATAGGTAGATACCACAACACCTTGGCAGGAGAACCAGTTTTGGACTCCCCCGAAGTCGTCAATTTATACCGTGACGCACCACATTTTGGACAATCTTTCAAATCTACAAAGTCCTTTTGAAATAATACACAATCATTTGGGCATGCGTGTATCTTCTTGGCCTCCATTCCCATTGGGCACAACATTTTCTTTACCTGGTATGTTGAGATTGGAAGCTCGTTTCCTTCAGGAAGCATTTCTTTCAACAAAGTCAACAATGAAGTGAAGCTTTTGTCGCTCCATCTATTGTTAGCTTTCAACTTATACAATCTCAACACAGCGCTAAGCTTCGTAAACTTAGCAGAGCCTGTGTATAACGGTATCTCAGCATCATGCACAATGTTTGTAAAGATAGGAGGTGGATCGGTGTGCTCTACCCTACAACTATCCAGCATTGCATCAACGATGTCTGTTGGAACTGGTTCGTTCACATTTACGTCATCGGAGGCAATTTCTTCTTCCACCCAAGCACTGCTATCGACATCTACTGGTTTCGATTTTGAAATCTCTCCATGCCAGTGCCATTCTGTATAGCCTTGTACAATCCCGTTGCACATGACATGACTTTTGATTTCCTCACCAGTGTTGACTTTCAAGTTGTTACCGCAATGCCTACATGGACAGTAGAACCTATCTGTAGGTTTTTTCCTATGTTCCTCGGCAAATCTAATAAACTGATCAAGACCAGATATAAACTCTGGGGTGCAACGATTACGAATGGACATCCATGATCTATCCATTCTATGATCAGAGAAAACAAGTATATATTAGGAAACAAGTATATATTAGGAAAAGATTAGGCAGCATTTCCCCGTTGTTCTCTAAGTACATATGTACTTAGAGAACAAACGGGGAAATGCCAACAAACACATGTGATGTCATTCTTATATATAATAAATGTGTACCACCTATCCCATCCTTGAACACCTAATCTCACTAGTAAGTGTATAATGTGTATTGGGTTTTCAAGAAAATTTCGGCAGCATTTCCCCGCTGTTCTCTAAGTACATATGTACTTAGAGAACAAACGGGGAAATGCTACCAAAATTTTCTCGAAAACTCAATACAAATTATACACTTACATCCGAAGTGAGATTAGGTGTTCAAGAACAGTCCCAAACCGGGGACTATCCAAGATTTACTCCTAATGAGTAAATCTTGGACGGGTTTCTATGCCAACAAACACAATAATAGATATCTACAATGAAGCCGGACTCCATACAAACAGTATATAATTTAGTGATTGTTCATTCTAATTTATATCAATGTACAAGTAATATAAAAAACAATGATTGTTCACATTCTAGGCCAACAAACACATGTGATGTCATTCTTATATATAATAAATGTGTACCACCTATCCCATCCTTGAACACCTAATCTCACTAGTAAGTGTATAATGTGTATTGGGTTTTCAAGAAAATTTCGGCAGCATTTCCCCGCTGTTCTCTAAGTACATATGTACTTAGAGAACAAACGGGGAAATGCTACCAAAATTTTCTCAAAAACTCAATACACATTATACACTTACATCCTAAGTGAGATTAGGTGTTCAAGAACAGTCCCAAACCGGGGACTATCCAAGATTTACTCCTAATGAGTAAATCTTGGACGGGTTTCTAGGCCAACAAATAATGTGTTGTCATTCTTATACCTAAAATCCTAGTTCTTCAAATTAGGGTGATTATTGATGTCTTTAAAAGCATGATTGGCAATTTAGGGAAAAGTTCATCATTTAAATTCCAAGCATTCACATGTGTGCATTACAGTTCATCATTAAGCAAGAAGGGTGATTAGGATTCTCAATATACTCAACAATAAAATAAGTTAAACATGTGTGCATTACAGTTCATCATTTACATTCCAAACATGTCACATGTGTGCATTACAGTTCATCATCAAGATATCTATAACTTACTTAAACATTCAATTATGAAGTAAATATACACTTAATTAAGAATAGCATGACACACAAAGTTGCAGTCAACATCATTATGTTTTGTTCTATCATGGACTATCAGATTAGTATATCACATATGTATCAGTACATTATTAAATAAACACAATCAGTAAATAACTTTAAAAAAAAAAATCCACTAGACGTGCAGCCTAGACGTGCATCCATGAGTGGGAATATATCATGGATGATTGGAAGGTGTTGGAATTTGATATTGTCATCCAAACTCTACAAGTCTTAGTATCTTTAGGAAAGTATGTGTATGAAGTTGTGTGATATATTCCTCCTCTAGATACTTGCTTCTCCATTTATTGGAGCATGATGATTGTGGTGAGTCATATATGGATGCATGATCTATGAAGTAGGTAGTATTTTAATATCTCCAAATCTCTTGATAATTTCAAAAACTAACCTCCCATGTGTAAGTTATTTTTATGCTATAGTTTTGACCTTATGAGTTCATTGAGAAAAGGTCCTAGTATTTACAATAATATGTATTACTCATAAACTAAACTAACAATTTCTCATAGTTGGAAGGCTATCATCCATGGTGGATATCCAATTGATGTATGTTCTACTGAGGACCACCTATGTAGAATGTTGTTGTTGGAAAAATGTAGGATCATAACCTCTAGTTGCAACACATTCTACCATTTTACCAATTTCCACCACAATTCCTTATCCAAGAAACCCAAATTGCATCACACCTATCCTACAAAATTTCTATTATCCTAACCTGCCCATAGGCTCCTTCATGTTTACCAAAAAATTGGGACCCTAGGCGTGCCCTGGCACCTACTTAGGCGCTGCCTGGGTGAGTTCTAGGTCGGCGGCGGCAGAGAAAAGCAAGGCAGAGGTAAAAAAAGGTGGCGAAGGTTTGTGGGTTACCTTGCACGAGGACAGCACGAGTAAAGCTGCTTCTACCGGCGGGGGCGGAGGTGAGGACGACAGCACCATAGCTGCTTCTACTGGCGGCGACGACTAGAGGAGAGCAGGGGCGGTGGGCAACGACCGGCGGTGACAAGCGGACAGCAGCAGCAGCAGGGGCGGCGGAGAAGAAGGCGCCGGAGAGAAGCACCAGAGAGCAGCAGCAGCAGAGAAGCACCGGAAAGTCGCCGTAACAGGGAAAATTGCCGCAATAGGGTAGCAATGAAACAGAAGAAAGGGGAAGAGTCGGGTGATCTCGGGGGGTTATGAGTTCCCAAATAGCGTCGGTTGTTTACAACAACTGACGCCTAAACATCTTTAGCGTCGGTTGGTTGAAACAACCGACGTCCAATTGGACGATATTTTCATGGAAATTTTTGGCGGGAACCACCTTCAGCGTCGGTTAGACAACGATAACCGACGCTGAAAGTGACATTGTCCGCGCAAATTTTCATCGCAAATAGGCGTCGGTTTTCTAGGTATATAACCGACGCTGAAAATGACACTATTTTTTTATCGAAAAATGGATTTCGCGGGTGACTTTAAGCGTCGGTTTTTTATAAACAACCGACGCTTAATACAAAGCGGTACCCGTGTCTGTCTGGTCTTCGAATATAGACGTTGGTTTTATTAAACAACCGACGCCTTATATGTTAGGCGTCGGTTTTCCTTAATAACCGACGCCCAGAAAAGCGACACTGAATGCTATTTCTGTAGTAGTGAAAATGTGGTGTGTCAAGGTATAAGACTACAAATTCAGCTAAGGCTAAAAATGGCTCTCCTGCCAAGGTGATGTGGTATCTACCAATAATACCATGATTTCAGTGCTTACTTCCTAATACAGAAGATGCACAAAATTTGTCTTGGCATGGGGAGTTAAAGGCCAATGATGATGGCGTCCGACGACATGCATCTGATTCACCACAATGGAAGAAAATTGATTTATTATACCCTCAATTTGGTAAAGAACCAAGAAACTTAAGACTTGGACTCTGTACAGATGGAATGAAACCATATGGTACATTAAGCACCCAACATAGCACGTGGCCTGTTATGATTGTTATATACAATCTTCCTCCTTGGTTGTGTATGAAAAATAAGTATGTGATGTTGTCAATATTGATATCAGGGCCCAAGCAACCTGGAAATGATATTGATGTTTACCTTCAACCTCTAATTGATGACCTAATGAAACTATGGGAAGAAGGTATTATGAAATATGATGCTTCACGTAAAGAGATCTTCAGTTTGCGTGCTATGTTATTTTGCACGGTTAATGACTTCCCAGCTTATGGAAATTTGTCTGGATATAGCATAAAAGGATACATAGCATGTCCTATTTGTGAGGAAAATACTGATTCAATCAGACTAAAACATGGTGGTAAAATCGCATATCTTGGTCATCAGAGATTTCTCCCACCAGTGCATCCTTATCGAAGGCAACGCAAAACCTTTAATGCGTCAACTGAGGAACGAAGTGCTCTTAAACCTATACCAGGAAATGTTGTATATGATAGGGTGAAACGTATTGTTAATGAATTTGGAAAGAGTTCAAGTAGTCGTCCACTCGCATGTGACAAATCTCTATACAAGAAGAGGTCAATATTCTTGGAACTTCCTTATTGGAGATCTTTGACAATTAGACATTGCATTGACGTCATGTATGTTGACAAAAATATTTATGATAGCATCATTGGTACGCTATTGAACATACCAGGAAAGACTAAAGATGGCTTCAAATCTAGAAATGATTTAGAATTAATGTATATAAGAAAATAATTATCAGTGGAGATTAGGGATCGCCGCACATATTTACCACCAGCTTGTTACACTCTGTCAAAGAAGGAGAAAAAGACTTTCTGTGAGTGCTTGTATAATATTAAGGTTCCACAAAGATACTCTTCTAATATTCGTAAATTGATATCAATGAAGGATCAGAAGTTGATAGGTCTCAAATCTCACAATTGTCACACCTTAATGCAACAAATTTTACCTGTGGCTATTCGATCTATATTGCCGAAGCATGTAAGGTTTGCAATAACAAGACTCTGTTTCTTCTTCAAAGAAATATGCAACAAAGTGATACATCCTGATACTCTCGATAAATTATAGAAAGATGTAATTGTTACCATGTGTCAGCTTGAAATGTACTTTCCTCCTTCATTTTTTGATATCATGGTTCATCTTGTAATACATATTACAAGGGAGGTGAAGATTGTGGGTCCAATTTTCTTACATTGGATGTATCCATTTGAACGCTACATGAGTTTTTTTAAAGGTGATGTTCGGAATCCTTATCGTCCTGAAGGGAGTATTGTTGAGGTTTACGTGGCTAGGGAGGTGATGGACTTTTGTATTGATTTTTTGAATTGCAATAGCGATCTTAAAAATTCCCATCACACTGGATCTTATTGTGGCAAAGGAACTCTGGGAGGACGAGTGAAAGGAATCCGTCGTGAGTTTTGGGAACAAGCTCATTTGTATACTTTACACAACATCGATGAAGTTAGTAGCTACATCAAAGAACACAATGATCTTATCAAGAGAAATCATCTACGATCTAGTTCAATGTGGCTTGCAAGAGAGCATAATCAAACATTTATTAGGTGGTTTGAAGAGAAAGTATTCAATCAACTATCTAAATCACCGAATAATGTTACTGAGAACATAAAAGGGCTCGCCTTTAAGCAAAAAATGGATGTCATGTCATATGAAGGTTATGACATAAATGGATTTTCATACTACACAAAGCATCAAGACGAAAGTAGTGTGGTCCAAAATAGTGGGGTTACTGTTCAAGCTTGTTCATGGTATTTTGCTAGTGCCAAATATAAAAGACCACGCAAAGCTGAGATGTCATATTATGGCGTCATTGAGGACATATGGGAATTGGACTATACAAATTTCAAAGTTCCTATCTTTAGGTGTAATTGGGTTGACAACAAAAAAGGAGTTTTAGTGGATGAGTTTGGTTTCAAATTGGTGAATTTTGAAAAAAATGGTGAGAAAGATGAGCCACTCATCATGGCAGACCAAGCAAAACAAGTATTCTATATTGATGACCCTGCAAATAAAAATTGGTCTGTTGTTCTTCATGGAAAAAGACAGTTTACTGTAGATCCTATAAATGAAGAAGAATACTACGAAAAGTATGATGATTCCAGTCCATTCTCAGTTGGTTTGCCAAGTGTGAATGTTGAAGATAACAACGACGAATATTATAAACGTCATGACCATGCTGAAGGAATTTTACTTGACTAACAACTCAACCAATACTAAAGGCATGTATTCTTTGAATTATTTATTTTATTATCATTCAAGCAAATAATCTTTTTAGTATACATCATATATCATGTATACCTTATCACTTGAGCTTTTGTTATAACTTATTTTTTTATCATGTATACTTGCAGGTTCTAAAATGGTGAGTGAAGGTGAACATTCTGAGCATGAGCATGAGCACCAAGAGGATGGTAGTGGTGATGCTAAGAAAAGTAGAGGTCCCACACTGATGCGTAGGCTGCAGGAGCTCAGGGCTAAAGGGGACAAATTGCCAATCCAATTTGATATCACGGGAGCACCTGTTGGGGAACATGCTAGTGCTTTCAAGCATTACGTAGGGGAGACTGCACGCAGTAAGCTGCCAATAGATATAGAAAATTTGCATGATGTTCCTAATGCCAAAAAAGACCTCATATGGAAAGATATATCTGTGAGTAGAAGTGATATTATTTTAATATATTTTTTATCTATTGATTCTAATTTAGTTTGCTTGGAATTAATTCCTTTTCAAAACAACATTATTAATTGCTTCTTTTGTATGTATAGTGACTTTTTCGTCTAAATGAAAAAGATCACAAGAAAAGAGTGGTACAACGTTGTAGTGTAAGATGGAGGGGTTTTAAGACATATCTCACAAGGGAATTTATAGATAATCCTAAATAAAAGAAGAAAGCAACAGATGTATATATTTTTATAGATCCTGAGAAGTGGGAAAGATTTTTTGCAGCTAGGAGATCGGAAGAGTTTCAGGTAATAAAGGTTGTGATGTATTGTATGAATCTTTAATTTTATACAATTAAGGAGGTGAATCTTTTTATACATGTTTGCCAAGTCTAAATTGCAATACCTCATTTTAAATGATCAGGCTATCCACCAGGCTCAAAAGGAAAGACGAGCCAAAAATGTGCATGACCATCGCTTGGGGCCCGGTGGTTATGCCTTCCGCCGCCAACTACAAGAGAAGCAATCCTCTTCTGGAGAAGAATCTAGTACAACTCAAGTTGAGCGTCCACCCCGACACTTGACATGGATTGATGCTAGAAAGAATCGAGCAGGTAAAATTGTCAACCCTGCAACAAAGGAGGTGGCACAAAAGATGGTAGGTTTATCCCAAATAAGTAAAGAGTAACTCCCACAAACTTAGATTTATTGATATCCAATTGATATTGTGATTCAATATTTTTATTAACTATGGATAGATTGATCTCCACAAGCAAAGGAAGGAAGGAAAGTTCATCCCAACTGGCCACATGGATGAACTATCAGTTGCTCTTGGTACGAAGGAGCATCCTGGCCGTGTTAGGGGATTAGGAGCTGGCATAGGATTCAAGTCTTATTTTGGCCCATTGCAATCTAAAAGAGGTCGTGCAGGATGTCTTACACAAGAGGAGGTTGAAGCATTAGTAGTGCAGAAAGTAAAAGAAATAATGTCTTCATTTCAGCCTACTCAACCTTCTCAACCTATTCATACTGTGTGTCTCTCAAGTGATGAGGTACAAGCCCATGCTCCAGTTGTAGAAGGTCATGGGAGCACTCCCAATGACCCACCACAACAATCTGCAGTACGTTTTTGTTATATATGTTGTGTTATTAGTATGATATATATATATGATAATATATATAGCTGTAACAGGTATCTATTCTACTACTTCTTATATAACTTATATTATTTCAATCTAGGTTGGTATGAACTGTAAACTTGCAGTGGAGGTTCCAGAATATAATGTTGTGGCAGCGGGCAAGGTGTACAACCTTGGTGGTACATTGCATTGCCAACAAATTACTGATGACATTTGTCGTGTGTCCATCCATCTTGTGTATGACGGAATGGGGGACAAACCACAACCCATACCTAATCCTGAATATAGTACAGTTGAAGAAGCTGAGGGTGCTATGGTGGGTTGGCCTAGACACTTGGTTATCAATGACAAGGTATACCTTATTTCTACCATATTTTTCATATTTGAGTGCATATATGAACTCGTGTAATATAAGTATGTAATTTAATTAATAAGTTTGTAAACCAAAAAGTAAAAATTCTACTAGTCGTCCTCCTATGCCCAAGCCATCTTTCATTCCTGAAGCTACATTCGACGAATTGGGAAGTAAATGTAAATGTTTGTGTCGATACTTAGCCAACCAAAGATCAGGATCACATATGTTGGTCAATTTAACAGAAGATGCAGCTGGGAGGGACTTTGAGAATTTTATTTTTCTTGATGATATTATAGAGTTGTTCCAGTATGATTGGCTAAATACTTTGACAATAAAAGTATGGATAAGGTAAGGATCTATCAATATATATATCACAATCCAATACACATTTTTAGCTTAGTTCTATATATGGAAATAATTACAAATGTTTTACATCCATTTATATACTGAGATCACAAACCTTGATATAAGGAATGTTGGATTCTTAGTTCCTTCAATCACTAGTCAAGTGGAGACAAATTTTGAGGATGTGAATGTGTACTTCTCTACTGCATTCAAATATTTTTCTAGTGAAGGGAAGGAAATTATCCTAATTCCTTTTAACATGTAGTAAGTATTATTATTCAATATAATTTTAATAATAAATAAAATTATTTATTTTAATGTTTGTTTTATTCTTACTCAGAGCTAGACATTGGTTATTAGTGGTGATTGACCCTAAATTGATGACTCTTCATTATCTTGACCCAATGGGTAAAACAACAAGGAGTCACAAACTGAAATTGCCAGCTATGGAGTAAGTACAAATTTGGTGAATGCTTCAACATGATATTTCTATTTAGAATTTCTATTTTACCAACTATTATTTAATTGATAGGGGTATAAAGGCTTTTCGTGATGCTGGAGGACAAATACCCACAAAATTAAAGACATTGACTTTGAAAAATGTCAAGGTAGCTACTTTGACAACTGCTTAGTCTTATATGTATTTTTCAATTCTAATATGTCAACTCTTATAGTCTGATCTCAACTGTTGTTTATAGTAGTTTACTAACATTAAGTATAATTCGTTATTTGTAGTGTCCTATGCAAAATAATGACTGGGCTTGTGGCTACTATGTAATGAAATATATGCCAGCTATTGTCAAACAAGCATCATATGACATTTAGACTATAAGTCAGGTAATAAAGAATAACATCATAAATTTACAAGTGATTGTAGTTATTTTATAAAATATTAGCATGTGCATTTTTTGTTACAGATCTTTACAACTCAGCCTTACACACTTGTGGACTTTAATGAATTCCAAGAAGAGTGGTCAGATTCTTTTCTAAATGAAGTCAATATAGCATTGGATTAAATATGTCAACTCCATTTATGTATGTGGTTTGAGTACTCTTTCATATTTACTTTTGTATCTGATTAATATCATCTCAGACTTGTAATCTATCATTTTGCAAATTTTTATGTGATTATGAATCATTTTTGTCATGAATGTGTGGTTTTGAATGGTGACGGTTGAGCATCAATGCCCCACTCTCCCAGAATATATGAATCTTCTTGTTCTTCTGTTCTATTTCATTTTTTGCAGAAATTTAAAAAAAAAATCTTAACTTTTAGCGTCGATTTTTTAAATAACCGACCCTAAAGATTGAATAACCACTTCAGTGTGATCCTCGGTCGAAGAAAATTTTCTCGACCGAGAGAGTTTACAAGGTCATTTTTTTTGGAATAACCGACCCTAAAGATATTTTCAGTCGAAAATTTTCTCGACCGAGGATTACACTGAAGTGTTTATTCAATCTTTAGGGTCGATTATTCTAAAAAACTGACCCTGTAAAACTCTCTCGGTCGAGAAAATTGTCGACCAAAAATATTTCAGTCGAAAATTTTCTTGATCGAGGATCACACTAAAGTGGTTATTCAATCTTTAGGGTCGGTTATTCCAAAAAAACCGACCCTTTAAAACTCCCTCGGTCGAGAAAATTGTCGACCGAAAATATTTCGTTCGTAAATTTTCTCGATCTAGGATCACACTGAAGTGGTTATTCAATCTTTAGGGTCGGTTATTCCAAAAAAACTGAACCAGTAAAACTCCTTCGGTCAAGAAAATTGTCGACCGAAAATATTTTCGGTCGATAAATTTTTCGACCGAGATCGTTTACAGGGTCGATTTTTTTGGACTAACCGACCTTAGAGGCTCCTTTTTTCTCGCCTGGGTCGGATTTTTTACAACCTTTTGCATCGGTGTTTACTCTGTAAGGTCGGTTTTATTTGGTCAAATAAATCGACGCTATAGAGCAAATTCTATAGCGACGACCACTTAGGCGTCGGTTATAAAGTGACGTTGCAGGCTTAAAAAAACCAACGCTATAGACCATACATGTACTAGTGATAGACACTCCAGTGTGTCCTCTAACAAAGCCCTACCATGGGGCCTTCGTGAGAAGAGGTTGAGTTTTCTCATGTTGAACTTTCCTTTCTTTAGAAATGAACGCCCATGGTGAGGAGGGTCCCCTTTCTAGTGGTTTCTGAAGAATGCAACTCTGAAGTTCCATGATAGCCTGGGGTAGATCTAGGATAGAGGTGTTGGTGATTGGTGAAATCTCAATCTACCCTGAAGTGAGTCTGATCAGCTTGGCTCCTCTGATGATCCCGACCTCCATGCTGACGGGTGGTTCAGGTGATGGCATAGTAGATGGCATGAGTTATAGGGGTGTCGTGGTCATCCTCAGTAACTTGGTTCCCCTCCCAAATCATCGCCAGTGCGGTCTTGGAGGACCTGGCAGGCGCATCACTAGTGGTTGTAGGAGGAGGTTGGTTACCCAGAAGGAGGATCAAGGATCTAGACCAATTGAGAGGAAGGTTGCTTCTTCTACAAGTCTCGCTGAATCCCTGTCAGATCACCAATTGTGCCAAGCCTCTAGTAACGAAGAGGGTCTGGAGATCATCGAGACCTAGAACCACCGTTGTGGGATTGAAAAGGGGAGAGAGAGAGCTTGGAGCCTTTGCTGAAGAACGACATCAAAGCTTGGTTCACCGTTTGGGAGTCCTTCTCCAAGATGTGATGAGGATCTCAACCTCCTTCCCATTCAGCCATGTTCTCTCTGACCTTGGGACAATTCTCATCTTGGTTTGTTTTCGGTGATTGAGAGGTTGAGGGTGACGAGGAGGGGTACTATCTCTCCATTCCAGGGGTCTCCAAAGTAAAAAAAAAAGATCAATCTATTATGGTTGTTTCCTAGATCATGATTTGTGAGTAAGACTCCATGTGATCGTTTCATTTTCATTGGATCAAGTGAACCCATCTACCACAATATCATCCTGCATTTATAGAGGTGATAGACAACCAGGTAGCCATTCAACTACTTTAGATCGACACCTTAAATGTGTGTATCCTCTAGCAAAATCCAATAGAATTGATATTTGAAACATGGGTTCATCATCACATAACCCTTCTTATCAACAAATTTGAAACCAGAAACCCAATATTCGGTCATCTAACTTAAATCATTGATTGTGTATAAGCCTTGATCTCAATCAAATAATAATTGAATTTTGATTCTACAATTCCTAAATGCACATTATAGTCATAACATACCCCAAGTCTCATCAATTTGGCATTTTTGTTCATTATGAATACTAAATGAATCTCCTGGACTCCTAAGTACTCAAGTCAGTGAATAAAAAGCTATTCATTGTGATTAAACTCAATTAGATCTAATAATTATCCATTGCATCTATGCTTACCCTATTAAAGTGAATAGAATCCACAATTGAATAATCAATTCCTAAATTTATTATTAATCATCTACATAACATTCATGGTCTTCAAATTCTATATTGGGTATCAACCCCTAAAATTCGGGGCATCTCCTATTTTTCCTTTAGAGAAATTCACCTAAATCATCATTCTATTGGTCTTATGGACATTAGCCTACATAATATCTTTTTATTTTGGAAAATATGCTTCATGTGAAGTAGCTTACATTGTTATAGATCTTGTGATCATATTTTGACATTCTCTTAGTCTCTTTATTATACATTGTCAATGATGGAACACTATTTGATGATACATCATTCTCTATCAGGTTTCAAGTTTGTTAGTCTTGGCCGCCTTTGTCTTTATATTGTTCTGGTGTTATTCTTATCTCACACGCATGCAGGTTGATGATTATGGGGTGTGTGCCCTAATTCTTTTTATGTGCTAGTATGCACAATTCTATTGTTTTAATGGCAAGTATATCTTTTGTTGTTGTTATTTCTTTTATGTATAGTTGGGTAGTCCTTTTCTCTTTCATGGGAAGCCTTTACTTTTGATGTCCTTTATTTCATATTATTCTCATTTTCCTTTTTTGCATGCACATACTAGCTTATACTGATGTTCTCTTTTCTTTTCCTTTTATGGGGTATGATTCCTACCCCAGGTGTTAGACAAGGAGAGGACAACCAAGGTGGACCTGGACCACAACATGTGTAGCTGAACTCTCGTGGGAGGCTTGTGTGAATTTGTTAGGTGATCCTTAGCTATTCCTATGTTTAGTTAGTCTTTCCTTTTGTCTCACCCTGCATGGGGAATGATACTAGTGATAACAAGCTTTGTAATGGTTAGATATATCTTTAAATTTCACTGCTACTTTGGTCTTATGATACATTCATGTTGAATAAATTGTTTATCATCCTTTTTTGAGAAAAACATTATGTTGATATTTGGTTGAGATGTTGCCTTTTTATTTTAGTAGGGAGTGGTTCTCCTCTGGGATCCTACTCCTTTCATTATTATTCCATACTCAACTCTTGTATTTAATTTTTTGTTGAAGTAAACAAGTTCAATCAAACAATGAGAACCCTCATAATGTAAAAGGCTTTGCATATTTTGTAAGAATAATTTGTTCATCCATATTTCCTAGTAATCCTTTGGGCTATTATGTAAATCTTGTAAATTTAATTCAATAAATGTACATAAGTTTATTAAACTGTTATATGTGTTATGTGTGTGGTTTTCAGGCCGCCTAGAGATGGGCGCTTCAATCTGTTTAACATTTTCTATATGGATAGTGGAATTTGGATTGGGGTAAGAAAGATTATGTGATAGGAGAGTAGCTTGTTTGCAACAATCTCAAATGGGGAAACATAGTGTAGGTATTGAGGATGCCTATAATTCATCTAATTTGATTGAGGTGGTTGGGGAGGCACATGAAAAGAATTGTCACTATAACAAAGCAGGTCTTGGAATCAATTGTTGGTGGGGGTTGTTGGTGGTTGTTTCTCTAAGGTTTCTTGGTGATATTATATGGGCTCTTTTTAGTTTATGTGTACTTTGTTAACTTGGGGTATAGAGGAGGTAGATGTTGTTTAAGACGTTTTCTCAATCTTGGTAAACTACAATTGAAATAAGAGATCATCAGATACAAAATTGAAAATGGAAGACAAGGGAGAATAAATTGGTAAGAAAGGTTGATTTATGAGAGTGATATTATGAGATAGAGTTAATGATACAATATCTTGGGAAATAAAATCCCATGCTTGAGGTAGGATATGACCCCATGGTGGTCAAATTGTAACTGGTGTCAGGGACATGTTGTGCATTTGCTGAAAATTGGAAACCATATTATTATAATGTGATAGTTGATTAATAAAGAATGTATGTAAAGACTTGATAATTAGATCAAATATTTAAAAAATTGAATACAAACATATAAACAAATCTTCTTACAATCATGCTTTACATCAGAGATGCAAAAGCTTATTTACACATAGGACTATAAAGTAAGATTATGAGCAAGTCCTATCTATTCTTCAACATGGGATATATAATTCATGTCTCTTATAGCCCTTATTCATATCACATGTCCATGAGTTCCCAGAGGGAACAAAACCAGACATGGATCCCAAGAAGGAAAAATATAGGTCACTGAGGCTAGTACTAGATTCAATTATTGAGCTAATTGATAAATAAATATTCCGGAGATCAAACCTAGGTAAGTTTGCTTGGTGGACTATGGTAATAAAAAGGGGATAATCAATTTACCATATTAATATCAAAAGGATACAACAATGTTAAGTGGTGGATTCGTGTGTTTTCACTTGAGGTACTCTTAACCCGTTGAATTTGAATTAAATGTTCCTTTAGTACACACACTGGGATCTTTTGGTATTTATAAGGACCTAGTCTAACTCACTTTCTTGGACTACACACATTTCACCTGCAAGCGCACGAGGTCATGTTATACAATAGGCAGAAATGCAAGATTAGGGTCGATCCCTAGGGAGAGAGGAGGAACTAGAGCTTAGTTAGAGTAAACTATGTTTCTACAGTGGAGATTAGAGGTTTTAGGGTTTAAAGTTGGTTTTGGTTTGATTAAGTTAAGGTTCATGTAAGAAAACAAGTAAAGGAAGAAAAACAATAAAAACCCTAAATTAACCCTAAACAAGTAATTCTAGTTGACAAAGAAAGACAACTAAGTGAACCAAAGAAAGAGAATATGACTACGTAACACTAGCTAGGTAAGTTAGACACTAAAGCAATTAATGACCAAGATTATCACTAACTATCAAGATTAACACCGGCAAGCTCAATAACTACTATAGAAAGGACTAACTATATAAAACTAAGCAATTAACTATCAAAGCAATAAAGAAATTAACCAAACTAACATGAACAAGCTAAGAGAGAAAGATGGGTTTTAAGAAATGTTAAAGAGAGGTTTAACGTTTGGGGGAGTTATACTATGATATTAGATGGGGAGAACATACCATACAAAACCTAACCATTCATTCTAAATTTCTAATCCAAACAATTAGTCAAATGCAATAGAATCACCTTAGACTATTAGTTGGAAATGGATAGAATAGTGTGTGAAGGGAAACTACAACCTTGCACGCCCTATCTAGCATTATGAGGCTCAATTGGACCACAACTTTGGTGGGATTTCAATTCAATTTAACTAATCTAGACTTCTAGGGTAAGAGTTCTTAGTGTAATCGGGATCCAAAGGTAGGAATGAGGAGTAGAGGTGAGGATATTCACCTCACACAACTCACCATCTAGATTTTAGTAAACTCCTAGGCAATTACACTAAACAATCTCACACTAGCTTCTTAGATCTAACTCGTAGGAGTAGAAGAAGGGATATATGTGTGGGAATATGGGATGCTAGCTAGGTATCCACTACATGAACCTAGGAGAAAATCCCAAGATAGCCTCACATATGCCATCTTCTCGTAGACTTAGGTTGTTTCAAGAATAAAACAATAAGTAGTTGATGTTTTCAAGCACAAACCATAAGGAGAAACATGGGAAACAAGATAGAAGTAGAAAGAAATCATCATAAATGAAATTAAAGAGTTTACAAATTATATTCCCCCAACATGGTATCAAAGTATCATTTAAAGGGCTTATCTTCTCATAGTGCAAAAATGAATAAAAGAAGAGGTAGAAGAAGAGATAAAGGCCATGGATCTCGTGAATGATATTCTCCTTCCTCACCTCCACCAGTAAGAGCAAGTCCTCCTCCCTCCATGGTAGCAAGATGGAATGGAATGGTGGTAGATGATAGTCAAAACCCTAATACACTTGGGTTTTGGGGTCTAGGAAGGTGGAAATGAAGTGGAGGGGGATGGGAGTAGGCGAGAGCTCTTGAATGAACCAAGGAAGGTAGGATTGAATTGTTACAACCCGTTATTAGCTTTGTTGGTAATCCTAGAGATTTAAGATAAGAGTAATGCTTGACATGCATTTGTTAGTAAAATTCTATGTTGTGCTTTATCTTAATTTTCGTAACCTTTAATACTTATTTGGGAAACTCATTATCATGATTTAAGAATACTATAAAAATCTGAGTTGGAGTTAATATAGTATTAACCCATACATGTATGTAATAAGAGAGTTAATCATATTGGAGGAAATAATTAAAAGATTAATTTTTCGTTTGAGAATATTATCAAATTAATATTGTAGGATAATAGAGAATACAATTACGAATCTAACAAAAAAGAATGAACCAAATCGGAGCTAAAATGAGAGAGTTATGCCCTTTTTAGTAAATATGTACAGAGTGACGCAACAACGACACTGTGTCATGTTCTGTGACAATGATGTTGTGTCATGTGTGCGAGTGCAACACTGCGTCGTGTGCCGCGACCACGAGAGATGCCGTCCAGGACAGCCAATCGTAAAATGATCATATCTCAGACTACACTTATCCATTTTCAATAAAACAAAGTGCGTTGGAACCACAATTTGATCCTCTATCCTCTAAAACTCTTTAATCAATGAGAGGTTGACTTAGAAGGTGATTTCTCGGTTGATTTTATCCAAAACATTTGAGGCTTGGGTTAACCTCTAACCTTCATCTTCTACCTACAACAGACCTTCTTTATGGTTGAAAGGAAGAAGAATCGGTGATTTTCTAGGGTTTTGATATAGATTCGAGATTTTCAGAGATGGGAAGAATTTTTAAGGTGTTTTCACACCTTAGGGTGATTGGGTCTTCCTTTAAATAGTAGATTGCATGAAAATGAGTTAAATCATCAATAATCTTCAATTGCATAGTATGCGAGTACAAACCCTAAGTTGCCTTTTTGATCTAGCTTGTGAAACATGATATGAAATGGATTATTTCTCTATAGTGATGAATTTCAGATTATGAAATCACATTAGAAATGATCACTATCCATGTAAATGAGAATTTTTAAAGTAATTGTAGAGGTTACATGAATATACAAAAATGTAGGGTTTTCGGCTATGACTGAAATTTTTGTGTAATTGAATAAAGAAGTTATCCTAGTTGAATCTCTTTGGTTACGAATGATTGTTTTATTTGTTTGTGTGTTACATATATGTCAGATAAGATCTTGGATTTCATTTGATGATATCAATGTTTGCTTGGTATATTAGTAAGTACGGTGAAACCTAAAATGAATGGAAAGTTGGAGGTATACAAATACACATCTTGATTCAATGTTATTCTTGATGTATGATGCTTTCGTTGATGGTGTGGAAACCCTAGTTGAGTTCATTACAGGGTTTCATATATATATATATATATATATATATATATATATATATATATATTTGATTATATATGAATTTCTGAGAGAAATCTTTATTGAATGATGTCATGATGTATTAAATCCTTATGTGAGTCATGGGATAAGTGAATGAGGTAAATGAAACCCTAAGGATAAGTGTTCATTGAATCAAGTATTGTGATATTTATGTTTCTCAATATGAGATCTGGTTATGCTTAACCGTTCAGTTGTGTTAAATGTTATCAGATGGATTATGAAATGAATGGTTTATAAAGATGAACTAAGATATGTTGATGTGATGATTGAAATGTGAATTTAAAGAGTGAATTAGACATGTAGATTCCATGAAGACTGTAGAATCCTCACAGGATGAGGCCTGCATTGTGAGGAGGAAATAGTTTCCCGACTGGAGGTTGAGACGTCCCCGGATTTTCACCTTCTGCAAACCCTATTGGGAATGAGAGGTTAGAATCTGAGAACATCATCCAATCATATCAGAAAGTGATGCGGAAGAATAATACACATACATGAACATACAACCATAACATACTCAACATTCACATGTATTCTACAATATGAATTATTACAAATGATTTACGTTTACATATTGAATAAAAATTGTACAAGTCTATGAACATGTATGCTAACATGATCTTAGACAATAGGTACAACCTGTACGACTTGCTCACATCCTATTCTTTTATCCCATGCTAGCTCTGAACCCAGAAAATACGAGAAACAAAATCATCAACAAAAGTTGGTACGTGGAATTAAAGAGCTATACTATGTTGGCATATTGAAAATACTTGAAAAAGAAGAAAGAGAGAAAGAAACATTATTTAATGGCGGAAAATCAGGTAAACCCAAGTTATTAACCATATTTCAATGGACATGTATTACTATGGTGGACTTAGCACAAACATAAATTATTGGACCATATCCCCGCGTACCTTGTACCATTAGGGATCTTCCCGCGTACCTTATACCATTAGGGAGGTGCTAGTCAACATTAATACTTTCCCTCTCTAATAGGGATATTAATAAACCATCAGTAACTACATTCCATTTTCTTTCTTTAGTGTTCTTATTGTTCAAGGCGGAAATGACAATACATATAGATCTACATCCAACAATGTATTTCAAGTACAACAAGCAAGTACATATATTTAACATCCAACAAATCTAGTCATATAATTATATCCATGTACCTGAGTTCAGAGATTTTTAATACATCCATGGCCATCTAGATAATCTGGTCATGTCACCTGATTAATAACAAATATTCATCATTAATAAAAGAACATCATTAGTCTTGATTATTTAGGTCCAAGCTTATACGAGTGACTCCTCATATCTAAATCATCTATATAGCTCAAGTGAGGTTTCTATCATCATATATTAAGAAAGAGAAGAAGAAGGGAGAACATGTATTTTGAGTATCTTTTGCACAAAGCATCATACTCTCATAACTAGAGTTCATATATTACCTCACTTGCAACTAATGATGAGATTCACAAAATATGTCACCCCATCTAGGACCTAGCTCGGCCAAAGGATTGACTTTATCATATGGGTCATCTACCCATCCTTTTCTTTTACCCAATTCTCACATATGGATTTGAATCATGCATAAGGACTCAACTCAACATTCAAGAGTAATCTAGTGTAGGACACATTTTTTTTGTTAACACATATCTCATATATTGGAGGCTAGGTCCTATGACCTTCTCTCTGTGGGTCTTACTCTCTCTAGAGTTCACCACATATCTCATCCTACGACTAGATATCCTCCTTGTATAAGAGCTTGAGGCTCATACACACTCATCTCTATGTTAACTTAGCTTTTCATAAGTAGGAAAAATGAATGTACTTTCATCATCAAGATTTTGCTTAAATTCTCCAAAATTGGATTCAACTAATATACAATTCAAATCTTAATAAGGAACTTATACCATCATAGATCAACTTAGAAAAGATTCTATATACTTATTTCCTTCATCTTTCTTTTGTCTATCTATCTATCACATAACCTTATGAGGCTATAGACATCTAATCTAGATCTATTCTCTCTTCTAAACTGATGTCACTCCCTTTCAATTAGATTGCATGAACACTAACTACTCTCCAGTGTGAGGGACACATTTTTATATTTACATATATATAATAAAATATTATACAGTTTTTCTCCGACAAAGAAGACGTCAAAGAAAACACTCGAGGCTCGAGCCAATTGGAAAATAAAACCAAATCAGCAAAACCGGGTGTCCCACACACAGTAGATAGTCTAGTGTCATGTAACCTAGTGAAATGGTGAGAACGAGATGTAGACTAGTGTAGCTACCCAATACATATGAGCTCTATATGCAAAGGGTTTCAGACACCTGTCTAAACCTAGTTCTCGAACATCTAGGTTCTAACCAAGAGGCTAAGTCAAACCTAATCCTTGCTCAACAACTCACTAAGTTTGTAGTATTTAAAGGTGAAATTATGTTTTATGTTTCATGCTGGAGGTGGAGGTGCAGAGGTGAACCTTAGAGCCTTCTAGGTAGTTAAGATTATCGGATTGAGGAAGTCGTGGACGAGGTGGTGTACATGAATCGGGGACTGGTTGTTTTGGATCAACGGAGACCAGTACAGCCGCTGGAGAAGGAGAGTTGGGTCTGGACTCTCCACCGTCATGTACCACAAACCAAATGCTGAGACATGTTGCAGTAGGCATCGTAGGCTTCCCCTTTTATTCTCCGGGTAGTAATGGGTTGGAGCAGAGCAACACCCAGCTTGAGCTCGTGCAATGCCTGAGGCTCACCTAGGAGATGAACCCTTGCGGCATAATCCAATAGAGGCGAGGATGTTGTCTCTTTGTGTTGAAGATCATCATCCCCAACCCAGATCCTCGTTGTAGGGCGGCACGCTCGTAGAGAACAGATCTGTGCAATAGGAGACCCGTCGAGGAGACCAGGCTATCCCCAACCTGTGTCGCTCTCCTTCGCCGCGATTTTGAGCGAGAATTCCCAATGAGCTACAAATCCTCTCTAGGTTCTGAAACCTGGCATGGGATATTGCCCATACATAAGGGGTCCTTCAGATCCAGAAGATTAGGGAGGAAAGGACCACACGCTGGAGTGCTTTCTCATTGTAGAAGTCCCATCCGCAGAAGTACAGAGTCAGAGCGTGAGGAAGGGGGAGACCGAGTGAGTTCAGTCTGCGACGGGGCAATGAACCTTCCGCGGATGCTGTGGGTCACCGTCGAGATGCGCCCACACCTAAGGTGTCCTTTGGATCCATCGGATGGGGAGGAAGCAGTGGATCGTGAGTTCAGATGGGAAGAAACCCATTGTTGCCGCACCTTCGTCGGCTGTCTGGACCCATGGCGAGGTCTGAAGGGATTTCAGATACAAGAGGGAGTCGTCGGGGTTGCTTGCCCCTTCTTGAAGGTGGGTTCGATTCCCTTCTGATGTGAAGACGACTCTTTGTGTGCAAGGCGGATTTCTCTGTGCAAGTGACACCTATAGAAGACTGTGACTCGCGTGAAAGAGCAGACACATCTGCAGGTTTGGATCTTGGCGGATCCTATCCAAGATCCGGCTACCACGATAAATAGGTAAATCCTATTCTAATTTCCACAATATATCGAGAACTTGTATAATCCCTAGAAAATAGACTCCTTGGTGTAAAAATCCCCCAAAAATATCATCACACTCAAAAAAATATACCCTATACTGTTGGATGATTATATCAGACTTTTGAGACACATATGTTGATGATATTTAATTTAGATAAGAATTCTTCATTTAAATGGTATAATTAGTAAATGATTGAGATTAAATCTGAGAAAAATAGTTTTGGAACCTAGTATCATTTAGAAACTAAATGTGGACTTCAATATTAATTTTATTGATCAATCCTTAGTCCTTTCCCATAAATACATAATTAAATGTTTTAGCCTCATATTCATTCTATAAAATAGACCTATCATCGGAAAATTATAAAATCTGAACCAAACCCCTATAACGACCTCCTGATCAGTAGAAAAATATTATACACAAGTTCTAGGCTGTTTGAACCTAGATTTGGCCAAACCCTAAACTGGACCTAAATACCATTAATAACGGTGAACCTTGTATTAATGATGCTCAATTATATTTAATCAGGTCATGGACAAGTTCTAGATGATCCAAGATGATTAGAATTCTCTAAACTCAGGTACGTGGGTTTTATTAAGTATAAGACTAGTTTTCATGAATGCATAATGATATGATGTACTTTGGATGCATGTGTTTGCATATAAATTCTTGGATGTGTATTAGTAATATATGCTCCGCAAAACATTAAAGAACACAAAAAATAATAAATATAGATGGTTTGTAGCTACTGAGTGGATATACGCTCTCTTTCCCTCTCTCTCAATTCTCTCTCTCTCTTCCTCTAAATATAAGGTCGGCACTCAGTCCCCGTAGCCCAAGGGGCGGGGAAAAATGACGTGCGACATCTCTCTCTCCCCCCTCTAAATATAAGGTCAGCACTCGGTCCCCATAGCCCAAGGGGGGAAAATGAAGTGTGACACCACTTAGTAGTACAAACGCATCAAAAAGGCATCTAAAAATATGTGTTTACCTGATTATCACTTTAAACAATGTTTTCTTTTACTCTTTCTTTCTCAAGATTATTTCAATTATGCAAGCATATTAGTATGTATCTTTCTACCCACGTACACAACACCTTGTGTGTTGATTCGTTGTTTCACGTATGTTTTAGGTTAGAGATAGCTTGGGATAAAAGACGGGAAGTGAGCAGTTGTCCAGGTTGTACCTTTTGTGTTAAGATCCTGTTAGCATACATATTCATAGACTTGTACAATTTTCTTCAAATTATGTAAATGTAAGTTGCAAAAATTTAATTCATGTTGTAATATAAATATGTTGAATGTTGAGAATGTTATGGTTGTATGTTCATGTATGCGTATTATGCTTCCGCATCGCTCTCTGATATGATTGGATGATGTTTTCGGATTCTGACATCTCATTCCCAATAGGGTTTGGAGAAGGTAAAAAATCTGGGGACGTCACAGAGGTAGTCCATATTGAGGTAAGCCGGAGTGCACCAATAGGTTGTGGGGGTCTTGACCAGTCTAGCAGACTCCTTATAGTTGTGTGGTACCCAACACCAACCAGGGATGCCAGTGGTACCTATGTTACATGTTGAGTGATCAGTGGTCAGTAGGTTCACTGATGTACAATAAGCCTGAGGGATTTGAATCACCGCCTGAGTACCCAGGTTGAGAGGTGGAGTCTAAGATATCTGGCTGCTCCCATTAGCCGCCGAGAGGTAGACGTGCTGAGGCCCGCTGTAGATGGGGTCTTACTCAAGAGTTAGGCTTTGGAACCTAGACATGCTTCTAAACCTTATACCGTGAGATCGTAGCTTGTTGTAATTCGTTCACATGTTGTGGTACACCTCATGTGGGTTCAGGGCACAATAAGATGAATGAGAGGTTAACTAAGTGTGTGCAGTTATTGAATTATCCTTTGTTTGTTTTGAGTTATTAGTTCTCTTTGGGATTAATCAAGCATGTTCATATATTGATTCACTCTTGTAGATGTCTAGAGTATTGTGCCATATTTATGTTTGTGAATGATTAGTCTCTTTAAATCTTATTGTTGTTATAATTGAATCAGTTTCTCAAAAGTATATTTGTAATTATATTAGTGCTTTAGACTGTTTCTTTGAAGTACTAATTCACTGAGCGAGTAGGCTCACCCCTCTACTCACAATTTTTTGGAATAACTCATGGAATGAAGATGTCACGCATCAGAGTAGATCTACCATAGGAATTATGTATGCGATTAGTTATGTTCAGTCCGTCTCTGTCAATCTAGGTCCTTGTATACAATTGAGAGGGAATTGTAAATGATAATGTGTAACTTTGTTTCCTTAATAGTAGAGTATATATCTGGTTATCATGTCGTATGTAAATGGAAGTGTGAGAAACATAATGAATGTATGGATGTGTATCATTAATGTTGAGATCATTTTAAAGTAATCAAAGTTTAATTCTCTTATAAAGTTTGTTTATGTGATTGAATGCGAGAAAACAAAGAGTTTGAAATAAAAGAAAAAAATAATTGGCAGTGAACTTGTATTAAGTATAATCCTCAAACTTATTCCCTAATCTCATGATTAGTGGTAATCATAGGATGTGGGTGTAACAACTTGGTATCAGAGCTTAGGTTGATTCATCAGGGACCATTAGGATAGAAAGCTAGAGTTATAAGTGTGTCAATTAGGAGTTGATGTGTTAATAGCTCTGGGAAGTCTGGGTATTTAGATACCCTAGTCTGATATCTGGATACCTAGGTTGACCCGTATCAAGCTACGCTATCTATTCTTCTATGAATGTCCTGGCCAGGCATACAGTGGAAGGATGGGCTAAAGAGAAACCCTAGAAATATTAGGGTTTGAAGACTAGAAAGAAATGAATGGATTGAGCATAAGAATACAATGTGACGCAACTCGTCTTCTATATTTCTTCTTTGATTGGAGATCAATATAAATGATCTTATAAATATATTTGAATTCAAATATTTAGTTTGTAGAAATATATGTGGTCCTTTAAGATTTTTGTACACTATGAAGTTAATTCAGTTATTGTTTACATTCTTTGTATCAAGTAGAGTAGAAGTTATGTTTAAATGAGTTTGTCCTAAGTGGATATTCTTTCCACGTGTTTGATTAGAGTCGGATAATCCTGAGTACCTCTTGGCTTCAGGACTGCAGGTTTGGCCTGGTCCAGCTAGCAGGGTGTGTTACTGGGATCTGACTCCTATTAACAATATAGTAAGAGTGGACTATGGATAAATTAGGCCTACATCATTATGAGAATGTACATACACTAAGTTGTTGAAATATAATGGAAATATTAGAATATCTAATAATCAATTGGAATTGATATCTGAGATTCAACTTTGGACCATCATATGAGAAACCCTTGATTGGGAATAAAGGAACACGAGATAAGGTTCAAATTAAGTTTAATGATTAATATTATATCAAATATAAATATAAAATAAGAAAAAGATATGAGAAAATTATGTAAGGGCCAAGATAGTAAGAATCAATCATGAGGAATAGATCTTGTAACCGAGTAAAATGCTTTTATGCTCTTCAATGTAAATGGAAAATAGAAGAAAAGAGTTAAGTATACAATAAGTACATAGAAGTGAACAGTCGTTAGAAGAGTTAAAATAAAGAGAATTAGATGAACATATAAATCATAGGACTAGGATAAGAAACTTAGTTGAAATAAAGAAAAATTTTGGAAATGATGAGCTTGATTAAGGAATGACGATTACATGACATAATTAAGAGCATGTTATGTATACCTTTATTATGAAGTTTAATACATTCATCCTTACTACCCTTGGATTCTAAGTCTCTATATAAAAAACAAATTAGTTTGTAAAAGAAGAACAAAAGTGTATCTTAACAAATGAATAAGTCGTACAAAGGTAGACGATATTTAGGAAGGAAAAACTTTATTGAAAGAGAAACTAAGTTTGACCCATGCATGAGCCATTTGATTTAAAATGAAGGATATGTAATGTATTAAACATGATTTGAAACTGGTAGAGAGATTATTTATTTAGAATTACAACTTCACATTAGTAGAAGGATAAAAAGAAATATGTGCAACATGGTACACATGATCATACACATGAATAAGCAACATGATCATAAGAGAAAATTAGAAATTAAAGATGACAGGTGGAAGAGTAGTATATGGTAAGAGGATTATGAAAAGTAAGGAAGGGTTTAAAACATGATGGATTAATATAGATTGTAAAAGATAGAGGTTGCGAGATTCAAACTAGTGATAATTAGTCAAGTATCATTGTTGATAACCAATTAAACCTACATATGAGAAATATATTAAGGGACTATTTGGAGATAAGAATTCTAAGTATCAGAATCATCTTCTCCTTCATATCAGTGATAAGAAAATGAATCATATATGATGCATAACCACCATGATAGAGACATCTAGTGAATGTAATAATGACAAATAATATTATGATGAAACCCTGGTAGGGTAAATTGAGAATGTAATCTATCTGAATGGCCAAGTAAGAGAAAGGAAATTCAATTAATAGGATAGAAAGACTTTACTAAAACTTATAAGATCCAAAGTTTGAATTTCATTAAGGGAGCAAAGTCACATCACAATAACATCATGCTACTGATAAGGATAAACCCCAGAAGGCTTAGAGTTGTAGTGGTTCAAGGGATGTCACTAGTGATTTGACATTGTATACTAGCATCTCTATAAGACAAGATCATGAGATTTGCACTATGAGAAGTAAACTAGAACTGATAGTAATCCAGGGTTTAAAGGTGGCTAATCTGAAAGGTTGATAAACAATAGGTAAATGATTCGGAGCAAAGAGTAAGAAATAAATTTGAAATGTAGCAAGTGTGTTTTGAACAAAAGGAGAAATACAACATGAGTAAAGTGTGATATGAAATAAATTCTTGGGTGATATGAAGAATGATGAATAATCTATTCTTACCTTGTATGTATTAATTTTAGAGATGTTTATTCTACATGATCAAAATGAGAAGGATAAGTAGCTAAAAGTAAGTAGTCATGAATGAGGAGAGAAATTAGAGAAAATAATGTCTTTTAGCAATATGTGAATTTGTTTTCTGAAGTATAATTTGTTGAAGGTATATTAAGGGATGTAAATTTGTTTTACATATGATTTTAGTTGTACATGTGCAAGAAATATGATAATTAAAGGTGTTTGATAGTTTTAGTCATTCATATCAGTAATCCTTCTTAGTATTGTACAATTATTGTTGAATCTAGTCTTCCAACTCATGACAGCTTTTCTATATGAGTAGCACAATAGTAAAATTCAAAACAACATGATGAATTTTATTTTGTGACTCAGGGGTAATAGAAAATAACAGTACATATTGAGCCGTATGAATTGAGATAGTTGGATTAGATTATCAATGTTGAGGTAACACCTCAAGAGTATGAAAATATTGAAAATAGTTGTTTCTCTTCTCTTTCCTATGATTGATTGTGGCATAGAGAATTCTTTATTTTATCACTGGGAAGGCTATCTTAAAATTTGTTGTGATTTGAAGAGGAACAAATGACTCAATGTTAAAAATAAAATTCTAGACCGTAGAATTCAAAAGTTTAAAAAGAGAGAGATACCCCTGGTAAAGGTTATTTGGAGGAATCATGGTGTAGAAGAAGCCACTTGGGAATAAAGATGAAGATGTTTAACAAGTATCCTTTCTTGTATTAGAAATTTCGAGATGAAATTTTTATTAGAGGGGAGAATTGTTACAACCCGTTCCTAGCTTTGTTGGTAACTAGAGATTTAAGATAACCTTAATGCTTGATATGCTTTTGTTAGTAAAATTCTATTTTGTGCTTTATCTTAACTTTAGCAACATTAAATACTTGTTTGGGAAAGTCATAATCATGACATAAGCATACTATAATGATCCGAGTTGGAGTTAATATAGTATTAACCGATACATGTATGCAATAAGAGAATTAATTATATTGGAGGAAATAATTAATAAATAATTTTTCATTTGAGAATATTATCAAATTAATATTTTAAGATTGTAGATAATTCAATTATGAATAAAAAAATAGAATAAACCAAATTAGAGATAAAATGAGAGAGTTTTGCCCTTTTTACTATACATGTATAGAATGTCACGATCGTGACGCTTTGTCATGTGCTGCGAATGTGACGCTGCATCGTGTGTAGTGACCATGATGCCATGTCATGCGCATGACTATGATGTTGCGTAGTGTGCCGCGACCGCAACGCTGTGTTGCAACCGCAACAGATGTCGCCCAAGACAACCAATCGTAAAATGATCATATCTCGGGCTATACTTATCTGTATTCAACAAAATGAAGTGTGTTGGAATAGTGATTCGATCTTCTATCCTCTCAGACTCTTTGCTCAATGATTGCATGACCTAGAAGGCAATTTCTAAGACAATGTTTGGGGAAGAATGTGAGGAATGATGGGAATCCAAAGCAAGTTGCCATAGATTTGACTTGGTAAGTAGTTTTAATCGTGATTCTTCCTTCTCTTCATTTCCCCTTCCTCGAAACCCCTGACCCATCAAATTTGAGGTTTGGGTTAACCTCTGAGCTTCATGTTCTACCTACAACAGACCTTCTTTAGGGTTGAAAGGAAGAAGAAATTAGTGATTTGCTAGAGTTTTCATATGGATTCAAGATTTTCAGAGATGGGCAACATTTTTAAGGTGTTTTCACACCTTAGGGTGATTATGTACTTCCTTTAAATAGTAGAGTGCATGAAAATGAGTTAAATCATCAATAATCTTCAATTGCTTAGTATGCGCGTACAAAACCTAAGTTGCCTTTTTGATCTAGCTTTTGCAAGATGATATGAAATGGATTATTTCTCTATTGTGATAAATTTCAGAGTATGAATCACATTAAAAATGATTGTAATCCATCTAAATGAGTATTCTTAAAGTAATTGTAGAGGTTACATGAATATACAAAAATGTAGGGTTTTCAGCTATGACTGAAATTTTTGTATAATTGAATATAGAAGTTTTCCTAGTTGAATCTCCTTGGTTACGAACGATTGTTTTATTTGTATGCATATTACATATATGTTAGATAAGATCTTAGATTTCATTTGATGATATAAGTGTTTGCTTGATATATTAGTAAGAAGGGTGAAACCCTAAATGAATGGAAAGTTGGAGGTTTACAAATAGGCATCTTGATTCAATGTTATTCTTGATGTATGATGCTTTAGTAAATGGCATGGAAACCTTAGTTCAGTTCATTATAGGATTTCATATATATATATATATATATATTCAATTATATATGAATAGCTGAGAGAAATATTTATTGAATGATGTTAGGATGTATTAAATCCTTATGTGACTCATGTGATAAGTGAATGACGTAAATGAAACCCTACGGATAGGGTGTTCAGTGAATCGAGTATTATGATATTAATATTTCTCAATATGAGATGTGGTTATGCTTAATAGTTCAGATGTGGTAAATGTTATCAAATGGTTTATGAAATGGACGGTCTACAAAGTTGAACTAATATATGTTGATGTGATGATTGAATTGTGAATTTTAAGAGTGAATTAGAAATGCAGATGTCAAAACACTGTAGAATCCATGTAGGATGAGGCATGTGTTGTGAGGACGAAATGGTTTCCTGACTGGTGGTAGACCAGATCGAGGGGAGCCAAAGTGTACTAGTAGGGTGCGAGATTCTTGACAAGTAGGGCAGACTCTTTAGAGTTGTGTGGTACCCAAAACCAACCGGGGTTGTCGGTGGTACATTTGTTACATGTTGAGTGATCAGTGGTCAGTAGGTCCACTAATGCACAATAAGCCTGAGGGCTTTGACTCACCGCCTAAGTACCCAAGTTGAGAGGTGGAGTCTGAGATATCCAGTCACTCCCATTAGCTGCCGAGAGGTAGACGTGTCGAGGCCCGCTGCAAATGGGGCCTTACTCAAGAGATAGGCTTAGGAACCCAGGCATGCTTCCTTGTACAGTGAGATCATAGCTTGTTGTGATTCTTTCAAATGTTGTGGTACACCTCAAGTGGGTTCAAGGAACAATAATATGAATGAGAGGTTAACCAAGTGTGTGCAGGTATTGAATTATCCTTTGTATGTTTTGAGTTATTAGTTCTCTTTGAGATTAAAAAAGCATGTTCATATATGGATTCACTCTTGTAGATGTCTAGAGTATTGTTCCATATTTATGTTTGTGAATGATTAGTCTCTTTAAAGATTGTTGCTGCTATAATGGATATCAGTTTCTCAAAACTATATCTATAATTATATCAGTGCTATAGATTGTTTCTTTGAATTACTCATTCACTAAGCGAGTAGGCTCACCCCTCTACTCACAATTTTTAGGGATAACTTGTGGATTGAAGATGTCACGCAGCAGAGTAGATCTACCATAGGAGTTATGTATGAGATTAGTTATGATCAGTCGGTCCCTATCACTCTAGGTCCTTGTATACAGTTGATAGAGAATTGTAAATGATAATGTGTAACTTTGTTTCCTTAATAATAGAGTATAAATTTGGTTATCATGTCGTATGTGCATGGAAGTGTGAGAAACAAAATGAATGTATGGATGTGTATCATTACTGTTGAGATCATATTAGAGTAATCTAAGTTTAATTCTCTTGTAAAGTTTGTTTATGTGATTGAATGCGAGAAAACAAAGAGTTCAAAATAAAGGAAAAAAATAATTGGGAGTGAACTTATATTAAGTATAATCCTCAAACTTATTCCTAATCTCATGATTAGTGGTAATCGTGGGATGTGGGTGTAACATGAATGCTAGGGGACTGTTACCTCATGCTACAATCTCCACCTATGTATATAGGTGGCTGGGAAGCACTAGGTTAAATGGGGGTATTTTTGGTGAAGTAGTATAAAAATTGTATTAGGGTTGTTGGCTACCACGGTTGTTTTGGTCACCATGTCCGTGGTGGAGTGAGGTGATTATGACCGTGGTGAATGGCCATGGGTGAATATGGAGAAAATTAAAGGTTGGTGGATATTTTTTAAGGCTAGTGGCATTGTTGTGGTGGTCACCATGACCTTGGGGGATAAAGGGTGGCTTGAGCATGGCGACTGGCATCGTCATGTTGGCTGAAGTGGCCACAAGCATTTTGATGAAGCTGGTCATTATGGGTGTTCCTCGTCACAGTCGTTGTGGCGCCACGGGCAAGGTGGATCTAAAGTACCACTACCGTGGTGGCTGAGTTGTTATACCTTCTTGAAATTTGAATTTCTACTGTGATCTGATCATTTTGTCCATGGCTGTAGAGTTGTAGAATGACCCGTGTTGAGGGCCCAGCTAAATGTTTTTGCTCCAAAATACTTCAATCAGCTTGTCTTTTCTTTGAACATATTTTTTCTCATCTATGGTATGTGTGGTGGGAGCCCTGATGGACATAAGAAAGGCTTATCCTATTTGTTTGTGTGCATGGTGGAATTTTGAGGGAAAAATTCCTATAAGAGGGGAAGGATGTTGCAACCCCAATTTTGGGTTCTTTTGATGAGAAATGTAATTTCTCTTAATAAAGATAAATGAACAAATAATGATGTCTTTTGATTGAATGAATGAATTTTGCTTACAATAGCCTTATTGGTTGATTTGTGGGCTTTATTGACTATTGGGCCCAATAACAAGGAAAGGACAAAAGAAACTCCATTATTAATAATAAATGGGGAAAAGAAAGATGTAGAAATCTCTAAAAGGCGAAAGAATATAATCCAAAGTTGGATTTCGTGCCTCTTGGGTTCCTCGGGTTCCAAGGAGTCCAAAGTTGTAAAGATAAGGCAACAAGAAAAGAAAAGATCAATTAAATATTTCTTTATTAAGAAAGAAATTGAAAACAATGATAAAATGTGGAAAATAAGTGGAAAGAGGTATATTGAGTTATCCTTGGTGGAATTTTGTATCCAAAGGATACCTAATGTTAAAAGGAATGCCAATGAGGAAAATAAAAAGAAAGATAATGAGAAACCCTCGAAAAGAGATATTTTAATAAGAAATAAACAAGATAATGAGAAATAATGGATGTAGATGCATCTAGAAGGATAATGAGTATCCACTAACTTTTGAAATATTAGAGTTTCTTGGGGTCCAAGGATCCCCAATGGAGAAAAAGAAAGAGAAAATACCAATAATAGAAAATAATAGGATAATATGATCCATAATTAATGAATTTCATGGTATTGTTAAAAAGGAGGTATTTTCTACTAAAGGAAAATATAATTCCGTGGCCAATGGATTAAAAGCCAAGAATAAAGAGAATAATAGAGACGATTTTCGAATTCCTAAATTCCCAAAGAGTATAGTTATATAAGAAGAAAATGAAGAGAGAGGAGGTTGCTTCTTTACTAAGAAAAATATGTTTCTTTTTGGGAAAAGGACTTGAGTCCTCGTAGATGCACATCTTGGGGTGTGAATACCGTCCCCTATGAAAGGGTAGAACCTCTGGGTCGAGCCCAAGGAGAGTTCCATGTATCTCTCTCTTCTCCTTCTTCTTATTCGTTCAAACCCTAGACCTTGTTAGTCAAATCTTTCTCTTTCCCTCACATTCAAGAAGAATACAAGAAGGCATGAGGGTCTTCGAGCAAGTGAAACAAAACCAGAACCCCTCCTGGGGTGGCAAATCGTGCAGGAACCAGAGGTACCCATGAGGATGCCGACAACACACACCTTCGTCTTCACGGTGAAGTGAGTTCATACAAGGGAATCTCATCGACCCCATAACTTGTGAAGGATGCAGAAAGTTTGTTGTAGGTCTCTCCTACCTAACCAGGGTGTGAAGGCACTTGGAGAGGGTCTTCAATGGATCTGTTAGGTGCGCCTTCCTCTGTCATGGCCTGCGGGCATGGAAGGTTGATCCAGGTCACCTCTGACCACCAGCCGCAGAGCGATCGCTCTCTTCAACTCCGACGAGGAGGAGGGGGTCCTTCTTAGCCATGTGTAGGGCCCAGGAGGGCGAGGGCAAGCGGGGCGGGGAGCAGTCCCACGCCCATCATCACGGAAGATCGGCGGAAACCCTGCGTCGTGAGGAAGAAGAGGATATAATGAAAAGATGTGGATGCCCCTGGCCCGAGTACATGAAGGGAGGGGCATGGAGGTCTTTTACCCCTTGCAAAGCCGGTCCACTTCAGGAAATGTTTTCGCTAACGTGTCGATCCACCATTGGTCAAAAGGTACTTTTATTTGTAAAAATTGTAGAAAAAGATTGGTAGCTCTGATGAATAAAGTTAAAATATGAAAGTTGTTAAAAAAATGAGGGGAATCCATTAAATATATATTTAGAAGCTAATTCCTCTTTCAATTCGAAAATTAATGGAAGTTATCAACTTTAATGTATTAATGACTAAGAAACCCTATTTTGAGATGATTAATGTATTTAGAAGGGTTTTATAGATAATTAGAGTTGATACTAACCTGTTAATCATAAAGAGATACATTAAGATCAGAAAGGATGAACTTTGTAGGTAATTGGATTAATTTAGAGTTCCATGTACATGAACAAGCTTTAATGGGCCCTTGAAACCCTAATATTAGTAATTGTGACTCTTAATAGCTTTAGTTGTTCAAATTCATGATTAAAGTTGAGATAAAGGTGGAATTAGTGTAGAATAGGGTTCATGAAAGATAAGTTGATGATAATTCGGCCTAATGATCGTATCATGCCTTAAAAGGATAAAAGTGGTAGCTTTAATGAAAAAGAGGCATAATAGACTTAATGAACAATTAGTTGTGCCCTTAATCCGAAATTAAGGTAATATGTTGTTAAAAGGTAACCTTAATATCTTTCGTGAAGAATAGATGAGATAATTAGGGTTTAAAATAGTATAAATGAAGAGAAACCCTAATTGCAATGGAACCCCTAAAAGTGGACTAGAAACACTCGGAAGCGAGCTAGGTTTAATAGATCTTGATGGCATGACCATAATAGGAAATTGGATGCATATTTCAGGATCTCTTTGTGTGCTTGCTTGCCTATTGGATTTCTTGCATTGATTGGATTGATTCTATCTCAAATCATCCTGATAGGTATGTGGTTAATTATGGTTAATCCCATTAGTTTCTTGAAGAGTTTCTTAGATGATTCATCGCATTTAATGCAACTTATTAGTTTGGATGATTCATACTTGCAAATCATAAAGTCACTATGATTATCACAATAATATTAGAAGTGTGTATTCTCACACTTACATGCCACCCTGATGGATGATGCCAAAGGTCAAGCCCTGGAGGGAAGACCAATGGGCACCATGAGTGGTGACCCCAGGCACCAAGCTCGGGATTGAGAAGGTGGCCTATGATATTGCATGACTAAAGGACACCATGAAGGGTGACCCCATGCACCAAGCTCAGGATTGAGAAGGTGGCCTTAAGTCAATGGAAAAAGTGAAACCCAAAAGGGGGTATGCCAGGGTTAGGGAAAAAGCGGTGGAGAATGTCACATTGAAAGCTTAAAATTGGCTTGTTAATTAATTTTATTGTGATATTTAGATTGTTAGAAATATTTGTGAAATTTTAGTTGTCCCCACATACCGACATATTTCGATATGATGACCGACATTTTGTTTGTCGACATTTTAGGTACAAGTTTGAAAAGGACAAACAGTAAAGTGGCATATGTGGAATTTAATAAGAATTAATGTTTAAAGGAGGATTGGTTAGAATAGACTGCAGATCTAGATAGAAGTAGATATCCAAGTTTTTGAAAAAGGTATGAAAAGTTTTTTTTCAGCTTTCAGTATAGTTTGGTAGAATTTGATAATTATTATTGATTATTTGTCGAACCTTTGATCTGGAAATTGGGATAACGGCTCTGACCTCTTGGTCTCCCTTAAGTGGGGGTTACCGGGAGGCAGGATCGTTACATACCTCCTCATTTCTGTCAACTTGGAAATAGGATAGAAATTCTTAAGGACCTTCTTCTTGACCGCTACCCTAGTGACCAATTGAAAATTTGACATGTACCATTTTTTAGCCTTTTCCTTGAGCAAGAACGGGAACAAGGTCCTCCTGATAGAGTCATTAGGTGTTGTGGGGATGTGTAAGTTGGAACATGTCTTCAAGAAGGCATCGACGTGGTGATATTGGTTCTCATTCTCCAACCCATAAAATGTGGCTAAGAGTCTAAGGAGGGATAATGGAATGGATAATTGTTGACCCGACATTGGGTCGACTAGGGTGGCAATGGGAGTTGTGTAATATCCCATAGTGAAGTACTCATGGCGGAGCTTGGGTGGTGGTAGTACGCTTGGAGGGTTGTGTGCCTCCTTGTCTTCACGGTGTGAACCTTCCATCTCAGTCTTGATATTTTCTATGTCGATGTTGACGTCTCCTTATACCTATCTGAGGTCAAGTACAACCAAGTCAGTAGAAATCAAGTGTCACCCAAGTATTCACAACTATTACCTACATAAGTCACAAACAAGAAACAAGATCTAAGTTAGAAGACAAGTATGCAAAAGTAAACAAAGAATAAAAATAGCAATGGTGAGGTCATAGGAAGAGAGAAACTACACTAACTAGCTATGTCAATCACGTTTCTGCCCAGCAATGGTACCTAAAAGCTTGGTGCCTTTTCACTTGAGGTACTCCTAACCCATTGAATTTGAATTAGATTGGTCTTTAGTACACACACTGCAATATTTCAATATTTATAAGGACCTAGTCTAACACACTCACTTAGACTATAACACTTCACCTGCAGGCACACAGGGTCGTGTTATAGTATAGGCAAGAGGCAAGATTGGGGGTCAATCTATAGGGAAAGAGGGGACAATAGATCTTAGTTTAAGTGAACTACATTCCTAAAGTGGAGATTATGGTTTTTAGGGTTGAAAATTGGTTTTGGTTTGAGTACACTAAAGTTCATGCAAGAAAACAAGTAAAGGGAGCAAAATAAGCAAAACCCTAAATTAACCCTAAATGTGTAATTCTAGTTAATAAGGAAAGACAACTAAGTGAACAAGTGGAAGAGACTAAGACTAAGTTAAACTAGCTAAGAAAGTTAGACACTAAAGCAATTGATGACCTAGATTATCACTAACTAGTAAGATTCACTCTAGCAAGCTCAAAAGAGCACTAACTACACTAGTAAGACCTAACTATCCAAAACTAAGCCATTAATTAACAAAGCAATCGATCAATTAATCAAACTAGCATGAATAAGCTAAGAGAACAAGATGGGTTTTAAGAAATGTTAAAGAGAGGTGGGTTTCTCGGGGGAGAAACACTAAGATATTAGTTGGGGGATACCATACAAAACCTAAAAATCAATTCTAGATTGCTAATCCAAAAAATTAGATAAATGCAATGGATTCACCCTAGACAATTGGTTGGCCATGGTTAGAAGAGTGTGTGTGAAGGGGAACTACCCCCTTGAACACCCTATCTAGCATTACGAGCCTTAATTGGACCAAGGTTTGGGTGGAATGTCAATTGGATTTAACTAATCTAACTTTCTAGGGTGGGGGTTCTTAGTGTAATTGGGAGCCAAATGTATTAGTGGAGAGTAGAGGTGATGCTATTGCACCTCATATTACTCACCATCTAGCTTTTAGTAATCTCCTAGGAAACTACACTAAACAATCTAACACAAGCTAATACAATCTCACACCTAGTAGTAGAAAAAGGGATATGTGTGCGGGACCATGGGGTTCTAGCTAGGGATCTACTAGTTGAACCTAGGAGTAAATCCCAAGATAGCCTCACATATGCCATTTTCTCCTAGACTTAGGTGGTTTCAACCATATAACAACAAGTAATTCATGTTTTTAAGCACAAACCGCAAGAAGAAACATAGGAAATAAGATAGAATTATCATCATAGAATGAAATTATAGATTTTGCAAATTATATTCCCCCAACATCGTATCAAAGAATTATTTTAACCCCAAACAACCCACCACAAAGGCTATAGCTATTCATAGTGCAAAAAAGAGTAAAAGAAGAGGTGGAAGAAGAGAGAAGGGCCATGTATCTTGAGTAAGATCTTCTTCTACTACTTTACCTACAGTAGTAAGAGCATGTTCTTATCCCTCCTTGGTAGCAAGAGGGCATGGAGCAGTGGTGGATGATGGTCAAAACCCTAGAGAACTAGGGTTTTGGGGTGAAGGAAGGTGGAAATGAAGTGGAGGTGGATTGGTGTAGGTGATAGATCTTGAATGCACTTAAGAAGGTAGGAGTGGATGCTAGGGGGTTTTTACCTCATGCTACAACTACCACCTGGGTATATATAGGTGGTGGGGAAGAACTAGGTCAACTGCTGGTAGTTTGGGTAAAGCAGTGTAAATTTTTTACTAGGGTTGTTGGCCACCACAACCATTTTGGTCACCATGGCCGTGGGGGAGTGAGGTGATCATGGCCACTTGTGAAGTGAATATGTGGAAAATTATAGGTTGGTGGAGGTTTTTTGGAGGCTAGTGGAACGACCGTGGTGGATGAAGGGTGGTATGAGTGTGGCGTATGGAAATGTCATGTTGGATGAAGTGGTCGCGGGCATTCAGATGAAGCTCGTGGGTGCTCCTCACCATAGTCGTGGTGGTTGCCATGAGTAAGGTGGCTCTAAGATCCATGACCGCACTGGTGGCCATGACTGTGGTGTCTATTTTTTTGTAGCTTGTTGAACTTTGGATTTCTACTGTGATTTGGGCATTTTGGCCATGGTCGTGGTGTTGTACCATGCCCATTTTTAGGGCTCATCTACATGTTTTTGCTCCAAAATCCTTCTGTCAGTTGCTCTTTGCTTAGAACATATTTTTGCTCATCCATGGTATGCGTGGAGATGATCGAGGTCCATTCTCGGGGTGTAGAAGCCCAAGGATCCCCTATGTCTCTTTATTTTTCATCCAATTCATAGTGAAAATGCCTGAAAAACACACAAAACCATCCATAATTGCATTTGATATGAAATCACACATTGTGGAAATTAACTTGCATTCTAACATGTCTAGATGTGGTTAAGATGCAAAAAGACATAGGATGATGCCCTGAATTAGGGTTGCTTTAGTAACTAGAAATAGTTAAGGAACTTTAACAACTATTGTTGAGATATCAAATTATTAAAATTGAAACTATGTTTCTATTGGTACAATCAATCTAATAGTTTATCTTTTCCGGTGTCTAGGTGCCTAGTGTTCTCCCCTCTATAAGAGAATAACACTTTTTCTGTGGGGGTAACTAGTACTAGCGGAACTTTAATTTTCCATTATCCACTATGTAGGGTTGGGGGATATGACCCACCAAATCTAGTGAGCCAAAGCTCTTATCAATATTTGGAGTGTTTGTGCCAATATCAAAATCAACAAGTATTTCAACTATTCAATAATGTTTAACATTCACTTTAGTTGTGGTGACCTTCACATGAGATAAAGGCTAATCACAAATTGGTTCACCACTTTTGCAAAATTATATGAACAAAATTCTAGTAAGAGATAAATAGTTCAATAATAGAATCGAGAATTTGGTACATGTTCCAATCAAGAATTTTCAATCAAGATGTCGACAACAATCAAAGAATCCATTGTATGATAAATATACCAAGAGATAATATAATTTGGTTATATGATTTCCTTGGATTGGAAATCACATTCTAGGTTCTTATTCGGTGAAATTGAAATTTTATGCTTTAGTGAGTTTTATGATGAGAAGTTAATTTTGGTTGTTGTAGTATCTCATATTGATTTCATTAGTATAGTGATCATATTTTTATATGTATTCAGACATGATATAATCATTCTTATTCAATATATATATATATATATATATATATATATATATATATGATTCATATACTCATATGGTACACAATACCCATTTAGTAATACACTAGTATAGGCTACATCCATATATATAATGTATATTTTTGCATTATTAAAAGGTGACGTTTTACTAGATGTCGGTTATCATACTTTCATGGTTTCTAAAAATAATAGTTTAATTAGGAATATGATATTTAATATGTTGAATTCAATTTCCTTATATTTATTCCTTAACATACTTATATTAATTTATTTATCCTTTTATTAGGAGGAAGTCTCCATTATATGTATCATCAGTAAGAATGTCAATTGAGGCTAATTGTTTAGAAATATAGTCTAAGATATGATAATATATTAGTTAGGAGATTTTTCAATTTGTTCAAAATTGCTAGCCATATAGTACACTCTTTGTGTTCATTATCAAAGTCACACCCATAACCATTCATGCATTTAGATAAACAAATTCAAGGATCATGTTAGATCTTAGTTTAGCTATAGGCAATATAGTAACTAAGTTACTAGTTTGAATTTGTATGCTCATGTAATATTCTACTATACAAAGTATTTTATCAAAGAATCAAATAGGAAGGGAGTTGGGTACCTTGATGTTGTAGGTCAGATATTAGGTATCTATACTTCTATGGTATATTTCTAGTATGAAGAACCTCATCATTTCTCTAATCTCTAGCTATTGTTTCCGTGCAATTGTTGTGAGGGTAGTGGTGATCAGAGATGAGACTTTTGATTATCCTCAAGGAAACAACGTCAATTAGAGTCTAAAGGAGTTCTGACTCCCATAGCGATGAGGATGATGATTGCGGAGGTGGACCTCGCTACTGGTGGCAGGGTTCCATGACTGGTGGTTGCAAGCCAGTGTAGACTGGAAGCATAGTGGTGGTTTGGAACAGGCCACTATCAGCACAGGTCAGGGAACCTAGCAGGCCAAAAGGGAGAAGATGAGTTTGGCACTTGTTGTGGCTAATTCAAGGCTCCAAAACATATGCTCGGAGTGCCAGGGGTCTCTACAAAGCAAGAGAGGATATGCGAAAGTTATCTAGATGGTCTAAGTAAGAAGAAGTCTACAGTTTCTATGGGGCTAAGTGATTGTCATGGACATCACTAGAGGGTTATATAGGTATGTGGTTTCTAGGGTTACATCTAGAAGGTGGAGGCGGGGCCCTATGTCTTTGGGAAACAACACACCAGTCATTTCTTTTGCAAATTGTTGACACCATCCATTTTGGCTCCTCTCACAGATAATTCAATCAGTTGCTAGTCTGCGGGGAATAAATTTGGGGTGTGGGACAAGATGTGAGAGGATGAGGGGTTGAAGATATGGGGTGTTCCCCACCATTTTTCCCCTTTAGGGGTAATGATTGTGCGGAATCCCTAGGTGTGTGGGAAAGATGAAGCCAAAATGCATGACACATGGTTAACATGTGTAAGATGCTCAAATGATAATTTGAATTCTATGAATATAAGAATGGATTCGATAAGCAAATTCCCTAACTGTAATTGATAGAATAATAAAACTATTAACTTTGTGGCATCCGTTCAACCCATGGGACAAGTGAGGACCATGAGACTATTTGCTTTTCAGGTAGGTCCTTGCGGAACAAGTTTAAGAAATAAAAGGAATCTGTGCATAAATCTAGGATAATGCCTTTTTGAATTGTAAGATAATTGAAATATGGAATAATAATGAAGTTTCCAAATGATTCTAAGATAATGGTAGCTTTACCTGAAGGTGTTGTAAACTAGGGTTCCAAATCCTCCTCTATCTTTTAAAATGGTTAGTATTACCCTTCTATCTTGGAATGAAAGGGGTCTCAATAACCATGGAAGGTAGAAAGTTGTTCGTGAACTTATTCAAAAACACAATGCCTCAGTCATTCAAATTCTTGAATGAAATCTTAGGAGAAAGAAAATAGGCAAAGCTATTAATAATGTTTGGTCAGGTGCTTCTTGGCTATCCAACCATACCTCTCATCCTTTGCGTAAAGTGGTCGTGGTTTGGGATCTGAGTCTTATTAATCTTGTTAAAGTCAGTGAGAATGAACAATTTATTCTGATAGAAGCTCAGTATGGTAGTTTTTCTTTCTATCTTGTTGATGTCTATGGTCACAATTCTGAGTTAAAAGAATTGAGTTATGGGAAATCTCCATTTCCATAACATCAATTCTCCTCTGATATTGATGGGAGATTTTAATGATGTTAGGCTTGCCTCTGAGAAGTTGGGTAAAGTTGAACCTTCTACCAATTCTATGAGGCAATTTAATGAGTTTATCAATAACAATCAATTTATTGAGCTTGATCTGGCTGGTGCTTGATTCACCTGGGGTAACAAGAAAGAAGGAAGTAATCTAGTTATGTCTAAAATAGATAGAGTTTTTTATAACAAAGAGTTCATTTATATTTATCCTATAGTGTGGGGAAATATTACTGGATCTATTCATAGTGATCATAAAAGTTTGTGCATGAATCTGGATGATTCCATTTACAAGAAGAAAACTCCTTTTTAGTTTATTAATGCTTGGGTTGATGTCCTTGGTTTTACTGATGTTATTAAGAATTCATGGAATATGGAGGTTGATGGTAATCATACCTTTAGACCTTGTGAAAAGCTAAGGAATATGAGAAAAGCTTTTTGTGAGTGGAACAAAAGAAAGGTGAGGGATTTATGTGTGAAGAGAAAAATCCTTGAAGACAAAGCTATCATTGATCAAGAAAAAAGTGGATGAAAATCCTTCAGATGATTTGATTTTTGACCTATCCAGCAAAAGAAAAGAGGCCATCAAAGCTTATGAAGCTGAGGAATCGTTTGTTCATCAAAAATCTAATTCAAAGGCTCAAATTGGGTGACAAAAACTCCACATTTTTCTATTCTTCTCTTAAGACAAGGAGAATTAGGAACTCTATCAATTGTCTTAACATTGACAGAGATCTATGTTCATATGAGTATTCCATTAGAGAACACATCACTCAATATTATTCTAACCTTTTTTAAAAAAGATATGAGTGTCAAAATTGTTTGGAAGGATAGTTGGAAAGTTCATAAGATTAGTGAGGAGCATTTTACCCTTCTTTGCAAGAAGTTTACAGATAAAGATATTAATGATATCATCCATAACTCTAATGGAGACAAAGCTCCAGGGCCAGATGGTTTGAACTATTTTTTTTTTTAAATGTTGGGACATTGTTGGGAGGGATGTGAGGAGGGAAGTACAAAATTTCATTGATAGTGGATGTCTTATTCGGGAAGTCAATCAAACATACATTTCTCTTATTCCTAAGGTCATAAATGCTACTGAGATCAGAGAGTGGAGACCTATTGCTCTGTGCAATGTGGTCTATACAATTATCTCCAAGCTTATTGCGAATAGACTTCAATCCATTCTGCCTGATATTATTAGCCCTACTCAATGTGCTTTCCTTAAAGGAAGATCAGTCTCTGATGCTATCCTTATCGTAAATGAAGTCTTAACTGATATTATGAAAAGCAAGAAGCCTAAAATCTGTGCCAAAATTGATCGTATGAAGGCTTATGACTCAAAAGATTAGCAATATCTTAATATTGTTTTGAACAAGATGGGATTTCCCTACTGTTTCATTCATTGGATCAACACTTTTCTCAACACAACTAGATATCAAATCTTGATTAGTGGAGTCACTTCTAAGGATTTTTTTCCAGGCATGGGTATCAGACAGGGAGACTCAATTGCACCTTTTATTTTTATTATGATGATGGAGGGTCTTACTGTTATGATGAATGAAGCTACTGAATCTGGAGTTATTAAGCCCATCAAAGCTTCTAATAATTTGTCTCTATCTCATATTATGTTCGTTGATGATGTGGTGCTAATCTCAGAAGGTAGTGATGAATCTCTAATAGGCCTACACAATATCTTATCTGACTTTGGTAATATCTCAGGGTTAAAGGTCACCAATCTAAAATGTCATCCTTTCTACAATAGTGTGACAGATAATTTGAAGGTATCTAGTATTCTTAATATGCAGATAGGGTCCTTACCTATGAAGTATCTAGGCTTGCCTCTGTTCAAAGGGAGATTATTTAAGAATCTTTGCTCTCCAATCATAGATAAGATAAAGTCTAGATTAGAGGGTTGGAAATCGCATCAGTTATCTTATGCTGGAAGATGTGAACTTGTTATATCCACTCTTGCTTTGTTTCATTTGTATTGGGTGGCTTCATTTCAAATTCCATACAGTGTATCTGAGGAGATTGACCAGTTATGTAGGAATTTTATTTGGGGAGGAGTTGATCTCAAAAAAACTTTTCATCCAATTAGTTGGGTTCAAATCTATTCTCTAAAAGATGAAGGGGATTTAGTTGTGAGATGCACCAGAGATATTATTAAGGCTTGCTTGATTAAATATATATGTAGTGTTGCTATCAAAAAAGGTAGTTTGTGGGTCAAGTGGGTGAGTGAGATATACTTAAAGGAAGACTCCATATGGAGAGTGGAATGTAAAGGTTCTTCTTCTTACCTTTGGAATCAATTGTTGGGTGTTCATGATGCAATTAAGAACAGAACTTTCTATAAACCTGGTAATGGTGTAAAAATCCTTCTTCGGAGGGATTCGTGGATTAGAAAAGGTTTTTTTTGGATGAAATTCTTTCATTCATAGATATCTTTAATTTGGGTAGAGGCAAACTCTTGAATTTGTTCAGTGTCATGGATTTGAAATCCTTCTATAACACCAGACATTGTGTCTGGATTATTGATACAATCAAAAACTTTTTCATTCCAAATGAGAATATGAATGAATTAGTTTTGGATGATAGAAGCCCAAAGAATTTGAAAGATTTTTGGGACTGTTGCAGAACTAAATACAACAAAGTACCTTGGTTCAGATGGGTGTAGAAATCTAAAACTCCCAATCATTGTAAGTTCTTTCTATGGAGACTAGTCCAAGATAAGCTACTTACCCAAGATCATATCAAAAGAAGAGGATTCTCTCTGGCTTCGTGCTGCATCAACTATAGAATGAATGATGAAGATTTGCATCATCTTTTTTGGGATTGTAAGTGGGCTAAATCTTTATGGAATCGAGCTACGTCAAGTGGGGTTTTGGCTCTTATTACCTCTAACTTGAAGGAGATGCTTCTACTCAAGGGAGACAATATTATTACTGCTAATTTCATCTTCTATGAAATCTGGAAGGAAAGGAATATTAGGACTTTTTAAAACCATTCAAATGATCATGATACTATTTGGTCTTGCATTTTTTATGATTTGGAGTCTATGAAGTGATGTTTTATCATTTTGTTGTTGATTTTATGTACAGTTTTTCTTCTTGTTTTTCTTACTTTCCCCTTGTTTTGTAAATTCTTTTTCTGATATATACAAAAGAGAAGCAATATTTGGAGGATAAAAAAAAGATAATCAATGGGTAATAATCTGACCCTTACATGCAATGCAAATTGTCAGTATCAAATAAGAATATTTAGATTTGACTTTTGATTACTTTAAGATAATAATAGAACTAAGAGAATTCTAGAATTTGAGATAAAAAAGGACTTTACATATGGGGTAACTTTTTTATAATAATATATAAATGGCAAGTTTCTCCTATGAAATCTATACTAATAAATCCCAAAAATTATATATAAGTTAAAAAACGTATTAATGAGTTTCTCTCAAAGTTCCATTAATAAAAGAATGATCCTAGAAGCCTATAGAAAACCATGAAGGATGATGGACCTACTTGTACTAATTAAATGTTGTTACTTTGTTGGAGAAAAATAAAAAGATAACATAAAAGAAACATCCCTTTATTACCAAACTTGGCCCAATGTGAGATTATAGGATTGTAAGGAATATATCCAAATTTGGGATCAATCCAAGCTCATATAAGAGAGATATGGATTTTATAGGTTTTCATAAAGTGAGAGGTTTATCATTTAAGTTTGACATCTGTCACATTTAATATAACCAAAGACTTGGACATGTCCTTCCTTCTATGTTACATGGCCTTGGAGCCATTGGATCCAAAGTTGATGGTGTCCAATGTGCATTCTACCTCCACTCAAAAAGAAAGCCATAATATAGTAATTTTCTTTTTCTATTTGACTACTCTCTATCTCTATCTATCTATGACATAACATCTCCTAAATATACTCCCATTAGATTCAGGAGATGAAACTAAACCACTCTATGAGAGTTTGAAATCCATTATTGGCTACTAACACCTCCCTCTCTACCACAACCTATATAAGTCTTGGGACCCTCTCATAATCTTGGGGGATGATTTTAGCAATCCCACAGTGCAATAACAACCCCCCCATAGTTGTTTCTTACTATACTATGGTCCCTTACTTCCTATCGGTGATCACACCTTCAGTTTCCCCTCTGTCCATGCCTCTTTGTATGATTTGAGACCACCAATGGGTTTGGTAAGGATTGGACGAGCTCCCTGGACCTTAACACGACTTCCTCAAAGCAAGAAGGGAGGAGTCAACTACTCGGTTGACCACCCAAGAGTTGTTTTGTAAGAAAATGAGAAATAGAGGAAGGATAATAAGATCGTTAAATTTGCGTATCTATCCCTGAGGTCAACACACCAAGGTAAGGGTTAACGACATATTTTCAACCCCTATCTCACCCCTTCCATGTGGGCGTGTGACACCAATTGGGTATGAGCCTATTGGATGACCGCTTCATGTAGGTAATGATGACCATACAACGAAGTGTTGATTTGGCAATCAATGATTGGTCCAAATATGATTATCTTGTGAATAAAGTAGAAATTAGATTGCAACTAGGATAATAGTCAAATTATATATCAAATTGATTAGAAAAGGGTTACAATACAAATAAAATACTTTTAGAGTCCAATTATGCTTCTTTTTCCAAAAGTATAGACAACACATTATCATGAAGTAAAAACAATTTTTTGAATTCACCGTCGTTTCATTCATAACTTTTTCAAGGTACAAAAAAGACGTCATTCTCAGCGGTCATCCTCCAAGTAACAGGTAGGGTATTCCTTCTAACACACTGACCGCCCAAGGTTAAGGCGTGTTGAGCAACAAGATGCGCCAACTAGTTCCTAGACCTTTTAACATGGACACACATGAAAGTAGAGAGACCGGAAGCAAGGGTACATATATCTTCAGCTAACAGCCCCAGATAATCTGGTCGTTTAACTGTCTCGTTCAGTGCATTCACCAGGTAAAGAGAGTCGGAGCAGATGATCAGTTTCTTGTCCGTCGAACAGGTCGCCCGCACCATCATCAGTCCTTCTCTCATCGCCATGGCCTCTGCAATGGTTGAGCTCCAAGCTGCTTTTACTTGCCGTTGCACCGCCCCCAGGAAGAGTCCTCGTCCATCTCTGAGCACCGCCCCATGCCGCACTGACCACTGCCACAGACCGCCGCATCTGCGTGCAACCAAAGCCATGAAGTATCAACTCCCTTTCCTGCAAGCGACGCCGAGTGTATCACCCCGTCACCCTACAGGTTCACGGACGTCCCCCTCCCACTCGTGGCAGTGGTTCCAACCGCCCTGTTTTGTGCCTTCCTGTGGTCGACGATCAAAGCTCAATAGGCTTGAAGGATTGGTATGGGGAACGGTTCTTCATTTTTGAAGATTTTGTTATTCCTGCTTGTCCAGATGGTCCACCACACAACAGCTAATTCATCCTTTTCCGCTTCAGTGCAGCTGTCCATGATGCCGAGCAGCTCATCCTGTGCATTCCCATTGCTTGCCATGTTGAAAGAATTATCTAACCAGCTTTCTCGCCATACTATCTCTGCTCCCGGGCAATAGTTCAGCATGTGTGAGATGGTTTCCTCCTCCACAACATAGATCAGACGCACTCCCTCTGATGTAACATGTCTGTCTCGCAATCTTCCTTTTTTGGCTAAGCTTCCCGTGGCGACCCTCCAAAGAAAATGAGACAGCTTTGGGGGCCATCTCTTGTCCCAAATTAGCTTTCATGCATCGTGCGGCACTGTCCTTTCCCTCTCCTGAAGGGCTGCTCCACCCAGCTTTCCTAACCAGTAGGCCGAATGCACTGAAAAGACCCCATTGTTACTCGGCCACCAGTACATGCTGTCCTCCACTTCTTTGATAGACAAAGGTATCACCTTGATCTGTGTCGCAATAACCCTAGGGAAAAGCCGCAGCAGCTTGTCCACGTCCCATTCTCTTCTCCCCTCTAGAAGCAGCTCGTGTACCATCTCCACTTGGTCCCTGTCGGTCGGTTTGAACACGCTGAGATCCGTGTCTACTCCTACCGCCCACCTGTCTGTCCAGATGTTTGTATCACGACCGTTCCCAATTCTCTTCATAGTGCCTTGAATGAGGAGATATTTTGCCCCCCCACAGACTACACCATGTGTAGCTTGGAATGAGCCCCAACCGCGCTTCTAGAATGGAATTGTTTGGAAAATATTTGGCCTTCATAACCATGGAAACTAGTGTCTCCGGTCTAGAATACAGTCTCCACACCTGTCTCGCGAGCATAGCTTGGTTAAAGATATGCATATCTCTGAAACCCATACCTCCCTCTCTTTTAGATTTACACAATCTTTCCCAACACAACCATGATATCTTCCATTCCCCATCTTTCGATCCCCACTAAAACCTTTCCACCATGGAGTTCAAGTCTCCAATTAGACCCAGCGGAAGTTGGAATACACTCATGATATATGTAGGGATAGCTTGCACCCTGCCTTGATGAGGACTTCTTTTCCCGATTTGGAAAGCAACTTCTCCTTCCACCCCGTAGTTTATTGCCCACTCTCCCTCTTATGTAATCGAACACCTTCTTCTTGGACCTTCCTATGGTCGTAGGAAGACCCAAATAAGAAGCCTGCCGATCCACCTCCTTGACTCCCAACAAACCTCGCAATTCTTCTTTTTTGCTTCTCGGCATCTTCGTGCTAAATGAAATTTCGGACTTGGTGAGATTTACTTTTTGACACGATGCCTATTCATACTGGTTGATTATCTCAGCTATTTTTAGGCATTCATTCCCTGTCCCTCTAGCAAAAAGAATGCTTTCATCTGCAAAAAATAAATGTGAGATCCGGGGTGCCCCACGGCAGATGCTCATACCATGAATGGTATTTGCATGTACCACGAGGTTTAGGAGGGTGGAGAAAGCATCAGCACAAAGAATAAAAAGGTAGGGGGATAAAGGGTCACCCTGGCGCAGTCCACGTGAAGGCTGGAAGGCACTTGATCTTTCCCCGTTGGCGGTAAAAGTGTGAGAGACCGAAGAAACACAGTCTAGAACTCTATTGCACCATTTGTCGCTGAAACCAAACCTTTGCATCACTATTTCAAGGAAGGTCCACTCTACTCTGGCATATGCCTTCATCATGTCAAGTTTAAGCACAATATGTCCTCTCTTTCCTCCTTTCCCACCCTTCATAGCATGGAAACATTCAAACGCAATAAGGGCATTATCCATGATCATCCTACCCGGGACAAAAGCACTCTGATTTACAGAAATAATACTGTCCATGAAAGGCTTCAGACGGTTCGTCAACACCTTGGTAGCTATTTTGTATATGACATTGCACAAACTGATAGGCCGGAATTCAGATACCGTTTGTGGTTTTTTCACCTTTGGGATTAGAATTACCAAGGTATCATTGAAACCTGTAAGAGAATATTCACCTTTCCACCACCCTTTAATGTAGTTTGCAACATCCTTACCTACTACATGCCAAAAATTTTGATAGAAGACCAGTTTTAGACCATCTAGACCCGATGCCTTATTAGGATGCATTTGAAAAACAACCTCTCTAATCTCTTCATCACTGAGATCCATGTCCAGCGTCGTCGACATCATATCGGTAATGTTCTTCTCAATCCCTCACCGCTTCCTCCATATCCACCGTCCCCCCTAAAGTGAAAAGGTCATGGTAAAAACTCTCAATGATCTTCAGAATATCTTTATCCTCTATCCTCCAAATCCCCCTTTCGTCTTTAAGACCCGCAATATCATTTTTCTTCTATCTTTGGGTAGCTCTGTGGTGAAAATAGGTTGTGTTTCTGTCCCCCTCCTTGAGCTCCTAGACCCAGGCTCTTGCACACCAGTACGCCTCATCATCCCTGTGCAGCTTCTGTAGTTCTTTAGATTATTCTTCACACCTTTGAAGCGTTCTCCCGTCAGGCCATTTCTTCTGCTCCTCACCTAACATCTTGGTCGTAGCTTTAATCTTTTTCTTTAACGCTCCAAACTTTGAAGAAGACCAACCCTCCAGGTCCCTACTCACCTTGCTTAGTTTCTTCTTTAAGTCATGTTCCCCTTCCATATCCCAAGACGTCGCCACCGTGGAACGACATCCCACTTCTGATAGCCACACAGGCTCAAAAAAGAAATGACTCTGTCTCCTGTGTTTCCTTTCCTCACCCATCGAAATGTGCAAAACAATCGGAGCATGATCAAATTGGTAGAAAGGTAGATGGTGTACCCAGCTCCCCCTGTACTTGCCTCTCCAAGCCTCACTCACAGGAAACCTATCCAGACGTTCCTCCACAAGTGTGTCAACTAAATTCCCCCTCCTCCATGTGAATGTGTTACCTGAGAAACCGATGTCAAGAAGTGCACAGTCATCAATAGCGTCCCGGAATTCTCTCATGACTCTGTCTGGTTTCATCGGACCACCCCTTTTTTCTTCATTATTTGTTATCTCATTCAGGTCCCCAAACATAATATTCATATCAGTCATCCTTGCTTGAACTTGTCTCATCAGATCCCATGTGAAATGCTTGTCCAATTGTGCTGACCACCCATAAATCCCACATGCAGTCCACCGCATGTCATTCTTTTCATCCTCCACTATGCATTCCACATGACGTGTAGAATACCTAGTGATTTCCACGTTCACTCCACGCCACCATAGGCCCAGCCCGCCTGCTCTGCCAGTACTCGAGATACATATGCCCTCAACAAAACCACACTGTCTTTTTATTTTTTCCAACCTTTTATCGTCTAGCATAGTTTCCATTACGAAAACTACGTTTGGCCGCTCACCCCCACACAGAGATCGGAGTTCGTTTATTGCTGTCAGGCGGCCCAAACCTCGGCAGTTCCAACTTAGGATTTTCGTTATTGTTCACGGGGTTGGGTATGCCCAACTCCCGCTACTTTGGTTTCCAACTCCTGTTGACTTTCATTTGGTACACCTCTATTTTCTCGATCGCACCTCGGCCTTTTTGTGTTCATCATTGCTTGGGATTCCATGGCTGTCTTATTCATCACCTGCAAACCATGTTCCTCCTCATTCCCTGCTTCTCTTTCTCTTTTATTCGACTTTTGCCTAGTCACTTGTTGTCTGCCCTTCATAATATGCACCGGCCCCTTCGTTTGTTTCCCTGCGACGATTCCCCCATGCCCTCTCCATGTATGTCGAGTTGTTCTCGCTTCTTCTGCTTTCCTCCACTCACGCTCCAGTACCTCCCCTTGCTTCCCAGGGAACCTTGTTAACTCTTTATTGACTGTTACCGTGGTCACTCTCATCCCCTTTCTCACCGCCCCCACCCTTTCTTTCATTTTCTCCTGCCCATGCAACTCCCCACTGATCTGTTCCTTTGAGTTCTTTCTGGTGTCTGCTACCCGCTGGCCCTGTTTGCCTGCTGACAGCTCGTTGGACGAGTTGTCTTCCCGTTCTCGGTTTCCCGTCGTCTGACCAACCTCATTGTGCATGTCCCTCCCTCTGGTCTCCCGAGCCGCCCCTTCCTCTTTTCCTCGTTGCTCGCTGTGACTATCTGTGCTATCAGCCTCGTTTCCTACAGACCTGCTGCTCTTTCCATGCGGCGAGTTACACATAGCCAGCATGTCATGGACTTTGTACTGATCCTTTGGCTTGACTTTCTGCGCACTTCTCCCCAACATCCTGTCTTCCTCCATCAGTGGCACTTCATCGTCAAGGTTATTTGCCCCTCTACCCTGTCTATCTCTCGTCGCAGATGTTGACATCGCATCGTCGGCACCCCTCTGCTGCTCCTTCGGACCCGACTGCGATTCCCTCATAGAAGATCCTGCTCTGGTTTGGAAAAGTAGGTTTTTCCTTACTCTTGATCTGCTCCCTCCTATGAGTTCCTCTTCCACTAGAATTCTCGGTCGTATTGGAGATGCTTTTAGCCACGAGCCCCAGCCTCGACTGTTATCGCCTTCCTCGATGTACTCCTCGCAGTCCCTGTCGGCGTGGCCGAGACGACCACATAAGAAACAGAAGACTGGGAGGCACTCATATTTCAGTTCTATGTCAGCGATCCGACCATCCGACCCTCTAATCTTTTGTATCCTTTTAATAGGCTTATTGATGTCGATTCCCAGTCGGACTCTGGCAGAAGTTTCCCAGCCCAACTCATCGTAGTCCATCTTAACGATCCTTCCCACCTTCTCAGCAATCTTCCTCGTCGATTCTATAGACCGGAACCCTAACGGAATATTGTATAAGCAAACCCAGAATTGGCACTCTGTGAATTCGATCCTCCCTGGTTGATCCAGCGGATCCACCTCTTTCAGCAATAGGACCTTATTGTCAAAGTTCCACGGCCCTCCTTCAATCACCTTCTGTTAGTCCTTCCAGTGTGTGAACTGGACTACAAAAGTATTATGGTCTATCGATTTGAACATAACCCCACTCACCAAGCCCCACGCCTGGGCTAAGGTTTTCTTCATAGCCATGAAGTTGTATGAACGGTCCGTCAGAAGTCGACCAATCAGTGCAAGTTCTACATGATCTGGTATCTTTTGTTCGTCTTCCTCAGTGATATCTGCAACCTCCTATTCTTCGTCTGTGATCTTTAGTCTCTCACACTAGTCTGCTAGATACTCTGCCATCCCGGTGGGATCAAACGCCCACATCCAAACACTTGACCCTGCAAGAGAGATAGACGGAGAAGACCCATGAGGGGGGGCGACAACCACCAGCACCGAAACCCTAATCGCACACTACGTCGCCGCAGCGTCGGCCAGGTTTAGGTGTGGGGTGAGAAGTTTTCTACCTAAATGATGTTTGTTCATGAAGTAATTAATACAAAGCAAACCCCACTGTTTGATGAAATATTGTTAAATCATGTTAAATACGTTTCTTGGAGACATAATTAGATATTGTTGAATATAATGAGTATTGAAGATGATGATCATTATAATGATGATTAATAATTAGGATTTATAGATCAATCATCATATATATAATAAATTAGGGTTTTGAATCAAAGATTCTCTTGCTATGTTAATTAGGAACATAATCAAATATCAGTTTTCATAATGCTATGATATAGTATATATGATAAGTAGGGTTTCACCAAACATTTAGTATGTTGGTTTATAAACCTAATGATTCATGGTCAGTTGGAATTAGGGTTTGTACCCTTATTCTGTATCCAATACCAAGACAATTCTACACCTAGATGAGGACTTGAGTAGGGTCTAATCTGAATAGCATGATGGTAAAAGTTTAGAATATATTTACATGAAGAATAAATGTTTATTGCTTGAATCTCTCTTTGCTAGTTTGATTTCATGATATGCTAAAAGTACTTGAATTATGATTGCATGCTCTACATAGTTCTACATGGAGATACATGGCTACGATTATAAATACTCGCATGTATCAACTTTCAAAGATTGTTGATGGTTTCTCAAAGTCAGATGAAATAAATTATTGGATTTTTATTTACATCCTATTCAACTATAAAACCACTATCAGTATCATAAAAGTAAGTTATCATATTCAGAATCATAGAATTACATGTACCAAGGGATGATGCACATGAGCCTTGGAAGGGATAATGATTATGTCCATGATAGCATATCAAGAATGGTTTAGAATATGTAATGCAAATTCTTGTTGTTATTTGTAACTATATGATTCATTATATGTTTTTATCTTACTTACAGACATTTATATACACCCATCGTACATAGTATAGAAATATAACGATTTGTATTTTAATTGTCGGCATTTTAGATAAATGACATATATGAAGAATCAAGACATAATGAATTCATCTACAGACATTAAAGCTAAGTAAAGGAGGACTAGGTAGATGCTTCTTCTACTATGGTTTAGTTTCCCATGTAAAGTTCACGTATCTCCTTAAAGGATCATTATGATACATCTTGTAATATTTGTGAAATAATGGAAATTAAATATGGATCCCTAGGAATTTAGGTAATGACTCTTGATTTTTAGGTCCTTCCATAATAGAGGTACATTGAAAAGTGAGGTTTTTACATTTGGTATTTAGAGCCAATTTTTTCAGATAATATTTTTTAGTTGATAATTCCAAGTAATCCATGGAAATATAAGGAGAATATTAAGACATGACCTGATAGTAATCGTGTCTAGAAAGGATCATGGCTTTTGGGGCTGGAAATATTTTACTCCACACAATTAAGTTGGTATACGAGGACTCCCTTAGTCAATGTGATGTTTGCCTAGACGGAACCTATGATTTTCCAAATGTAATTCTTTTTCTAATTTTCCACATCTAACTTCGTCCACGTACTTTATTAATAAACCCTAAAAGGAACGTCCCTCCTCATATCAAGATTAGGTTTTTTGAGAAGAAGTAGGATTGAAGCATCCTCTGCCGATTATTGTACATGTAATGTCAAAATAATGACAAAGTAAAGAAATATAGTTTTAGATTTTTTTCCCTTACAAGTGTAAACCCTATATGGAACTATGGTTGGTTTAGAAAAATCCTTTGTGGGTCAAAGGAATCATAAAAACCTAAGATACAGGGGTAGTCCTGACCCTAATCTTGTAAAATGGGAGTCGTGTGGGTGAAATAGTAATGATATCCATATGAACCCTAATTAGGGTAAAAGGAATAAGAAAAATCCAAATGAGCATAGGTTACCTAGTCTTTCATGCATGCATGCTCATTGAGAAAGGCGTTCATGATGCATGTGGAGGGTTTTTAAGAAACCTATGAGACATTGGTTACATGAAAATGAAAAAATGAATAAAGACCCTCAACTCACATTTAGAGATGGTCACCAATCTGGTTTGGGTGATCCAATGAATGGGAAAAAACCTATAGGGGAGGCATAATCCTAAACCTGTGGGGTCAGGATGTGGCTAGAAAGCCTTACCTCCTCCTACGAGCCACTGAGGTACCCTAGGTTAGGACCTTCCCTAGAAGGGTGAGTTGACCAATCAACTAAAGTATGGAGGTAACCTTTAATGTCAATGAAAGCTTGAAAACTTTAGTATACAAATCATGAAAGTACACATATTGAGTATAGTTATTAAACCCATGTATGTCATCTATAAGGGATGCGATGACCAAGACCTAGATAGTGAAGCTCAAAAAAGGTCAAGCCCTAGATAGGGAAGGTTGACATGCCACCAAGCCCCAGGTAGGGAAGGTTTCCATTTCCACTATGGAGATGATGATGGATAATCCCTGGATAGGGAAGGTCATAAAGGTCAAGCTCCAGATCAGCAAGGTATGTATGGAACAAAGCCCCATATAGGAAGGTTTATCAATTCAACTATTGAGATGACAATAACCAAGCCCCAGATTGGGAAGGTCACAAAAGGTCAAGGCCTAGATAGGAAAGGCCGACATGTTACCAAGCCCTATATAGGGAAGGTTGCCCAAGTCCACTATGGAGATGATGATGATCAAGCCCCAGATAGGAAATGTCACAAAAGGTTAAACCCCAGATAGGGAAGGGTGACACGACACCAAGACACAGACTGGAAAGGTTGACCAAGTCCACTATGGAGATGACTATGAACAAGCCACATTAGTGAAGGCCACAAAGAGGTCAAGCCCCAGAAAGGAAGGCCAAAATGAAACCAAGCCCCAGAAAGGAAAGGTTGAATAAGCCCAATGTAGGGACATAGAGTTAATAATGTGTATCCTAGGAGATGGAGTAAATCTAGATTAAATAATTACATAAAAATGTGCTTGAAAATTGTATATGTTGTGATATCTCAATAACCCTAGGTAGGGTACAACTCTAAGTTAATCCTAGGGTCAAGTAGGGAGGACTAGAGGTACATAAGACCTATGAGGTTAGGAGGTGATCATGCCCTAACTGCATAAGACCATGGGGTCAGGAAATGGACAACCATGTTTTCCTGAGGCCCTTGGGGTTAGGAGATTGTCCATATTCATGAGTTCATGAGATCCAAGCAGTAAATATGAGAGGCACTCCATAAGTGCATGAGGCCTGCGAGTTTAAGAGGAGATCACTACAAAGGTACTTTTTCTCCTACAAACCTTAAGGTAATGAATAAGGTTGAAGATACATGAGATGTAAATGAAAAGAATACAAGAAGTCGTGTAAAATATTAAAGGGAATGGTGCAAAAACTCAAGAGTAAAAAAGGCAACATCCCTTGAGTTCATGAAATATAAGAATATTATAGAATTACAAAGTATTCATGGTTTGGAATTACTATTAAGGATAATTCTACCAAAATGCAAAATTAGAAGATAATGTGTGGATTTACCATCTCTCCTCTTGGAATGGGATGAACTTTGTATTTGGGCTACAAACAAATGCTCATTTCATTTTTTTTATGAGTGACAGAGATTGCGTGGACACATGTTATGCTTAAAAATTGACATATGTTGAGTTTCATGACATAGTCAAGGATTGCAGGTTTTACCTTGCCCTTATGTGAAAATAAATGAAATAGTTTATAAACTTCGAAAAAATATATCCACCAAGAGAAATTGAAATCACTAACAAAAATGTAATAACTAAGTGTAATTGGAATCACAAAGTAATCACTAAGTGATAGTATTATGCAATCAATAAGGATGTCGAACACCCTGGAATTGAATTTGAGTTCCAACCTTAATATTATGAGATATTTAGATATCGATAATAGATGTTAAAGATATCCAAGAAGGGTTTCTAACCCAATGGTTTGAAGCAAAGTTGAGTAGTTAGTCGCCTTAAACATACTAGGTTTGAATTTTGGGGACAAAATTTATTTTAAGGAGGGGTGAATGTAAGATCCTCAAATTTGATAAACTTTGAATTCTATGAATATATGACTGGATTTGATAAGAAATTATCCTAATTGTAATTGATAGAATAATAAAGCTATCCAGTTTGTGGATTGGTTTCACCCATGGCCCAATTGAGGCCCATGAGACTATTTTCTTTGTAAATAGGTCCTTGTCGTATAAGTTTAAGAAATAAAAGGAATTCGTGCATAAATGAAAGTTAATGGCTTTGTGAATTGTTATATAATTGAAATATGTAATAATAAGCAAGTTTTTAAAAGATTCTAAGATAATGTGTGGTCTAGATAATTAATGGGGTAATTATTTGACCTTTACTTTGCAAAGCAAGTTGTGGGTATTAAATAAGTATATTTCAATCTGAATTAGTATACTTGAAGATAATAAAAAACTAAGAGAATTCTAGAATTTGATATAAAACTGACTTTCCATATGATGTGGATGTTTATTTAATAAATACATAAAGGGCAAGTTTTTCCGACGAGAACTATCCCAATAAATCCCAAAAGTGTATATATGTTGGGAAAGGTATTAATGAGTTTCCCTCGAAGTTTCAGGGAAAAAGGATGAGGGACCTACTTGTAATGAACAAATGTCATTCCTTTTTTGAAGAGAGAGAAAAATATATCTAGCAACATCTCTTTATTACCAAATGTGGCCCAATGTTAGATTACATGATTATAAGGATTATATGCAAATTTTAGATCAATCCAAGAAAAGATAAGAAAGATATAGATTTTATAAATTTCCATGAAGTGAGAGGTTCATCCTGGAAGTGTGACATCTTACACATTTAATATAGCCAAGGACTTAGACCCAACCTTAATTTTATGTCGTGTGACCCTAGAGCCATTAGATCCAAAATCGATCATGTCCATTGTGTCTTCTACCCTGCTCAAACTAGAAAGTTGCTAAACGATCATTATTTTCCTATTCTATTCCTCCGTCTCTGTATGACATGAGATCTCCTAAATATACTTCCATTATATTTAAGAGATGAAATTGACCAACCCTATCCCTAGATTCTGTTGTTTATGTGTAGGATTGGGGTTCTCTAAACCCCAGTGAGAGATGGAAATCCATCAATGGATATTTACACTTCCCTTTCTATCCACTGCCTATATAAGGTATAGGACCATCTCAGGGACCAGAGGGATGATTTTTGCAGCCCCATAGCACAAGAAACCACCCTCTATAGCCCGTCTTTTCTCTTCTCTGAACCCCTACTTCCTACTAATGAGTTCACCTTAATTTTTTCCCATGACCATGCCTCTCTAGATGATCTGAGACTAATAATGGGATTGGAGAGGACTCTCAGAGATCCCTGGACCTTCATTTGACTTCTCTAAAGCAAGAAGAGGTAGTCAACTACTTGGTTGATCTCCCATGGAGTTGGTTCACAAGAAGAAGAGAAAAGAGGATTTAGATGACGATCAACCAATTTACCTCCCTACCCATGAGATAAACACAACACAACCAGGGTTAGCGACCTCTTTTCAAATCCCTTCTCACCCTAGCCTCACGAGCATGTGACACCAATTGGTTATGAGCCCATCGGTTGACCCGACCATGTAGATAATGTCAACAATACAACTAAGTGCTTATTTGGTAGTCATTGTCCAAATATGATTATCTTGTGAATAATGTATAAATTAGACGTTAACTCAAATAGTAATCAAATTATTATCAAAAATATCATAAAAAGGTGTACAATATGAACAAAATAATTTTAGAGTCCAATTATGCTTCTTGTTCCATAAGTATAACCAACACATGATCATGATGTAACTAATAAAAATCAAACCCTAGTTTTTGATGAATAGCTTGTTAAAGCATGTTAAATGTTCTTCTTTGATACACAATCTGATATTGCTCAATATAATGAGAATCCAAGATGATGATAATTAATTAGGGTTTTGATTCAATAATCTTATATATATATATATATATATATATATATATATATGATGAATTAGGGTTTTGAAATCAAATATCATAACTTTCTATCTTATTAATGCATATAATAAAATCTAGGTGTCCATAATACAATGATATAATAGATATGATAATTAGGGTTTCACCTGATGTCTAATATGTGAGTTTATAAACACAATGAATCATTCTTTGTTGAAATTCAGATTTTTACCCATAGTCCTTATTTGAATATGAGACAATCATACACACTAGATAAGGACAAGAGTAGGGTTTAATATGAATAATATAATGGTGACACTTTAGGATATGCATACATTCTAATAAAATGTTGATTGATTGGATCCATCTTTTCTTGATTGATTGGATGATATGCATACCGTACTTGAAGTATGATTTCATGGTCTAAATGGTTCTATGTTGAGGTATGTGATTACAATTATAAATACTCAATTGTATCGACTTTCTAATACTATCGATGGTTTCTTGAGGATTGATGAAATAAACTATCGGATGTGTATTTACATTCTTTTCAACTATAATGCTGCCATGAGTATCAAATAAATTAAGTTGTAAAATTCTGAACCCTAGGATGACACATATCAAGGAGTAATTCACATCAGCCCTAAAAGGGATAGTGGTTATGCCAAAGATAGAATATCAAACATGGGCTACAATCTGTAATGAAATGCAATTCTTATATGCAAGTTATTGATTGATTATATGTTGTTATCTTACTTGCACACTTTCCACATACACAGTTTACAAATATTCTAATGTGTGTTTTGATTGTCGACATTTTAGGTAAATTCCATATTAGAATATTTAAAGACATGATGAAATCAACTGAAGATATCAAAGCTATGTAAAGGAGGATTAGTGAGATGCGTCTTCCAGTATGTATCAGTTTCCTATGTAAATTATCATGTAACTCCTTATATGAGCATTATGATACATCTTGGAAACAACATTCATGAAATGATGTAAATTATTTTCTATTATTTGTTACATGTTAAATTTGGATCCTTGGGAATTTAGGTAGTGACTCTTAACTTTATGGTCCTTCCTTAGTTGGGGGACATTGAAAATGGATGCCATTACAATATGTGTTTGGCCAATAATTAAAACCACATGTAATTCAATTTTCTTCATAAATTTACATTTTCCTTTGTATTTTATATCTCCCAAACAACAAAACTATTTTTCTTGAAATTTCAAACATAAGTTTGACGATCATTACCCTAAATCTTAAAAGTAACAACTCCCTTGTTTATGATTCTGATACGACTACAACATTTACTCTCATAATTAATCAAACATTAATATCTAAATATCAATAATGTTTAATCTAATTGCAAATCTATGAATCTTTAATTAACTTCAATTATTCAATTGTGGTTTTGAAATTGGATGGTCTGATCAAAATGAGAAAAATAGTATTTTATTGCTCCAATTTGAAAATATTTGAATAGGTACAAATATGAATGCAAATTTTGCAACAGAGGATTTCAATTTTGGAGGACCATGCATAATATCTCAAGATCTTAGACCCAAAATTTGGCGTGTTTCAAAATAAATCAATCAATTGAATATAACTTTTGTTGTTTACATTCTATATCATATTTAAGGTAACTATCATAATCCAATTAGTGTAAGGATTGACACGTAGGAAAGTTGATGGGGTGGGGAATCCAATTTAGAGAAAGTTTCCACTTTTAACACTTTTTAATATACAAAATTATGAATTTTTGATAAAATAATATTTAAATGTATTTATATCTTCCTTTAGATAATGAATTCCCACTATTTTTTACTCTTTATTTTCTCATCTTGCATAGGAAAAATTCTAGAAGTTTTTAAATTCATTATGTCAATTTATAGATCTAACCCCTACATAAAACATTATCCAAATTAGTTGCACTTAAACATCAAACTAAGATTCTACTAATAATTATGTTATCTATTTTTTTACTACTAATAGATTTTCATTATTATTACGTATATCTACATGTTCAAACTTATTTTAGCATTGTCAAACCCATTATAAAAACTCAATATTAATATGTATATTAGTGTGATATCCATTAATTAAATTGGTCCATTTATCACATGTCATCTACTAATTCATGTATAGATAATTTAAGTAATACATGATATAAAATCATTAATAAACTTAGGTGTAATAAGAGCATATACTGAAGGAGTTATGGTCTAATTTGAGAAATGATGAAAAGTTGTAACCCCAATTCCAGCATACTTTCAATGGTGACATTCCATTGATATGTGTGCGCTCATTTTATTAAGATGTCAAGAGGTAAAATATGAGGAGTCATGGTTATCATCTAGAATTAATAGTATTCGAACCATGTTCACAAACATCAAGTATTCCCACACAAGCACATCATTCATAAATGGAAATTAAGATAGTGTTTACATTTATTTGGAAAGAAATTTCTAATTATGAAAAGAAGAAAAGTAGATAGGATATGATATAAATCCTATATATCCACTAGAAATGAAAATGGAAGTAAACTATCTAAGAGAAGTAGAAGTATACATCTATCTACTCTAGATACTCCAATATTCTTCATTATTGCTTTTAGGTACTTTGCTTCATTCATTGATTCTTTACATCTAGAAAGTAAGTGAAACTTTGAATCAGCACTAGGTGTTGTGTACATAAGTAAAAATACGTGCTAATAAGCTTGTATAATTGAAATTAATTGAGAAAGAAGGAACTACTAAGAAAACCATTGTTTAAGGTGAAAATAAGGGAAACACATCTTTTTAAATAAGTTGGATGTGATTGTATTACTATGTTAGCACTAATATACTTCTTTGTTAGTCCCTCTTTGTCCTTTTCTCTATGGGGGTCCCATCCCTTAGGGTTATCGGGATCTGATGGCCTTAGTTTCATAAGAGAGAGAGAATATATCACTCAAAAACTACAATCCATCTCTTTAGTTACGTTCTCAATGTTATTGCAAAAATCATATTATAAATACTTTACATTCAAGAACCATGCACAATTAAGACATGCAATATTTCACACTTATTTCACACAAGAAAACTGTTCTTATGTGATATAGATCTCCCTAAAAGGAAGTTGAGCATACGTTATACTATGAGTCCATATGACCCAAGACTGAGGTTTTTGTTGAATTGGATTCTTCATGAAAATCTTATAATTCGATCAATGATTACTTATAAATATCATCTCATTTATGGTTATATTTTTGGATATATGGTCAGGGATAGGCTTTTGTCATAACTACTTTTATCATTTAGAGAAAGAGGCATTAAAATTTGAGTTTCCAAAGGTTTCATTTGTCATTTACTAGTTCATTGAGATCATGTGATCCGGTAGTGATAGAGATAGACTTTGGGTTTTTAAAACAAAAATTATTGATATAATATCAAGAGTATCATTTTTCATCATTTTTATCTAAAGAAAAGATAACCTAATAAACAAGTATGGATTTATGCTACTATTTTAAAAATAGGGATTAGAGATCTAGGCCACGTTGATATTTTGTTTGGATTCCTTGTATTTTTTCGATTGAAAATGTTTTCGAAACATGGTATCATCAAAAATTCCTATGATTTATTATGTCTTTCCTAACATAAAAGGGCTTTTAAAATAAATAAATATTAAGGAAGGAAAACTAACCGTGGACCTGCGACCTTGATCTACTGATATAAGTGCCTGGATCATCCTAGACTGAATCTAAGATTTGTGTGCATGGTCGGCTTGGTGCCTCACTGACTCGTTTGTGGTGCTGAGTTGAAGGTATGTGATTGGTCCACCTCAAGTGCATCTAGTGTCATTTCCTTCCTTTACTCCTTCCTTTATTGTTTCTTGTTCAAGCATTCTGGGTCAATCTCGAGTGAGCCCTATCTTGGGCTTGGATGGTCTACTTGGATAGACTAGGTAACTGAACCCTTCATGGAGTGAAACCACATCAGACTGGAGTTGCCTTTAGTAGAGGCTCCCTCGGGGTTAGATTGTCGCCGAGCTCCAATAAAGTTGGTCACTAAACAGGAGGGTGGTCACACCCACATCCCACGATTACCACTAAACATGAGATTAGCGCATGACTAAGAGGATTACACTTAATACAAAGTTCACTCCCGACTTTTCCTTTTTATTTCAAACTCTTTGTTTTCTCGCATTTAATCACATAAACAAACTTTGCAAGAGAATTAAACTTTAATTACTCTAATATGATCTCAACATTAATGATACACATCCATACATTCATTCTATTTCTCACACTTCCATGTACATATGACATGATAATCAGATACATTCTCTCTTATCAAGGAAACAAAGATACAAAACATCATTTATAACTCTCTCACATCTATACAAGGACCAAGAGTGACAGGGACTGACTGAACTTAACTAATCTCATACTTAACTCATGTGGTAGATATACTTTGATGCTTTAACCTTTTTCAAGTCCACGTGGTTTCCCTAGAAATTTTGAGTAGAGGGGTGAGCCTACTCGCTCAATGAATGAGTACTTAAAAGAAACAGCCTAAAGCACTGATATAATTATAGATATACCTTTGAGAAACTGATATTAATTATAACAACAATAATATTTAAAGTGTCTAATCATTAACAATCAGTAATATGGCAAGATACTCTAGATAATTTATTAAACTGGAATAAAATACAGTAATTACTACACTGAACAGATCGAAAATAATACAGTTAAAATAATAGAGAATGTAAATATTACATTTAAAGAACAACTACTATGAAATTGTACTCAAATCTTTTTTAACTCTTTTTACTTATAAGAAATTCTTTAAACCTATATGATCATATTTTAGCTTATGCCCTGATCTTATGCAGTGTACTCTACATATGAAGAATCATAACAAAATACGATCTCACCATACATGACTTAGCGGACACTCTTGGGATGCTAAGCCTGACTATGTCACTGGTCTGCAACAGGAAAATGGCACTCTGGCCTCAAGACACCTATGGGACATAAAAACTAGACTCCTCCTCTAACCTGAGCACACATGTAGAGAGTCAAGCCACCTATTGGCTTTTCAGTACTCTAGTGCCACCAGGATCTCTGGTTGATGTTGGACACTACATACTGTATTTTAAGGAGACTTCCACTAGGCTTCGTCCCCCGTACCACCTGTTAGTACGTTCCGACCCCCATATATTGGACACTACCAGGGTTAGGTCATATCATCCCTACATCGTAAACCTATCATAGGGGTTCTACGATGTTTAGGGCATCGACATGTCTAATTCACTCTTTATATTCACAATTCAGTCATCACATCAACATATCTTAGTTTAGCTTTGTAAACCATTCGTTTCATAGACCATCTAATAACATTTACCACAACAGAACTATTAAGCATCACCACATCTCACACTGATAACATTGCCATCACAATACTTGATTCATTGAACACCCTATCCTTAGGGTTTCATTTACCTCATTCACTTATCACATGGCTCTCATAAGAATTTCATGCGACATAAACATTCACTGAATAAAGACTACTATCAACAAATCATATAAAATCATTATATGTATGAAACCTTAGATTTGAACTAAATTTTGTTTTCCAAGCCATTCGCTGAGATATCATGCATTGATAATAAAATTGAATAAATAAAGTCTATCATGTCAAGAAAATCCCTGCAAATGGATTTCACAATATCTATTCGCAATTATCCATTTTTCCTTGCATCTTGGGTTTCACCCACTTTACTGAGATATCAAGCAAACACAATTCACCTTAAATGAAATCAAAGATAGTATTTGGCATATGTAAACTATCAATTATGATAAACAATCATTAATAACCAAGGGCATCCAGATAAACAAATTTCTCTATTTAATTATACGACAATTTCATTCATAGACAAATTCTGTATATTTCAGTTTACTCTTATAAACTCTATGAATACTTAAGGAATTCTCATTAGGATATATTGTATACATTTATAATGTTATTTTATCATCTGAAATTCATCCAAATAGAGGAAGAATCCATTTCATATCATTTTGCAACAACTTAGATCAAACAGACAATTCAGAGTTTATAGTCGCATACTAAGCAATTGAAGATTATGGATGATTTAACCAAATTTCGTGAAATATACTATTTAAAGGAATTTCCCACTCACCCTAAGGTGTGAAAACACCTTAAAAATGCAGCTCATCCTCAAAAATATCGATCTCATATCAAATCCCTAGCAATTCACCCGATTCTTCTTCCTTTCAACTCGGAAACCCTAAAAATGAGGGAGTATGAAGAAAGAGTGAGAAAAGGGGAAGTTTTGATACCATTTTAGATAAAATAGAGGAGGGATGGAATTTTGACATGTGAGAGAAGATTCACCATGAAAGGCTATGCAAAGAAGCTAAACTTACTTGATTTCATCATATCTCAGATATAGAAACCCTAGATCAGCAATTCCTCCACTTTCTCCTCTCAAACCCTAAATCTCCCTCTCTCTCTAGGATTTCATTTCTCTAGAATGAATCAAGAATTATGAAAGATAATAGTGTGTTAGTTTGACCATATAGAGCAATTGAGCTTCTTGGGTGAATTGCACATTGACCCCTCACTGTACTTTTTCTTATTTTAGCAGATTTTCTATCATAAAAAAGTTATTGTAATTTGTGTATTTCAGAGATCAAACCTTCTCCAAAAATTATGCAAATTTAGTATGTTGTGTATAGTTGAGATATAAATCTTTAGTTAAAATTTTAGATCATTCCATGCTTCCATTAAATAAGTAAAAATCGAATAGTGCATTGCTATCTAAAATTTTGTGGAAATGTCAGTTGAAGAGTAAATGCCCCAGAACGTCCATGCTAGCTGCCACGACAGTGCTAAGATGGACCTAGAATGACTGTTCTGCCTACCACGGCCGTGATGTGATGGTTTCATCATATTTGAGTATAAAAGTTTGTGAACAACCCAATTCTTCACTTATATTTACTTATTGTCTACTTAACTCTTTTCTTCAATGTTCCCTTTTCTTTTGAGTACATAAAAGCATTGTACTCAATTATAAAGTCCATTCTTCATGATTAATTCTTACTATCTTGGCCCTTACATACTTTTCTCATATCTTGTCCATATTTCATATTTAAAGTTCATATAATACAAATCATTAAACTTAATCTGAACCTTATGTCATGTTCCTTTATTCCCAATTAAGGGTTTCTCATATGAGGCCCCAAAGTTAGATCTCAGACATCAGTTCCAACTGATTCTTAGCTATTCTAATCTTTCCCAAATGTTTCAACATCTTAGTGTATGTACATTCTCACTATGATGTGTGTCTAATTTATCCAAAGTCTACACTTATTATATTTTTAATAGGAGTCATTAGATCCCAGTAATGCACCCTACCAACCGAACCAGGCCGAACCTGCAGTCCTGAATCCAAGAGCTACTCAGGATTAACTAGCTCCTACTTATTTCAAAAAATGTGCAAAGAATATCTACTTAGGGTGAATTCATTTTAAACATAACTTCTGGTCTACTTGATACAAAGAATAACTTAATCAACTTCGTGACACACAAAAATTTAAAAGAACCATACAAATTCTACAAACTGATAATATGAATTCATATATATATATATATAAGAGCATTTCTATTGATCTCCAATCAAAGAAACAATATAAAGCAAGAGTTGTAGCACATTCTATCTTTAAGATCTTACTTCTTCATTATTTTCAGTCTCCTAACCCTAATACTTCTAGGATTTCTCTCTAGCCTATTCTCCCACTGTATGCCTAGCTTGGGCATTCAGAGAAGAATAGACATAGTAGCTTGATACTGGTCAGCCTAGATATCCAAATACCGGGCCAGGGTATCCAAGTACCTAGACTTCCCAGAGCTATAGACACATCACCTCCTATCTACCACACTTATAACTCTAACTTTCTATCCTAAAGGTCCCTGACGACTCAACCTATACTCTAATACCAAGATATCACACCCACATCCCATGATTACCACTAATCATGAGATTATGGCATGACTAAGAGGATTACACTTAATACACAGCTCACTCCTGACTTTTCCTTTTTATTTCAAACTCTTTGTTTTCTCGCATTCAATCACATAAACAAACTTTACAAGAGAATTAAACTTTTATTACTCTAATATGATCTCATCATTAATGATACACATCCATACATTATTATGTTTCTCACACTTCCATGTACATACGGCATGATAATTAGATACATTCTCTCTTATCAAGGAAACAAAGATACAAAACATCATTTACAACTCTCTCACATCAATACAAGGACCTAGAGTGACAGGGACCGACTGAACTTAACTAATCTCATACATAACTCATGTGGTAGATCTACTCTAATGCTTTGTCCTTCTTCAAGTCGATGTGGTTTCCCTAAAACTTTTTGAGTAGAGGGGTGAGCCTACTCACTCAGTGAATGAGTACTTCATAGAAACACTCTAAAGCACTGATATAACTATAGATATACCTTTGAGAAACTGATATCAATTATAACAACAGTAAGAGTCTAATCATTGACAATCATAAATATGGCAGGATACTCAAGATGATTTATTAAACTGGAATAAAATACATTAATTACTACACTGAGCAGATCTAAAACAATATAGTTAAAATAATAGAGGATGTAAGTATTACATTTAAAGAACAACTATTATGAAACTATACTCAAATCTTTCTTAACTCCTTTTACTTATAAGAAACTCTTTAAACATATATGATCATATTTAGGCTTATGCCCTGTTCATATGCAGTGTACTCTACATATGAAGAATCGTAACAAAATATGATCTCACCGTACAAGACTTAGCTAACACACCTGGGATGCTAAGCCTGTCTACGTCACTAGTCTACAACAGAAAAATGGCACTCTAGTCTCTGCACACCTATGGGCCGTAAAAACTAGACTCCTCTAACTTGAGCACACAGACTGAGAGTCAAGCCACCTATTGGCTTTTCTATACTCTAGTGCCACTAGGATTTTTGATTGATGTTGGACACTATATACTATATTGTAGGAAACTTCCACTAGGGCTTCGTCCCCTATACCACCCGTTAGTACGTTCTGACCCCCATATACTGGACACTGCCAGAGTTAGGTCGTTTCATCCCTACGTCGCAAATCTCTCACAGGGGTTCTATGGTGCTCAGGGCATCTACATGTGTAATTCACTCTTTACATTCACAACTCAATCATCACATCAACATATCTTAGTTTAGCTTTGTAAACCATTCGTTTCATAGACCATCTAATAACATTTACCACAACAGAACTGTTAAGCATCACCACATCTCATACTGAGAGCATTGATATCAAAATACTTGATTCATCGAAAACCATATCCTTAGGGTTTCATTTACCTCATTCACTTATCACATGGCTCTCATAAGGATTTCCTGCAACACAAACATTCACTGAATAAAGATTGCTATCAACAAATCATATAAAATCATTATATGCATGAAACCTTAGAACTGAGCTGAATTTGGGTTTCCATGCCATTCACTAAGATATCATGCATCAATAATAAAATTGAATAAATAAAGTCTATCATGTCAAGAAAATCCCTTCAAATGGATTTCACGATATCTATTCACAAATATCCAACTTTCCTCGCATCTAGGGTTTCACCCTCTTTATTGAGATATCAAACAAACACTATTCACCTTAAAAAAAATCCAAGATAGTATCTAACATATATATACTATGAATTCAGATAAACAATCACTCATAACCAAGGCGATCCAGATAAACAAATTTCTCTATTTAATTATACAACAAAATCAGTCATAGACAAGTTCCCTATATTTCCGTTTACTCTTATAACCTTTGCGAATACTTAGGGAATTCTCATTAGGATATATTGTATACATTTATAATTTGATTTTATCATCTGAAATTCATCCAAATAGAGGAAGAATCCATTTCATATCATTTTGCAACGACTTAGATCAAACAGAAAATTCAGAGTTTGTAGTCGCATACTAAGCAATTGAAGATTATGGATGATTTAACCAAATCCCGTGCAATATATTGTTTAAAGGAAGTTCCCACTCACCCTAAGGTGTGAAAACACCTTAAAAATGCAGTTCATCCCTGAAAATATCAATCTCATATCAAATCCCTATAAATTCACCCGATTCTTCTTCCTTTCAACTTGAAAACCCTAAAAATGAGGGAGTATGAAGAAAGAGTGAGAAAAGGGGAAGTTTTGATACCATTTTAGATCAAATCATATGAGGGACGGAATTTTGACATGTGAGAGAAGATTCACCATGAAAGGCTATGCAAAGAAGCTAAACTCACTTGATTTCATCATATCTCGGATAGAGAAACCCTAGATCAGCAATTCCACCACTTTCTCCTCTCAAACCCTAACTCTCCCTCTCTCTCTAGGATTTTGTTTCTCTGGAATGAATCACGAATTATGAGAGCTACTAGTGTGTTAGGTTGACCATATAGAGAAATTGAGCTGCTTGGGTGAATTGCACATTGACCCCTGACAAAACATTTTCTTATTTCAGCAGATTTTTTTGTCATAACAAAGTTACTGTAATTCGTGTATTTTAGAAATCAACCCTTCTCCAAAAATATGATAATTTAGCATCTTGTGTATAATAGAGATAAAAATCTTCAGTTAAAATTTTATATCATTCCAAATGTCCATTAAATAAATAAAAATCGAATAGTGAACTGCTATCCAGAATTTTGTAGAAATGTCAGTTGAAGAGTAAATGCCCCATAACGGCCATGCTAAGATGGACCCAGAACGACTGTGCTGCCTACTACGGCCGTGGTACAATGGTTTCATCATATTTGAGTATAAAAGTTGCTTAAAAGCTCAATTCTTTCAAAACGGTTGTGTGACCTAGCATGCCCGTGCCACCAACGACCTAATACGGTAGTGCTACCCACCACGGCTGTGCTATCCAAGCCTCCAACTACCATTTTTATTATCCTTTTCATACCTCTCTCATTCCTCCCCAACATGAGCCTATTTGGTGAAAACCCTAATTTCAGCCGACTAGGGTTTATATTTTTTCAAACCCTAATTATACAAAGAGATAATATACTTGGGGTTCTCATTAGGTTTAACATATCATGATTTAGATATCATCATTAATCATGTTTAAGTATTTATCAATCTAGTAAAGCATGTAATCATCCACATAAACCCTAACTTACTTATTAAGCTCATATATTGTCATAACAAGGAGAGAGGAGTGTGGATGGGTATGGTACTGAGGAATGTGAGTGTGTATGATTGCATGGGCTTGGTGAAGGTGATGGCTATGATGGTTTGATTTGGTATGTGATCCTATTCTGGGATGTTGATATGGGTGGAGGTCAAAGACGGCGGTGAGTGGAGTGATTCTTGGGGTGATTTCATAAGCAATTGCGTGTGCGAGAGGACTAAAGGGGAAGTGGCAGAGCTAATCATGCCCTTAAATACATGTGAGGGTTTGAGGGTGGAGAATCCCTAAATCTTCTAACATCTCTAGAAAGAGGCATTAATGAGAGGAGTTTGTCCTCCATGATCTGATCATGAGGGGAGACATAGTAGGGTTTTTTGAGCTCACAACAGTGAGGGAAGGAGTAATATCCCACCAACTTGGTGGGATGGTAATTAGGTGTGTGTGATCGGAGGTTTATGGCCCGATTGTTGGATCCATGTCCTCATATCACAGGAGGAAGAAGATGAAGTCTGCTTCGTAGGATCTTTGGTCAAAAACTGAGATCTAATGGGCCATGGCCATTGCCCATGCCTCCTCCTCAAAAAGTTTGCATAACATTTATTTTTCAGACTATGTTTATATAATCGACCAACTTAGGTCCTAGGATTAATAAGGAAGGAAATAAAACTCATAAAATCAAATGTCCATATCTCTCAATTGGTAGGTCCAACCACTATGAAATTTTAGTCGGAGACCTTTGATAAAGTTATCTAAACTTGCTAGATAGTTGAGATTTGAATTTGAATTATGACCATTATAATTTGACTAGGATCTTGAAGCACTAAATAACCTCAATATGCATTCAGGATTTGCACTATTTCAAATTTTTGTGTACCCACATGGTAAAAACATTAGAGTGGGTTATTGAGGATATTTAGGCAAATAATTTGAGAACTTATTTATATCATTATATTTTGCAAGAGAGAGAATAATAATACAAAAACTCACTATATCACATTAACCATTATTACTCTACAATATTAGTGTTCAAAATATTAACTAACAACCTCCTATTAAGGTCCCTTAAGATATAAAGTAAACCATGTTTGGAATTTTCTATAAAGTAAACCCAGAGGCATCCAAATCAATGAATAGGGTACTATGGATAGGAGGTAGGGATGTCAATAGCTAAGGGTCAACCCATTTACCCTTTACTCATACCCTATAGGGAGAGGGTAAGGGTAAAGAATTTTCTTACCCCTTACCCACCTACCCTCTACCCTCTAACCAGCTACCTTAGTGGGTCAGTGTAAGGGTAAGTCATTGCCCATACCCTCTAACCCACTACCCACTAATATTTATGTATATGATATTAGATATAGAGTGATTATGTTGTTTTATTTAATATATTATTAAACATTATATGGTCATCATTTAATACATTACATAATTTTCTTATGTAATTCTTATGGTCGTGTATACAACACAATTTTAGAGGTGAAAGACACACATGTCAGAAATTACTAGATTTTATATTTTTACAATGAAAACCATGTGTATAATGTTGTATAATATTACTTCTAAATATTTTGAATAGTTAATAGCCATTTTGGAGCATATTGATATTTCACTCAAATGTATAAATGTATTAGACATGCCATTATATTTCTTATTAGTATATTTTTTTAAAAGATAAATAAATTCCTCACTTCACCCTTAACCTCGTCGTTTACCCTATGCATAAGAAGGTAATTGTAAGGGGAGGGTAAGGATGGTGGTGGATTGGGGAATTACTCATACCCTTACCCACCAAGCTAGGTATGTAAGGGTAAGGGTAAGCCCTTACCCTCCCCATAACCTCACTATTGACAACCCTAATATGAGGGTCATTTTTTGATGTGCTACATATATAAATATTAGATCGTATTATATATCAAAGATGGTGTGTTTTGCAAACCATGATTTATCTTTACAGTTCTTACAAATTTGGATTAGTTAACCACAATTCACATTATTCATTATTCATTCATATTCATGAACCAGAATTGCCATTCACAAGTAAATAACATACATGATATTCATGATTCAGATAATTAAAATATGAATGATTGTAGAGTAAATTTAAGTGTATTATCCATCAACAAACAATCTACTCTTTCTCACTCCACACATATCTTAATTCTTGTATTATTCTATGTTTTAACCTAAAATCATTAAAATATGTGCAAAAGTCAACACAAATGTGTTGCATTTGTGAATCGTACAAAGGACATAGATAGTAAAAAACATACTTTTGCAGTGATAAAATTTTTTCTTTTCAATATTTACAAAAGAAAATATTAATAGGGATATACTTTTTCACTAATAGGGATTGTCACAATTTTGTAAAAGTATGATGTCATAGATAGACGATAATGTCCTCTTTTTGTAAATGATGCTTTATCTATTTGTAGAACTCGATATGCTTATAAAATTGTGACAATCCATATTAGTACAAAGGACATAGATAGTAAAAAAAATCATACTTTTTCACTAATAGGGATTGTCACAATTTTGTAAGTATATCGAGTTCTACTAATAGATAAAGCATCATTTACAAAAAGAGGACATTATGGTCAATCTACAATATCATTCTTTAAAAAAAAGATGTAATATTTGAAACAAAGTGTCATTTTTTAAAAATTTGAAATACCTAGTCAAAACTTATTCATAACTTTTGTAAAGATATGCAATGTCAGTTTTTTTAAAATAGACACTACACACTTTTATCATCATTTTTATTAAAAAGATCTTACATGTATGGATATTTATCTAGTAGAAATCCGCTATAGAAAGATTCACACTTGCAATAGAAATAAAGCCTTCAATACCAAGATGTAAACTTTAATTACATACTACATGCACTTGCTATAATTTAGATTCAATCCCATTTGTATGAATTGAGTACATTAATCATGAAATCATACACATCAACACATAGATATTTATTCAATCATGTTATTTAATTTCATACATGTATACTGACATTATCTTTCAAACATATTCCACATCATTCACACACAATGAAAATTTTTCACAAATCATGAAGAAGATCATCATCCAAAAATTGCAAAGAATATTATATTTACCAAATGTGACATGGTATTTAAATTCAAGTTTGATACAAAGATAAATTGTAATTAAAAGTTTTGAACTAGGTAACTTGACCTATATTAGTACATTCAAGTCAAAGACTAAGATGAATTTCTCGTAGAAAAACATCTGCCCACTCATCCCAAAGTTCATCAAAAATCTCCAGTGTGTAACTTGGAGTGTTAGATATCTTCAAAAGATTTGTGTGCATTATATAAAATTGTTATAATTGAATACAAAATTGTAATTAAAGGTCCTTTTCTTTTTGTCCTAATCTATATATTGAATTCCTTTTGATGCATTCTTGACAAAGACTTCCATGTATTTCATTACGTGATACCCACAAGTCAGTCATTATTTTACATAAATGACTAAAAATTCAAATTATAATTTAACATCAATTAATTGAATACAAGCAAAGTTGACATAATAGTTTATTTCATCAAAGACCTTGACTTTCTTCAATTTATTATCTTAGATTCTTAAACCATCATTCCTTTTCTATATTCGATCACTCTTAGACCACTATGAGTTAAATGATTATGATAGTTGACTAAATAGACATATCATGATGAAGACATATTAATCAATGTGTTTACAAATAAATTTTGTGCGTCCTCCATTACTGGGAATATTGATTTGTGTCCTTGTGAATTTTAACTCACGAGATTAAGATATAAGTAGTCATTAAGCTCTGTATAATCACCAACAACTCCCAATACATGGATATGAATAAGAAAAAGGCAAACATTGAAAATAGAGATATAATAATTGAAACTTACTCGATATTAAAATTATAAGTTCATAAAATAAATTGAATAGTAGAAATTTAGTCACATTGAAAGGATATAGAACAATGTCCTTTGCATCTCAAATAATATGTTTAAATTAAGTTTCAAAATATTTAGGTACATCATTAGTCTATTTTCCCACCTTGCTAATGATCAAAAGAACTAAGAAGTCAACATTAATAACTTCAAAATTTGATGTATATGTATACAAGCAGCGTAAAAAAATCATAATCATTTAGTATACTGAAATAAATTAAAAACATATGTTGGAATTTGCAATACTAAAATATCCATACCATATACATACTTCTAAAATATATGTATTTATACACGCATACCCGAACAACACTACAATATCATAAAGAACGTCGTATTTGAAGGGTTGACGTACTTCTTACTCAATTAAACTAATCAACATATTCACTTATGGTTTTTTACTAGTTAAGAATTAAAACTACCCTTCAACTAGTCAAACGTGGATTCCTACATCAATAATGGTTTAGGCATAGGAGAAATACCAAAAAGATTCACAATTTAGGTTTATGGTTCTATTAAATTGCACATTTTTATAAAAAGAATTCATATATAGACAAATAGAAAATATATAATTAGAGTAATTTACCTTGTCATAGAAAATCTAGTTTCTAGGATACACCACCGCAATTCCCTATGCTTCTTCGATTGTGCAAAATTCACCATAATATATGTGTATTGATGTGTCCCCCACTCCCTCATACAGAAGATCGATGGAGACACGAGAAATGTCAATGGGCATTGATTGGCAATGCAATGTATCACCAGGGTGCAAACCTTGCCCACTGCCACTATATTGTATTCAAGATCCATAACTATAAGTTTGCTGTTTGTACCCAACTACAATCTGAATAGTATACATTATAAACCAATAGCAATGTGTGTATATCATAAACTAACACAACATATATAACAAACTAACACAAGGTTGCTCTGGCAGGTCTTTGGAAGTACTCCCATGACCTTCTATGACTGCATTAGCTTGTGCTTCATCACTTGAATGGTGTATAGTTTGAGAATATTGAGCAAGATGAGTAGGATGAAATGAAAACATTGCTTCTTTTAATTTCTATGCTATAATCCATTCTACATCCTTTTCTGTCAGACCACCTTTAGGACCAGATCTAGATTGCTTTTGGGGGAATCCAAAATAGGACTTCGTACCTACACTACCTCTTAATACCCTAATGGGGCTAGGACATGTCTCCGTACCAAGAGAAACTATTAGTCCATCCATGTGGCCAGTCAAGATGATATCTCCATCATTATCTCACAAAGCTCCCACTATATAGTTAAAAAAAATAATCACAAGGAATTTAGTAGAAAAATTAATTAGAAAAATAAAGAAATAAATGTGAGAGTTTACCTTTACTTATTCAATTTAATGCTACCTCCTTAGTTGCAATTTTAGAATTTTTTCATGCTTTATTGTTCTAATATCAATCCAAGCCTCATGTCAGGGTGGATGTTGATTTAGAGTTGTGCTAGAATATTACCTAGAGGGGAGTTCTCTTTTTAGTTATTTGTATTTGATAGGCATGACCACCAGACCTTAGATGATGGTCATGCACATTCTTGGCCCGCCTTTCTTTCTGAGACTTGTAGATAGTCTGATCAATACAAAAGAGATACCACTTATTTATACAAATCATATTGATTCTTATAAGAAAAAGTCATACAACATATCAAAATCCTCAATACCTTGAACTCAACTGACTTCCTACATGTAAAAATTTGGTCCCACACCGCAGGATCAATAAAACTATATTGTTCCGTGGTAGCCTTCTTGTTCTTAGGAATATTAATATAATACATGATGAGATTGGTCTTAAAATCCCTCCTCCGCATGCCACACCATTGTAGAACCTTTTTTCTATGATCTTTTTCATTTAGATGAAAAATTCCTTAAATAACAATGCTATTTTAATAACAATCAGCAAGTTACATTGAAGAACAAATAAAGTTAGTAAAAATAACGGATATGACCTTCCATAGTAGGTCATTTAGTATAGAATCAACTTTATGCCAACATTGTATATTTATTCCACCTTAGTATCTACATTTGCCCCTACATAGTGCTTGAAAGAACTAGCGTTTTCCCCACTTGCTGCTCCTACATCATAAAATTGTATGGCCAATTTCACCTCTTTAGCCCTAAGCACATGTAACCTACTTATTAGGGAGGACCCTTTAGTATTATGAACACTAACAAAAGCATTACCATTACTAGAAGAATCAACAGCACATCAACTTCTTCACGGTGCTTAGGCTAAGAGTGCTCGTCTCAACTTGTCATTCTAGAATAATTTGCAACAAAAGTGATATAAAAATACATAAGTGATAATAAAATATACAATTATAAAAATACATGTAAATTAAAATGTAAACACGAGTGGTAATAAAAATGTATATTTAGAACCACATGCCTCATGTATTGGATGGGCTTCTTGCCAAGTAAAATCTCTTCGGTGTTATCTTGTTGTTAACAATATTTATTTGCATTAATTTCAATATTTACACTTTTAAAGCAAACCAAAGATGGGCTAGAATCACCATACTTGTCATTGTATTCTTCTTCATGTTAATATTCATACTAAACTATATTTTCCATACAGAACGACAAATCAATTTTTATTTGTCAAGCAATTGATATTAATTAATTTCTTTTCTTGTGATGCGATGATGAATGGTCATCTTTCTCAACAATCTTTCAAAATTCACCAAATTGAAATCCAACTCATCCACTGAAACTCCTTTATAGTTATCGACCCAATCACACCTGAAAATCAAAACTCTAAAATTCTTCTTGTCAAATTCCCATATGTACTAAGGACACCATAATATAACATCTTAGCTTCTCTAGTCTTTTATTACCACTATAAAAATACAATGAAGAATCTGAACAGTGACCCGACTAATTTGGACTACACTACTTTCATTTTGACGTTTCGTGTGATATGATAAACCCTTTATGTTGTATCTTTGATATGATGTGACATCCATCTTTGGTTTAGAAGTGAGCCATTTGATTTTCTCAACAACATCATTGAGTTCTAAAGATAGATGTCTAAAGACTTATGCAAAAAACCCTTTGTAGAAGTTCGATTATGCTTTCTAATAAGGCACACCCAAGTGGCTCAAGGATAATTTCTCTTGATAAGTTCAATTTGTTGGGTGATACAAAGACTTACTTCATTGATGTCTAGTAAAATGTAGGAGTATGATTGTTCCCACAATTCAAGGCTAATTCCTTTCTTTCATGTCCTAGAGTTCCCTTACTATGTTAAGATTTTGTGTGACAAAAGTTTAGATCTCAACGTGTTTCATTGAACTTCAAAAGTTCATTGCAAAGTTCCATTACATCCTACACATACAACCGTCAATAATGCTCCCTTATGTTTCATGAAATCATTGGGTTGAAGTTAAACATCAATACATTATCCGTTTATTTGGACCCTAGTATCAACATTAACATCATGACATACATATTCTTCATACACAACAAAGGAGGAATATTTTATATAATAAAGGGACTCAGGTTTGAAAACCAATTGCAGCCTTGATTTATCACCCTCTCGGGCGTTCGGCCTCCGCTACGGGCATGGGAGAGTGAGGGGGGATCTTTCTCTCTCAATCCCAAGAAGGAATATTGTATATAATAATCACAATAGGCCAAGTGCTATGTTGGATGCTTAGTGTGTCATCCCATTAGTACATAGTTGATGTCATAAGTTTCTCGCTTCTTCACCAATTGAGGTTATAATAAATCTATTTTATTCTATTGTGGTGAATCAAACGCATGTCATAGGACTCTATTATCGTTATATTTTAACTCTACATGCCAAGACAGATTTTGTGCATATTAAAAACAAGCAAATAAATGCTAAAGTCGTGATACTAATGGTATATACCACATCACCTTCATAGGGGATATTTTCTTGGCTTTACTGTACGTTGGACAATTTTCTAAAATATTATGGTTTAATTATTGTAATCGAGAGGAAGATAATTATTCTTTATTAATGCATACCACCTATCATATTTTTTAGCACTAAATCTCACTAATAAGTGTATACTACGCGTTTAATTTTAAGAAAACTTCTGCATCTTTTTTCTAAGCTCTCTAGTGCACCGATGCATATTGGAAACTATGCGGCCATTCACATATGTACCTAGAGAACAATCAAGGAGATACTATCAAAATTTTCTTGAAAACTAAACAAACATTATATAGCTACATCCTAAGTGAGATTAAAAGTTAAAAATACTCTCAAACTGGAGACAATCCAAAATTTACTTCATTTGAGTTAATACTTGATGGGTTTCTAAGAAAATAAATAAATGTATCATTCTCATTTTCATTAAATAGATCAAACATCTTTACTCTAAACCTATATCTAAAATTGATTTGGATTAATTTGTTAAGCCATAAACTCTAAAATAATTTTGCACATATTATTAAATGCTAAATCCTAAAAGAAATTGGGTAAATATAATATAACTAGATCCTAAATCCTTAATTCATTAATTATAAACCAACATAATTTATCATACAGACTATTCTTTGTCATATTATTTATTCAAAAATGCTAGTATTTTATTATTATGATTTGGCAACAAATTTATTATACAAAATTTATCAACAAAATTAGTTTGTAATGGATTCTGAATTTGTCATTCATCAAAATATTTATCATACAAAATTGCCAACAAAATTAATTTATAATTTGACAATTAGGAAATATTCATTGTCATATAATTCATTAAATTCATTCAATAATCATCATTTAGCACAATTTTTTTGAATGAATGAACATCATTAAATATATTCATTATAGAAATTGAGATCTAGAAGAAGAATATATCTACATGAAGTTTAAAATACTTTATAAGTCAGAGGCTTTGTGTTAGAAAAGAGCGAAGTACACGATCAAAAGCAGAAACGTCACAGTGAATGCGTTGATAAAGGAAAGAGCTGCACATATTGAGGAAGGAGTAAGGAAGGAAGCAGCAGTGCGTTGGTGCATTGACAACGATGACAAAGAGAAAGGAATCACAGTGTTGGCAACGTTGCAAAGCTTTGGTGTCTTCGCACGGAAGTCGGTTGGTTTCCCAAAGAATACGACAAAATAAGTGGCAACAATGGTGAAGCTCAAGTGGTACAAGTGGCAGCAACAAAGCTCAAGTAGCACGGTGCGTTGGCGGCATCCAAAATGCAGGTCGGGAGGGAGAGTGACACCTAACAACCCCACTTTGCACCAAACAGGAAGAAGAAAGCATAATTTTGTATGAGTGCAAAGTGAGCACTCTTTTCGAGGTTGGAATAATAGAATACCTTATGGCGTCAGTTTAAAAAAAATGACATGACAAATAAGCGTTGTCCGATTTTCAAGTCATCGTTATTTTATCAAAAAACTGACTCCATAGTTAGTTCTATGAAGTCACTTTTTCTAAAAAATGTGACTATATGCTCTGAGCTAAGTGGTGCTCGAGTTTCATTATAGCCTTGCTTTAAAAATAAAAAAAAGATGTTATACGTTAGTAGAGCTAAAGTTTCATTTATTTTACAAACACGACACCCTATGTTTGATAAGATGACATACTTCAACAGTCTTTTTAATATAAAAATCGAAACTATATAGATTTTTAAGGGAACAAAATTTTTCGCCATTCGTTTTGCTGCAACCAAGTAGAGTCAATTTTTATAAAAACCGACGTTGTTATTTTCAATATTTTTTGGAATAAAATTTTATTTTATAGCCTTTTATAGCGCCATGTTCTTGTAAAATTAGTGAGACGTTTTTTGAATCGGTATTCAAGGTTTTCCTTGGTCATTTGTAGCATCATTGTTTCTATAAAAACTGACGTACTAGTTTATTGAGTCAATTTTTATACGAAACTAACACTAAAAATTTAGTCGTGACCTCATTCAGGGACAGGTTCGTCGTTTATCGTAGGTTCTATATCAACGCCACTTGTAGGGAGGGCTACTGTTTTCAAGAGTACTGATATCCAACACATCTGATAAACTATGATTCACACCCCAGCCTCGAAGATATACCACGAGCAGCAATCTACGCATGCGTCTTTTCGTGTATTATCGATATTCTGTCCGCACTGTGTCAGTTTTAAAGTATAACAGTGCTAGAAGATGAATAGACGATGTGATAAATGTAAGGGATTGGGTGGTGGGTGGTTGAGCGACATTATTGTGTTTGTTGCAGCAGCCGCATCGGCACATTTTTTGCCTTGACGATTGTGCCACATTGTGTTATACATTTTTTAGTATATTGTCGTTGTATACTTAGTACTGTAAGGTACATTTAAGTACTGATTTTTGACTTATAGAAATGTATAGAAATGTGATTTTGGTGGTGTCAAACATTATGTGCAGTCCTGAAGCGGAACAAAAATATTTTCACGCTTCTTAAACATTATATTTTTTTATTACAAAATTCTCCTGATTGTAAGCACTGTTATAACTAATTTTTGGTCTTGTTCAGAATAATTTTTGGTAGTGTGATGATGATAAATCAATACTGTAAAAAATTTACAGCAAAATGTGACCATGTCGCATATAAATGGAGGGAAAATGAAAAAAAAAACTTACCTTTAATGTAAGCGGGGGAAATGAAAAAAACAATTAAATTGCATGTGACAGGTGGATAAATGCAAGTGGTTGGATGTATGTTGTTGTACGACATTATTGCCTTTGTTGCAACAGTTGCATGTATGCAACTATGTATGCAGCAGACACACTAACATATTTATCACCTAAAAAGTTGTGTCGCATAGTACTAAAAATGAATATACGCTACTTCTCGAGGTGCGGGTGTGGATGTTGGTGGAGGCAGTGTGCTCCTAATAATTTTCCTTTTTTCAACGAGTGTGTATAATGAAAGATAGGTTTATGTTTAGGTAACTGCAAAAGTAACTATAGAAAATCGGAAACTTATTCAATAAGGAATGATGTATCTCATACAAATAGCTAAAACAAAAAATTGATTATATAATATCTAAAATTTAAAGAGAGAAATTGAGAAAATGCCAGTGTAATAGACATTCATCAAGGATGAAAGTCCCATGCGCCTGATGTAGATCCTTTCATTATTTGGTCACATGACTTAATCAACATGGTTAAAAGCATATTATGCATTAGATTTCAATTTCAAATATATTATGACCATATTCATGTAATAATAGAAGAATGCACTTGGTTTTATGTTATCTCACTTGAGAAGAACAATAGTTTTTGCGACCGGATGTGTCATTCATGCCATATATCCATTTTAAAAAACAAACATCACAGTTGTTACTATTTCAGTTTCATATTTACGAATGCATGCACTTTTTGGGATCTGGTCTTGATCATATTCCTTGAGGACAATAAGTAGTTTCCGCTTGGGCTGATTTTGTGAATGTAGTTCGTTCTACCTTTTATGTCCTAATTTATTGTGCCTATTAATCCAAATTATATGTTTTGGTTGTTTTAGGCTTGTAGTCTTGTTTTTTTTTAGGAAAGGTAAAGTCATATATTAAAAGCACATCAAGCAAGTGAAACCTGCTTATGTGAAACACTTACAGAATGTTTGATTAAAGCAACAGAAATAAATCTAAAGGAAAAACATAAGCTGATAAAAGTAGTGTTTTGATAAAGAGGGGGAGGCACCCCATAACAAGCCCCTTGGTGTTTTAAAAATTTAAGCACCCTAGTTGTTTATAATGACCTAAGCCTGAAAGAGGAATCACTGTTGTTGTTGTACCAAGCTAACACCAGTCTCGTCGTCAACCATTGCTTTGAGATCACAAAGAAAAACAGCTTCTGATTCTCCTTCCTCAGAGTCTTCCTACCTCCCATCTGCTAGATTACCTGCAGTTTGTAAGGATGTGAATATCAGCATCTATTTGAGTTTTAATATTTTTGGCCAAATTTTTCTTGTTGCTGAAAATTCTATTGTTTATTTCTTTCCAAAGATTCCAGCAGATTGTGGTGAATAGATCACTGCTTTTGAAATTTTTGTAAAGTCTTAATGGTGTTGTTTGGATGGGAAAAGTGGCTTCCTGGAGATCAGGAAGGCAGTTTCTCATGAAGTGTGAAAGGATATTTTGGGAAAAAGTACACTTAAAGAAGATGTGGTCGACCGAGTCACTATTTTTTTCACAATACCTTTTAAAAAGGCTTGTAGTCTTGCTACAATTGGTTTTTTTTTGCTGTAATTTGGATTCATGTATGGTATTTTGATGAAGAAATCGCGAGGGTTGTTTCATCTAGAACCAACACTACCTTCACCATCTACAAAAGGGACAAAAATTTCAAACTTATCTTTCTCACATAGGGACAAAATGTGCACAATTACATGCATGCCGTTTCCACCTGTAGGGCTCACCTAACAGTCCCGAACACTAGGCACGACGTGCCTTATCTATTTCACATTGTGCCTGATGTCAATGATTGTGATCGACATCATTAGCAACCACAATGTATTCTAAAACGGGTCTAAATATTTTATGTCCATCCTCTGTGCCCACCTCTATGCCCGATACATTTGATCCTTTGACTTGTGGGCCTCATAACAGAGTGTACATACAGGATGTGTTGGACACATTGTTCCAGGGTCAGAGGATTCTAACCCCTCTAAAACCTATCATGGCATGACTCACCATTAAAAAATTTGACCACAGTAATCATGCTAGCGTACAATGTGTTCGTTCAAATGAACCATTGTATAATCTCACCCCCCCACATGATGTATTGGGAGAGAACAACAGTGAAGGGATCTCTCTTTTTTTTTCCGACTAAGTAAAACAAGAGGGTGGCAACCCAAAGGGATGTTCCACTCTAGCAGATGATGAAAGTACTAAGAAGAGGTTCAGGAGATGGATTTTCTTCTCCTGAGAAGCTTCTGTTAAAAAATAGTAGTTTGTCGTAAGCTGTAGATAGATGTTAATAAGATATTACAAACAGTTAACCACCAAAACACAGTATTAATATTAACTGTAAATCAGATTGGGAGAAAACGGCGAATGAGTTTAGAAATCAAACACCAAAGTATGAAGATGAAGGCGTGTGAAACACTGTTTTCAAGACAGATTCTCCCGCTCCTAGCACGAGCGTCTCCGGCGGTCTATCTCCAATATTCAGCCACCCCAACTCTGGTACAGCCGCTCGGTACAAGCGAGAGTGCTGTGTTGAACTCGTTCCTTAGACCTTCGTCGCAAACAACAAACCGAACGTCGTGAAGTAGTCATCAGCGCAAGACAGCAGTAAGGTGTGGTGGTGTTCGGGAAGAACAGGCTTGTTGTGGTGGAGTAAAGGAACAAAGGAGAACGAAGGTAACCTCAGTACAACAGGAAAGGAACTGGTGTACAACAGTGAAGGAACCAGCGTATAACAGTAAAGTAACCGCAACTTTGTACTGGAGGAAAGGAACCAAAGTACAGTACTAAAGTAACCGCGGTACAGCAACAAAGGAACTGCAATACAACAGGAAGGTAACCACTGTATATGAGGAAAGGAACTTTTGTATATCTCTCTATATCTCTTTGTATCTCACTATATCTCGGTTTGTTGTCTGTAGATGTCTCTCAAATGAGAGCGGACGCCTCCTTATATGGAGCGCGTCTCAGCCGCCGCGGTAACTGCCCGCACATGTTGGTCTCTCCAACATGCGTCATTAACATCACTTTAATGGTCTGCTTTAACGGGTAGTCAAGAGAGGTTTATTGATGTGTCTTAAACGTTGCCAACCGAACTCCAAATGACACAACACTGAAAACAAAGCGTCATTTCGGGACAAACAAAATAAAATAAAATATTGTGTAAAAAGATAAATCCACGCACGCACCGAACGGAACTCAACCGGGTCGGGTCGGGCGGGCGGGCGAGCGAGAGAGTGAACGAACGAATGTGTGTGTGTGTGTGTGTGTGTTTTATTTTATTCCGACAAATACACAAGCCTAGCCAGTTAGTCTTAAATTCCCATGCCCTTGAGAGGTCCTGACCTCTTGGGACCACAAGCTCATAAAGAGTTGTATGGTTTCTGTTGTAGGTAATATGGGATAAAAGACTTAGTTGGAAAATAGAATTATGGAATAGGAATACAACGTTCCCCCACATGTTCCATAATTCTTTTCGGAAATTTAATAAATAATAAAAATTTGTGACATTACTATATTTTTCAGCATTGGTAGGTTGTGGCTTTGAACCATTGCCTAGAATGACTCACTTCAATCCGGAGAGATGTGGTGAACTATGTTTTCAACCAGACTCCCTGATTTGGACCTTAGTAAATCAAACAATCATAATGCGGGCACTAGAACAAGTTTGTATCGGTGTTGCGCATAAACGACCTTCGCATAATCTTGTTTCTTGAGCACTCTAGTGAGTATTCCCAACTCACATAAATCCCGGCTCTCAAGTTACACTCAAATAGTAGGGATTTCCAAGGATATCCTGTCTGGTACATACCCTACCAATAAATGGCCTTGAACCCATTCAGAGCAAAGCTCTTCCTTTACTCAGACAGAGTCAAAGCACAAACGCCATAGGGAGGGTCATGGAGTAAAACTCCTGAGTGTGCTTACGCATAACACGACAGCTTAGTTGTCCTTTTGAACAATTCCTCATGGGTTCTCCAATTTTAGAAAGGTAGGGTTACCACTGTAATGTTTATTCTATGGGCAGAAGACCCATCCCCCTCCATGAACTGAGTACTAGCTTTCTAGCTAGACCCTTAGTAAGTGGATCAACAATGTTACTTGCAGATTTCACATACTCTATAGATATGACCCCTCGGGTGATGTCATCTCTCACATCTTCATACCTTAATCTCATAAAGTGTTTTCCCGAGTTGCCTTTAGATTGCTTAGCTTTGTCAATGGCTGCTTTATTATCACATAATATGAAAACAGGAGGAAATGGTTTAGAAACAATCGACAGATCAATATGTAAATTTCTAAGCCATTCAGCCTGACAACAAGCTAAATCTAAAGCAATAAACTCGTCCTCCATAGTGGATCTAGCTCTCACAGTTTGCTTGGATGATTTCCAAGAAACTACACCTCCTCCAAGGAAAAATACATACCCACTGGTAGATTTCGTTTCATCTAAATCTGCAATCCAGTTAGCATCGATATATCCTTCTAATATAGGTGGAGAACCAGTATAACAAAGGCTATACGTAGTTGTACCTTTAAGGTACTTAAACACTCTTACCAAAGCTTTCCAGTGGTCCTGATTAGGACAACTAGTGTACCTGCTCAACCTACTTATAGCATAAGAAATATGGGGCCTAGTGCAATTAGCAAGGTACATTAAGCTTCCTATAACTTGAGCATATCTATGTTTATCCACAGGACTACCCTTATGTACAACAAGATGTAAACTAGCATCATAAGGTGTACTAACAGGAGTACAATCAAACATATCAAATATATGCAAGATTTTATCAACATAATGAGTTTGATTAAGTACATAACCAGAAGTAGATCTACTCAACTTAATACTAAGTATTAGATCAGCAAGTCCCAAATCTTTCATATCAAATTTGCTAGCAAGAAAAGATTTAGTTTCAGATATAATTTTAGAATTAGATCCAAACAGCAATATATCATCTACATATAAACACATTATTATGCAGGCATCATCAACAATTTTAGAGTAAATACAACGATTAGATTCATTCGCAATAAATCTAGCAGAGAAAATAATTTTATCAAACTTATCATTCCATTGTTTAGGTGCTTGTTTCAGTCCATACAAGGACTTGACAAGTCTACAAACTTTGTGTTCTTGTCCAGGTGCTACAAAGCCTTTAGGCTGATCCATATAGATCTCTTCTATAAGATCTTCATTCAAGAAGGTTGTCTTGACATCCATTTGATGGATTTCAAGCTTATGGATCGCAGCTAAAGCAACTAGGACACAAATGGAAGAGATTTTAGTTACGAGTGCATATGTATCAAAGCAATCAAATCCTTTCTTTTGACTAAACACCTTTGGCTACTAGTCTGGCCTTAAACTTATCAGTGGAACCATCTGCCCTCATCTTCTTTCTAAACACCCATTTACATCTAATAGTCTTGCAGCCTGGAGGGAGCTCAATAAGAATCCAAGTATGATTCCAAAAGCTAGAGTCTATGGATTTCATGGCATCCTCATAGGTACGTGGGTCTTCTTCTACTATGAAGGTCTAGAAGTTGGGACCATAATTCTTATCAACTTTAGTTCTTTTACCCCTACCTAGATCACTCGGAGGTTCATCTACTGGGAGTTTATGTTCTACTTCATAAGAAGGTGGAACTACAAGAGGTTCAATAGGAGAAGAGGAAGAAGGATCTTCACTAACTTGTTTAGGAACCTTTTCCTTAAGAGGAAAGATGGTTTCACAATAGACAACATCTACATGTCTAATCTCAAGTATAGAGTTAACTCTAATGTCTGAGATTTAAAATTTTATTACTAGAAATCTAATGGCATTACTGTTTTCAACATATCCTATAAAGATAGTGTCGACAGTCTTAGGTCCTAGTTTTCTCTTCTTATTCTTAGGGATCTTAACCTTGTCCAAACACCCCCACACTTTGAGGTATTTCAAACAGGATTTCTTGTTAAGCCAAAGATCGTAGGGTTTTTTGTCAAGGTGCTTAAAAGGGATGTGGTTAAGAAGGTAATTGGCTGTATGAAGGGCTTCCCCCTATAGTCTGTGTCTAAGTCTAGACTCGACTAGCATTGAGTTGACCATGTCAATCAATGTTCTATTCTTCCTCTCAGCAACTCCATTAGATTGAGGATTATAAGGGGCAGTGGTTTCATGAATAAGGCCATAGTCCTCATAGAACTTGTTAAGTTCATTAGAAGTGTACTCACCACCTCTATCGGTCCATACTCTCTTAATGTTCTTCTCTAGATGTTTCTCTACTTGGGTTTTATAGATTCTGAATTTTTCTAATTGTTCATCCTTAGTTTTCAGCAAGAAAATAGAACAATACTTTGAAAAATCATCTATAAAGGTAACAAAGTATCTCATACCATCATGAGTAAGAACATGATTTAAATCACAAACATCAGTATGAATTAACTCAAGCAAGGATGTATTATGATCTACTACTGATTTAAATGGCTTCTTAGGAAGCTTACCTTGCACACAAACTTGGCATCTATCAGAAATATCAATATGTGTCTGAGGAATCATATCTAAATGAATCATGTGTTTCATCATATTTTTATTCACATGACCAAGACGTGCATGCCAAACATCACTAGTTTCAGAAACTAAAACAGTAGAAGATATTTCATTACTAGAAGAAGTATTACATGAAGAAAAAGATAATTTAATCGAACCACTACAAGTGTATGCAAGACAAATGTAAGAACCATTCTTAGAAATTACAACTCTATTGCCTTAACATAACAAGGTATAATTAGAATGTTGTAAAAAAACTTGACTAATCAGATTTCTACGGAAAGAAGGTACATGTTGGACATCATGTAATCTAAGGACATTCCCTGAAGTAAGCTTTATGTCTACACGTCCAAAGCTAACAATCGAGATGGTGGATGAATGATCTCCCCATTTGATCACTCTGTCGGATTCGGCCTGATAGGTAGAAAAGAGGGATTGGTCAAAGCAAATATGGCAGGTGGTACCAGAGTCCAAGTACAAATCTGAAGATAAGTCAGCAAAAAGAACAGTGGGATTTTCTAACCTTTCTATAGAAGAGGAAGAGACCGCCCCCATAGTGATCATATTTACTTTATGATTTTTAGGAGCCTGGACATTCTGCTTTCTCTGACCTTTGTGAAATCTGCACACATTTGCTAAGTGGCCAGGTTTATCACACACAAAGCATACATGTTTTTCTCCTTGATAACGATTATTATTACTCTGATTTTGGTGGTGCTTGTGGCCCTTAAAGGAAGGTTTAGATTTCTTATGGAGATGGGATTGGTTGGGTTTCTTCTTAGTCTTATCACCAATAACCATGTTGACAGATGGGTTAGACTTCATATCTTGTTCCCTATGTCTATCCTTAGTTTGTAGGGATTTGACTAAGGATGCCATGGACATGTTCCCTTGTCTATGTCTAAGGGTCATGGCAAAATCCTTCCAAGAAGGAGGGAGCTTCTCTATGAGGGCTGCTACTTGAACATTCTCATCAAGGTTGTAACTTTTAGACATGGATTTAGACACTAAATTTTGGTATTCTAGGACTTGATCCGAAATAGGTTTATCATCAACCATATTATATGTTACCCATTCAACAAAGGCATAACACTCAAGACCAGTGTCTTCTAGACCAAATTTAGAGTCTAAGCTAGTCCATAGTTGAAGAGCAGTTGGGATGCTATGGTAGATGTCATACAATTCATCAGATAAGGCTGATAGGATCCTACCACGACAATGGTAATCGGTTTCCTTAGAAATAGGAGTCGGGATGACAGGTTCAGGAACAACGGGTTCAGGTTGATCTTCTCCAAGAAGGAGGTTTTCTGGTTGTGGTGTAGGTACAGCAGTTGCAGACTCATTGGGTGGTAAAATGGCAGATACAAGTCTAAGGGATGTGAGTCAACCACATTTTCTATTGCCAATAATGGAAGTGCAAACCAGAAAAGCGTTCTGGATGAAGGGAGCCTACATCGTCAAGCGAAAGCATGGTTTTTTAATCCATATGAAATAAGATGTATATCTTATTAGCGACTATTTTAGGAACAAATTGGCATGTCTATGCAATTGTTTATACAATCTAAAATAGAGCAGTAAACAGATTAATCAGTCTTGAAAATGTTAAAAAATAGTGGTTTGTTGTAAGCTGTAGACAGATGTTAATAAGATATTGCAAGCAGTTAACCACCAAAATGTAGCAGTAATATTAACTGTAAATTAGATTTGGAGAAAACGACGAATGAGTTTAGAAATCAAACACCAGAGCTTGAAGATGAAGGTGTATGAAACACTATCTTCAAGACATATTCCGCCGCTCCTATCACGAGCATCTTTGGCGGTCTATCTCCAAGATTCAGCCACCCCAACTCTGGTATAGCCGCTCGGTTCAAGCGAGAGTGTGTTGAACTCGTTCCTTAGCCCTTGGTTGCAAACAACAAATCGAACATCGTGAAGTAGTCGTCAGCGCAAGACAGCAGCAAGGTGTGGTGGTGTTCAGGAAGAACAGGCTTGTTGCGGTGGAGTAAAGGAACAAAGGAGCACGAAGGTAACCTCAGACAACAGGAAATGAACTGGTGTACAACAGTAAAGGAACCAGCGCACAACAGTAAAGTAACCGCATCTTTGAACTAGAGGAAAGAAATCACAATACATCACTAAAGTAATCACGGTACAGCAGCAAAGGAACCGCGATACAACACTAAGGTAACCGTTGTATATGAGGAAAGGAACTGTTGTATATCTCTCTATATCTCTTTGTATCTCATTGTATCTCGGTTTGTTGTTTGTAGATCTCTCTCAAATGAGAGCGGACGCCTCCTTATATGGACCGCGTCTCAGCCGCTGTGGTAACTGCTCGCACCTGTTGTTCTCCCCAACGTGTGTCATTAACATCGCTTTAATGGTCCGCTTTAACGGGTAGTCAAGAGAGTTTTATTGTTGTGTCTTAAATGTTGTTAACCGAACTCCAAACGATGAAACACAGAAAACAAAGCATCATTTCGGGACAAACAAAACAAAATAAAATATTGTGTAAAAAGATAAATCCACACACGTACGCATTTAACCGAACTGGGCCGGTCTGGGTGGGTGAGCGAGCGAATGAACAAACGTGTGTGTGTTTTCATTCAGACAAACACACAAGCCTAGCCAATTAGTCTTAAATTCCCATGCCCTTGAGAGGTTCTAACCCCTTGGGGACCACAAGCTCATATAAGGTGTTGTGTGGTTTTTGTTGTAGGCAATATGGGATAAAAGAATTGGCTAGAAAACGGAATTCTGGAACATGAATACAACAACTTCCCGTGTAGCTTATTTGTGTAGGAATCTCCCTTTACTTGTGTTGTATCAAATTTTTGTTCTTCTTCCTTTTTTTATTTTTCTTTTCTTATTCCATGTAACTTGTTGAAATCGTGGTTTGCAACTTTATTTGTGAATCACCTCTAATTACAGAGTAGTTATCATTGTACTTCATGCCTTTTTGGCACCTACTAGCGATGTCATGAATAACTACTTTTTATATTATGAATTTCCTTCATTGTTTCTCTAGTTATATTGATGATTCTTCAAGGGTATAAATAACTAATGCCCCTAACATACCATATTTAGAATTCCTGAGAGGGATACAAACTGAGTTTCACAGAACCATTTGTTACCCAAATCATCACTCCTAATGGCTAGAAAGACAAAGGCGAGAGGACCCGAGCGTCCGTCCATAGGATAGATCACATAACATATGCATGAATAAAACTACAAACAACAACTAAGGTATGAGATAGGAAAGCATAAAAGGATGCTAAACTAATACCTGATAAGATCTTACGTCCCATATATCAACCATGTGTATTCCATTTACATGTCATTATACATCATTAGAGTAAGAGCATGGTTATCATAAGTGTGGAAGCATTGATCATCATTATAGATTCATAGTATACTTGTTACCTAAAATCATAAAATGAGTACCCATCAGCACAACTGTGTTGTGTACGCTGGCAAACATATAAAATCGTAGGTTTAACACTTGGCAATTACTTGGCAAAAGAATAAAGTAGATAACAAGAACGAAGCAAAAACATGATTAAAGACTCTCTTATTAATATGCAAGTGTGTTTTATGTTTATTTCAATAATACCAACAATAACATAAGGCCTTTGACCAGCTTCTCAAAGAAAGGGGTTTGTGAGGGTGCTCAAGATTAGCTACCCTATTGTATGTGAGGGATTACAAGACTAAATTTTGAGAGTTAACCCTATTCGTAAGGGACCTCAAGGTCATTACCACGAACTAACCCTTGTATAACCATGGTATTCCATAACCTAACAACTCAGGTAGGACACCCATCCTTGTGCCCTTTCCCAAAGGATACAGGATGGTACACAAGGTTGTATTATGGACATGTATCATTATGTAATCAAGTTTATTCAACATATGTAATCAAGGATAAAACATAGTATTCATAGGGAACAATAGCTCAAATAAGTATGCTAAGCCAAGAATCTTATATTTCATACATATAAGCAATTTTAATACCACTAGTTTGGCCAATAGGAGGATAAAGTGTACCTTGATATGAGCAAACAAGCATTATACAACATGATTATATCTTTGAATAGAGTCCATCAAAGAGATACTAACATTACAAGCAAGTGTGACTAAATTAAAATGACAATATTTAGGTCGAAGTAATCATATGATAAGGGTTGTATGTGTCACTTAATTCTAGGTACTCATTTCCGTATATCCCAAATAGGTCATTCATTATCATTATCAAGCAACATAGTACATAATCTATTCATTTAGCACTTAGAGAGACAAATCACCACTAGATCATGGATTTCCAAATTAGGTTTCACGGTCTTAATAGGGAAATCGAAAGATTTACACAAGGTTAGATGACTTAATCATCAAAACATTTGTTTAAGTCATAAAGAGTCATTTTCATACAAGATTGTCAACATTGGAGTACATATGAGATCAAGATTGATTTAGTGCATAAAGATCAACACGTTACTGATTTGGTTACATCATTCTGCATGGGTGACCATTAGGGTGACATTTATACAAGGTCGGATCTAGATTTAGCAACATGCACAATAGGTCACCTTTCATGTCATATTTAGGTGACTTAGTCATATAACTGAACAAGAGTGTCTCACATCATATTTCATATCACAATTCATAACATGGACTGGTTTAAAATCCAACATGTATATTTCATCACGTTCAATCAACATTTAACACAAGGTTGACGATTCATCATGAGAAGTCCACAAATGTCCCATATAATGTCACATTTCATAACATCAAGTTAAGACAGAGTTCAAGTGTAGAAAAATGGATTATTAGCTAGAACATGTATTGAACAATTATGGATATAGAGTGATTATGAATATCCAGGGGTCATAATATCGCATTGGTGCACAAAGTCCATGATTTTAGTACAGATGATCATCTTAAGTGACATTAGAGGCGCATATCACTACAAGAAATACAGCCTTTAACGGCAAATTAAAATGCCTAAAAAGAGCTTAAGATGCGCCGCAATTGACTTCTCGCTGCATTTTAAATGATGCCAAAAGGATGCCGGTTTAGCCTGTGCCGGAAAAAGGTTTGTGGCATTTTACGGTATGCCAAAATGTAGAGATAGCGGCAATTTTAGAATGCCGGAAATTGGCTTTTATAACTTGGTTAGTTTAGCATTGTAGGCATGCTAGAAATGTCGGTAAGTGGTTTCTATAAATTATTCTTTTCTTGCCTATTACTAGCAGACTCGTCACGCGCCACGAAAAACATCTTTTTCATTTCTAATAATCATTGTTTGATATTAACAATCTCAATTTGTCAATTCTCACATCTTCAATGTTTTTTTATTCTTTTCATTTTACACCCATCAACACATTTCATTAATATAACATGTGAGCACATTTACAGTATACGCAATAGAATTGCATGAAGCAACAAATCAATATATTCATATTTCATCTTGTACAATGTCTTACGTTCATAAAAATGTGTATATCATCACTAATGTACATTTACACGATCACATTCATAAAAATGTGTATATCATCACTAATGTACATTTACACGATCACATCATCTCTGTCGCTTTTCAAAAAAAGAAAGCATGAGGCGTCCAAAGAATTTGTTGTGAGTTAATTATTCCATGCTCCAATTGCTCCAGCATCCTGTAAAAAAATGTCATTGAAAATATAAACACCAATTGTAAAATATGTCCTTTTAACTCACGATGTTTCTAAGAAAAAACTTACAGCTAAGCAATGACATAGTCAAACGTTGATGAATTCCTTGTTATGTATTCATTCAATGCATGCAACACTTGCATCAATTTGTGCACCTACAAATATTTAAACCATAGTCAAAGTAACCAATTCTATAGTTTCATGAATTAAATACTTTTTAGGAGATTGGAAAAACGTATGAACCATATATAGCATGAGCTTTTCATGTAAGTGATCTCAGAATATGGCTCAAAAACAACTTAATGATAGGAACAATACAACCATTGGTATCATTACCTTCACTTGGACGTGTTGGGAGCTATGCAAATAAAGAAAAAGCTAAACATTCAACGGCTACAACACCACATAACAATTGCAAGCATAGCAATAAAGATAGGAATAAATTGAAAACAAGGGCATTTGAGACAATAGAGACGTTGAAGAACCAACAATTGTCCAATAAACAGATGGAATCATACACAAACAAGAAGGAATGTGTAAAGAATGAAGCAAAGAAAACATAAAAACAAACTATATGGTAGCAAGGAATGAAGGGGGCACTTGACTAACATTATAAGGTAGAAAACCCAATGGCATGGACAACCTTCTAGATGAATTTAGAGCAATCCAAGTAGGTCTATGCCTACCACAATCCCTACAGCAGACCAACATTATGGTAGAATCTGAATTCATCACAACTGGCAATTTCCTAGAGAGTGAAAATGATTACAAGGGAAAGTGTTGGTTAATATTCCTCATAATAAAACACTAATAACAGAGCTACAATCTTGCATGGTCATATTTACCAGTCATAAAGAAAACATGCTTGTCGACAACATGGCTTCAATAGTTTCTAGGAAAATATGTTGGGCCTCTACAACAAGGACACAATAGGAGGTAGCTAATAGCAGTTCTATTATAGCTAATTATATGGGTTTCAACTTGGGCACGAAATTTTTTATCATAATTAGTTAGCCTATAGGGAAGGCAAGATATATGATCTCCTATATTCACAAAAATCTCATTCATTAATTTGCAACTCCATCAGCATAAGATGCAATTACAAGCCATGTATACTTTTTTGCAACATCTAGGTTGAATTATATAAGAAATTGTATATTCCCATTTTTCAAACATAACTAGATAATATGCAGTAAGAGTTTAACTCGTGCCTCAAATGTTAAATAGATAAAAAGGCTATTGGCATACCTAAGCATGATGCATCTCAAAATGCTAGATCTTGACAACATTGTTCCCCCACTGCACAAAATCCCTAGGATGAAACAATATAACATCAATGATAAAGAATCATAAATTGACATGTAAGGGTTCGAGCAGAACCTTGCTAATATCTGGAGCAAGAAATCAATAAAATTCACTTTTAGACATCAAGAACAAGGAATTCTCACACATGTTAACATATACTTGTGAATGTTTAGAATGGGCACATCTCCTTTCCTGGTCCAAACTGTCAACCAGGCATGGTGTTTCATCGGTAGATGTATGGTACCATTGTTGCCACTACAAATGCCAAAGCATGGAGTTCAATCTTGTTGTAGTGGTTTGAGTTGACAAAGTCAAAAAGAAATACTATTCAAGAAAGTGGCACCATATAAGGAAGTAGTTTACTCTGGTGGAGAGCTTTTACATTGGGCGATGAACCTATAATATACATCTTGCTTGCTAGTTCTGAATTCTTTTGGAAGTTTGATCCACCCCTTTTGTCCAAATGCTAAGTCACTGATGTCAGGATATTTCTTAACAAGAGTGTTATCGTCCATGAAATGCTTCAACAACAGGCTATTGTAACAACAGATGGTGGTGAAGAGGATCAAGAGCATAAGGCTACACCATCCTCCGTAGGAAAATGTATATGGTATTGAAAGGACATCAATCCTTGAAACAAACAATGCCAATAAAAGTTTATTAGAGATAGTATATATGAGTGATGGACATGAATAAATATAGAAATCATGGACTGAAAGGAGAAAGATAATAATGGCATGATGGAGTATGTAATGCACAAAGTTGTAACTATTTTTCATGAACTTGAGAGAGCACCGAGACCATTAAATCATGTGACACCTTGCTTCAAAGACAATTGGTATTTCCATATACTCTTGGACTTTACAAGTCTCCTGTTGATTAAGGGAACGTTTGCTTTGCTGGAGTCAGCTGGATTGGATTGCACTTTTAACTCTAATAGGCCAAAATCTAGGTTTGGTTCACGGGAGCAGTAAAATAGAGGAATCCCAATATTTACCAGTATTAAGGGAGTGTGGGATTAGATTTTACTTCTCGAAACCATGGGACGCCGGAATCTCATAGGCATCCGACTATTATCTCCCTCGCGTCTCCCTCCCGACTCTCGCCTCCCCCCGTCTCCCTTCGGACTCATGCCACAACACACCCCCACCCCCCACCCCCCATCCCTTCTGACTCGCACCTTGGTGCCACGATGCAAATCCCTCTCCGTCGTCGCGTGAGCACCGGTGCAAACTCAGTCTAGATCATCCTCCTCTCCTCACCTCGTAAGCATAAGGATCTACATCTTTGCCTCTCATCTGGATCTATATACCCACACGCCGACGAGGAACACGGTCAGTCTGCCCGCATAGGGAGGTGCCGCTGGGGGAAGCATCGTGCCTGTGAAAGATCTTGAACATGCCCCTTATCGTGGCGACGACATTCCCGCTGCCATCGGGTGTTCTAGATGGCCGGACCGGGGCTGGTAGAGGGAGACGTTAATAATGGTGCCGCTCCCGGATCCTGTTGAGGATGTAGACGCCCCGGCCGCGGCTGCGGGCGTAGTCGGAGAGCATCTCCACCACTGATCATAGTCGTGGCCTCCGTGGACCTTAAGGATGTGGGAACGAAACTAGTTGGGGACTCCCGCACAATGATGATCGGCTTTTTCTTCGACTCAAGTGGGCGTCCTCGCAGACGATGCCCCAGGCCGATGTGCCACCGGCGGTGGGTGCGGACGTGCTTGTCGGAGGCTGCTACTCCGTCCCGTCTCGGGTTCTCCCATGTTGGTGTCGATCTTGATGGGTGTTATTGGACTCTTGGACTGCAGGCAGCTAGATTGTTGTTGCTAGTGTATCTGCTGCTGAAAAGTTGCTCAATGGCCAGGTTGCTGCTGGGTATGAAGGCAAGTCACATTGCTACTGAGTGTGAAGGTGGAGAGAATCTTGATGGTCGGACTGCTAATGCGGGATGTCGTGTGTTGTTGCTGTTGAGAGGGCTGCGGCGGTGCGTCGGAGTGGAATAGCTGGTGGAAGTAGTGCGACGAGGAGGCGCCACCTCCCCACGCTCTAGGGTCCATCTCGACCATGGAAGGATGCATATTGTCCGATAAAATTTACAATGTAAAATAGAAATTATTCAACAAATTCAACCAAACCAAACATAAAATTTCATTATACAGGATTTACTATATCCAACAAACCAAACATAAGACATTAATTTGTGGAGTTCTTAAAATCCATGATTAATCATGTATTTAAATAATCCTAGAATATTGAAAATCCAGACTAATCCACCAAACCAAATGTGCCCGAACATATTGTATATGGACATTAGCTATCATCATCGACCTTTTCTATACAACTTGAGCATCCTAGTGAATCATTATATTTGTGGGGGATGATTAGATGCCCTTAGAATTATGATAAAATCATAAAAGGAAAAGAATTGAAGAAGAATATATACTGGATCTGGCACAAACACATGTCCAATACGGTTACCATCATTCCGCTTTGCAAGATATGCAAGAATTATCCACTAATTTTATTTATTCATTACTCTTTCTATAGAATCTTATCTCGATCAATTCAAAATGTGATCAAATAATTCTCTCATCTCCAAGCCATACTATATATGCCTCACTCATTATTCCCTTTGCCTCTAACCAGTGGCTTCTCATTATGGCTTGATTCTATTAAAACAATTGTGGTCAATATACAATAATAGACCAAAATTTAGTATATCAACTTTAGTAAGAAAGTAACTGAAAATTCTCTTTCCAAATGTGTGAATCTTATAATAAAATGGTATGTTGCTTAGTGTTTCAGATGAATCATGGATAGATAGAAAGGAAGAAACGAACCTTACCCAATTGTTGGGTATGATAGTGGCTCTTAATGTAGTTTAAAATAAGGCTAGCATCCCAAAATGATCTAGATCCATCTTACAAGTGTATGATAATGCATGTCCATCTCCTCCCTTTCAGTTAAACATCTCATGGATCAATCCTTTGGGAGATATATTAGACATATAAAAGAAAATAAAGTCGTGTAAAAAAGGAAAAAAAATACAAAAAAGAGAACAAAGAATTTCACAATGAAAATGAAAATGGATAGAATAAGAACATTCATATGTAGAGAGTAAATCCAAAAAAATATACATCTTCCTATAAACCTGGCATATTGCTATAAGTTGAATATCAAAGGCTCCATAACCAATAGTTTCATCTAGAATCCATTACCCAAGTAAATGCACAGATTCCTATGAACCATTAGTGTATTTCACATATACAAAGCAGCATTTATAAGATAGGAAATAGATTTAGTAGGTACATGTGGCTTAGAAACAACCTAAACCCTTAGGGAAGTTATGTTGGGAGTAGCCATTTAGTGAATTCAAAACTATGCTCATAAAATGATTGGAAGTCGTCATAAATTAATTACAAGTCTACATAACTCATCCTCCCTACTAGTTTATGGTCACCAAATTTATATAGTTATCTCATAAATAAGAAATTACAAAGTAGTATGTATTATCTAAATGTACAAAAAAGGAAAAAGTTTCTACTTTTCCTACTTTTTGAAATTTTACATGGAAATAGGATAACCTAGGATAAGCAGCTATATATGAAATGAAGCAATGGAATAGGAAATAGGAAAAAGGAAAAGAAGAAATGAAGCAGAGACCATTCAAGAAAAAGATCCAATCATCTAGAGTCATGATAACTTCCTACAAATAGGCAAGGAAAACTTGCATTCTCTTTCACCGTACAGAGACAAAGAAACATAATGTGAATAGTGTACACTATCCACATCGCTACACTACTTACCCTCATTTGGCTGTTAGTGGATCTCATTGATACAAAGCTCATGCAACAAATAGCTACTCACAAAAGAGACCTTGCCCCAAGAATAAGGGAAGGGAGATAGAACCTAGGGGAGAGGGAATAGTGATTGCCCCCTCCCTTAAATCCAATATGTAGTGGTGCGTCAATCACCCAACCTAGCACTGCATCAGAGTTGAGACTCTCTTTACCTCACTCATGAATGATTTTATCTATATATGGACTTTATTTATAGGTTTTCCCAAAGTTGTCTTATCTCAATTTCACTCAACATACAACTGAGTAACATTTCAAACTGCAATGTGTTTTGCAATTCAGTTCCAATGGTCAAGTGTCAGACCGGACCAAATGTTGGACTAGCTGACTAGTACAAAGGTCGAACAATACAATCCAATTTATTCAGTCAAAAATCTTATTCAATCATATTCTTCTACTAATTTGGTCTTCAGTACCAACCGAGCGGTGTCCTTGGCAGAGAGACAGTGTAGTCTCCCATGGCAGTCAAAAAGGGGAATAGGTTTGTTCAAAATAGCTTAAGATGGTAGCTTGGTACCAACTTTCTAAAGGCAATTGAGTAACACCCAACAAATTTCGATGTTCTGTATGTTGTGGAAAGAAAATGACTTACTACACGCAAAGAATGGTCACTCAAGTTGAATGATAGACAATCAACTAAGAACTAAAGATTAGAGCTGAATTGGAAGGACTGTATAGTATTAGATCTAGATACTAAGAATATATTTCAAACATCCAAGAAATCTACTCACTGATGCCGAATATAAGATGATAAAGGTGTAAGTTGTGACACATTTGGCAATTCAAAAAGGTAGATTAGACTTGAAAACCAGCTTATTTATCTTAAAATACATACTTGTTGGCAAAGTCATGATAAACGTGTTGGTATCAATCACCATCCATAATAACATAGAGAACATTTATCTCAGTATTACCAAGGAATAAATTTCGACAAAGTGTGACAACTGCAAACGTTAAGAAAAGATTGCAAGTAATAGTTGTAGTAGAGGAACTAAGACCAAATTGATGCACAGACTAAGTAAGCATATGGAACAATAGATGGTAAGCGGTCCTGTTAGAATATAAAAACAATTTAAATAGTCTTTACTTTCGCATACTAGGACCATCATTCTTTTCAATTTTTGCTCTACCCATGAAGATTGTCTAGCAAAAGAACAGCTTGAACAACACTACGATTCCCAATGATTATTTTCATGGTATTATTAAACTAACAATATATGTTAGGAAGAAAGTAAATTCCCAAAACAAACTAGACGAAGATCTTCCTTCCTCCAACAACTTTCGTAATGCAATTTGTCCCTTAGACACTGCTTGTAAACCAAACATCAAGGGAACAGTTTGTGCAAGATGGAATGTTTAGTAAACATAACAAGGCAAGAATCATGTTAGAAATCATCAACAAATGAGGCTCATTTGCTTAGATCTAAAGGAACATATACAAAGGACAAAGTAGAATTGCATGTGAGTAAGAACTGCTCATCGGATGATGCAAGAAAGAAAGCAACAAAAGCAAGCAGTTCCATAAAACTGAACCCAAACCTAATGGTGACCATGAGGATGTGAAGCGTTCTTAAGTTAGGAAAAAATGCAGCGGCAGTAGCTAAAACTACTATTTTAGCTAAGAAGAAGCGTGAAGGTTCAAATGAAGATCACTCAAACCAAGGCTCCTCTTAAGAAGAGGCGCCTACTGCCAAGGTTGCTTCCCAAACTAAGCCAATTGTCGCAATGAAACAAGCTTTGGAAAAAAGAAAAAAAAGGCAAAACCCAAAGTGAAAGTGAAAAGGTAAATTCTGATGAGAATAATGAAGAACCAAATGCTAAGAAGCATAACAACAACCTACTACTCAGAAAACTATAAATAAGGCTACAAAAAAAAAGAAATCAGCTGTGAAGAAGAAAATAGCTCTGAAACTGACAAGACTGAGTACCAAATACCTACAAAAACCACTAAAAGACTAATGTTCAGATGAAAGACGTGAGGTCCGAAAAGAAGGTACAAAAACATCCATTTAATCCTAATCCCCAGACTCATGGTAGAAAAACCCCTTTTGTGGGTACCGTGGACAATTATTGCATGCATGAATATCATCAATTTCTCTCTGGTTGCAATACAACTACAATAGAGAGAGAGTATGAAAGTTACCCCGAATGCAGTAACTCCCATCAAGATTTTTATTATCAAAGACATAATAATGTATTCCACCTGACAATAAGAGGATGTAACTTAGTAAGAGATCCTTATTTAATAATTAAACGAGCATAAACATATACAAATGGATGACACAGCCATATAAATTAGGGAGTTCATTTAATTCTAGTAAGGTGTTTCTACAAGTTCTTGGAGAAATGTTTATTATAAATAGTTGTTGTCCACTCTCCGCCTATGTAACTTAGAAATCAAAATGATATGAATATCTAGAGATTTGTAGGTGATTCGCTAAAAATAAAAATAGATATGATAAAGACAATGTAAAATGGATATATGCACATATGACAAGTATAAACAGATATGCATGAGGCCTTCATACCAATGCTAACTTATTGAGTGAAATAGGACTCGTGACCAGTAACAAGGCAAGGAGAATTATTCGCTATAAATCAAACAAACAAGTAAACTTCATGCAAGACGGAATATTTCTACAAATTCTCATGAGAAATATTGATGATGAAGATAGCATTTAACCACATACCTTTCTACATAATGGACAATCGTTGGATGACTACTATAGTCTTTCCATCCCTCACATTTCTTAGGTGATTAGAGAAATCCTTGTAGTCGTGTTCTTTAGTTCTCATTGTAGTGATCAACACACCTATTAAGATTCAACATTCATAGCACATGTTGCTTCAACTAAAAGAAGAATGTAATCATTCCTTATCATTGATGTAGTAGTACCCTTTCCTTTTTATCCCCTAGATAATACATGACAATGACATAATATTATCAAAAACTTAAAGCAGATCTCAGAATGCATTGAAACGATTTCCAACAATAAGATTCAAGAAACCATGTAACTTTTTGACACCATGTTGACTTAACATGGAAAAATAAACAAACATCTTGATGTTTGAGCACATAATGCATTTGATCCATTACCTATACATAAATAAAAATATAACTTCCTTCCCTAAAATTCATATAAACAAATAACTAAAAACCTTAATAAGCTATGAATCTGAATGCTTGAATGTTGCACGAATATGAAATACGTCTTCAGCCCAAATATGATATTCATGCAGTCCCATCATACTCCAAAACATGGACGGATAATCCATTGTTATGCTAGTCAAGAACCTTCTATATACAATAAAAACATAATCTAGCAAGAACTTTCGTTACAACCTAACAAAAAAATAACTTTAGTTTGAAGGATCAAAACTTGTGCTCGTAAATGTTTAGTTGAAACATATAGTACCTCATCTTCAAGGTTGCTAAGATCTATATGATTTCCATCCTTTCTAGAATGCATAATAGTGTATAAATTTTTTATGCATGTGTGAACTTTTTTAGCATTCTCATTGGCTTCTTCAGCCCTAGCCCATGCATCGTGTGCTACCTTTTCTACATGTTCTAGTCTAACTCGTGCATCCTCCGCTTGTTGCTTGTATTTCTGTATTTCTTTGATATGAGTCACATTTCTAGGAAGAGAAGGGCCATGCATATGTATGTAGCTTGATCTGTCAGGTCCAAAGATCCTCGTACATATTTCATTGTCACTTATATCAGTCCTTCCTTCTTCATGCTGAGACACCAAATCTGCAATTTAGGACTAAAAAACAATGATGTTATTTATATAAATATTCATATAGTCTTTAATAAGTAGTTAAAACAATCATTACCATAATAAAATATTCATACCATTTTCTCTTCAGCAACTACATCAACGAGCTTCTTGTCTTTTCTTGTTCGAGTCAACTCAAACATCCTCATTCGACTTGGTACAACGCCATTGTTATTGGTGATCTACAATTTGATGGAATTTCGGATTATGTAATCATAGATAGGCCAACACATTAAACTAAATGTGACTCCTATATAATATATCTTACATCTTCATGTTCTACAACACTAAATCGAGTTCTTCCGGTGCAATGAAGCATTGATTGCTTGGCACGACTAACTTTGTTACGAGCACTAGCAGCCTAAAAATTTTTGAATAGAAAGGAGTATTAATGTACAAATGAAAAAGGTATTCAAAATATTGAAGGTATGCCCATATTTATTTTATGTTTACCTTATAGTAGTTACTTTTCCAATATTTTTTAATAAGAAACTCCCAATCAGATTTTGTCACATATGAAGGACAATTTTTCAGAGCTTCATCATCACTGGCGTAAGTGTCATAAAGAGCACACAATTCAATCTTAAATTCACGCCACACCTTTCCCAAAGATCAATATATGTAATACGTCCTTAAGTTATTTTCCTCTGATAATAAATTTTCATCGTAAATAATGAAATCATCCTAGAAAATTTTCAACAAAATACTTTAAATAGGATTCCAAGAATACATAACAAAATTTAGACAAATCAAATCAAACCTGGATCATTTCGAGCATCTTTTCCTTCTTTTCAACTGGATCACGGTTCCACCTTGAATAACTAAGTGGAGCATTTAAAGAATTGCGAGCAATAACTCCAATCCGACTAGCTAAAAGTGGACTTTCAAGTTTACTTATTGGATCTCCATCAGAATTGAATTCAACCTTTATTTTGCCACCATTTCTGAAGCTCCTTAAATGTAGATTTTTAGTTTTCACTCTAACTCTTTGTTTCTTGGATCGTTCTAAGGCATGAAAATAACTAATTAGTAGTTTAATTTATATCAAGATTTCTACATATGAGACAAGGCTAATATTTTTACCATTATTGTTATTCTCTCCTTCCATTGCATAAATTGGTTCAGTCTCTTGCGAGTCGTTGATGATGGTTTGTTTCCTTAAAGTCTTGTTACGGATGCGCATGCTCCTTAATATAACACCATCATTAACCATGGAACCTTCAGGAAGTGTATTTTGGTGAATTAATGCTCATAATTTACAAAAAGTGTACGCATGATGAATACATGATAATAAAGTACATGTTTTACCATGCTTGTCATTCTCTTTTTCCATGGCATGAATCATTTCATTAGCCTGTTGTGAATGATTCTGGATGGTCTGTGGCACTAAAGACCTCTTGCGAATGTTTACCTGCCTGACTACAGAATCGTCATCGTCTAGAGATATTTCATGGTGTGTATCTGTGGGGAAATCATGCTCATCATGTTGAAGAACTTTCGTGCAAAAGGAACTTTAACACTATATATTAAACATATAATGTAACACATGGAAAAAAAATATTTAAATTTTACATTGGTTCTTTGTAGGATGTACATAAGGAGTGGCTTCATAGTGCAAGTCATATAGATGGACGTCGTCAGAAATGTGTGCCCCAATTGTTTCTTGTACAACACCAAAATGATCACGTCGATATGAACTAAAAAATCTTTTGTTCAAGCTAACTGCACTAGGTGAAAACAAATTGCTAAAGCAGTGCAGTGTATAAAGGATATGCTTATTAGTTGAGGACAACAAAAATGACTTTACCAGGATTCTCATTGGGCTGATTTTGAATTGGTTCAATGGGATGTTGTGAGCAATCGTGTATAGTTTGAGGCCTCGAGACCCTCTTTCCAATATTTGTCCTCCATATTGAAACATTGTTATCCTCCATATAGCCTTCAAAATAATTATTTGCAGTGCATACTATAGATTAGGAACATTATCACTATATGCAAGTATAAAGACAACTAAACACATCTATGTAAAATTAAAATTAAAATATTTACCATGATCCTTTTGAGCATGTATATGCAGAGGTGCATCACTTTGCATGACATTTAGATAAAGGTCCTCATGATTAATTTCCCCTCTTCTTTCTTTCTCAACACCAACACATTCAACTTGGTTTGAATGATAAATTTTTTTGCTAAAATACATTGCATTTTGTGAAAATAATGATTAAAGATTTCATAGTGTAAA